>OZ026620.1:85669179-86141679 GCA_964020975.1 Hermodice carunculata | reverse complement strand
AGGCAAATAATGAAGTTACAGCCATGTAAACTTACTTTATCATATCGGAGCCAATACTATGATGAAATGTACTATGAACGTAGGCATTGGCTAAATAGCCTATATCAATTAAATTGTAATTTGAAAATTAAGTACCCACAACTGTGCGATGTTGTAATCTGTATTCGAAATAAGAGGTCATCACGGGAAAACATAAAAGCCAGAGAAGGTTTTTAGTAATGGTTGCTCTACCCTTTTGGCACAAAGACAAATCTACCGAAATTAAGGAATGTGACATTATAGTGACATACTTTACATGGATACTGCGGTGACTTCCTGACCTTAAACCTCTCACACTGATTATATCAGCAGCGACGATATGAAAGAGTGTTTTACTCTGCTTTTATTGTGATTGGATTTGTGCATTTCAGTGCAAAGTCGATGCCAGCATTGATTTCCTGCTTTCCATGTGTCGTGAAATGTAGGTTTACAGGAGAGACAGCCACGGCCACGCAGATTACCAATTGATTCCTTAATCAGGGGCTGTACGATTCCCATTCCACTTTAAACAACATTCCATAGGATGTAAACACTGTGTCTCCTAGGAGATTCCTAGAAGTCTTTTCCTGCTCATTAACGGGTCCAAATAGCATGTCGCCTGTGCAAAATTGTGCCCCTCATTCTGCAAGTACCAGGCGACCCTTCTGCTTCTAATCGCAGGGCCGTTTTTCAGCAAGAGACCTCAGGGTCATTGAATCGTTGATTATCAAAAGCAAAATATCCCCCACCCCCCAAGATGTGAAAAATAATATACATCTTACAAATGATTGTAAAATTATGTAATGGACTGTTCTGAATAGGTAGCGGATAAATAAAAATAGACCCAACATAATAAACACGTTTAAAGAGGTTTGCTCCTTCAGCGTGACCGTCTCCTGCATTCATCCACACTGCCACAATGCTTTATATTGATAAAACCCTAATAGCCTGATAACTTCTATTACTGAAGTTGAGTGCTGTACATCCCATATTCATTGGAAATTTCGTAAATTATCTTTGTTTCAAATTTTGCATATCATATGCTGACATTCTAAATCGGGATTTCCAGATAAAAATTAAGAACAATTCAATTTATAATAACGAGTGCCGCGAAACATTTTTGTAATTGAGAATCACGTTTACCGTTTCTAACAATCTAAGCTGGAATAAAGTATAACATTAACACCCGGTCGTTTCCTGGTCAAAGTGTTACTAAACAGACCTGTATCGTTACCTCTTTCTGTCCTAATGCAAATATTGTGTTGATCTGATCATGACCAAGATTTCAGATTCACATTCTCTTGTGAAAAAACCCGCTTCCATTCAAATACCAGTATGGTTAAATATAGTAGTATTGGGCAGTAACTTTCCTCGGTGCACATTGGGGCATTTCGCCCAAAGTCCACAGGTGACCTCTGTTGACTCAAACCCCAACTAAGTACTGAATGAGTTAATGGAAATAGAACAGAACACGTTACATCTAGCACTAATTGCATTTGGCTTTGACAGGGCATAAGATTGATAACAAATCAATAAAGCGCAATTCAATAAAGTTTATGAACAAAGTCTCATGGTAAACTTTGGTTTTCATCTTGTCAGAACTCCTATCAATAATACGAAGGATTCTCTCTGGTTGCTGTTGTTCTCTATACCCGACAAGTAAAATATTGAGGTTAAAGTTTGATAGGAGCAGTAGCGTGACCAGAAACTCATCTAAATGTTGGCAGTGAGGCCTGGCAAATTAAACTGATTTTCTTGCCTTGAATTCGGTCACGTGGAATCACAAGGTTCTTCACAAACATCTTGCTGGTTTCTCCGTTTTCCAATCGATATCCGTTGGTCGATCTTTCTGAAGATCTCGCCATGTATTAATAGAGCTGTTTGGATTGAGGCAATTACTGTTTAAACCCCCTCACCTGGGTACGCCTGGAAGGCTATGCTCCACTTTCCAAAAATCTGTTTATTTTCTCATCTTTTGATTGATTTTTGTAGAGAGAGAGAGAGAGAGAGGGGAGAGAGAGAGAGAGAGAGAGAGAGAGAGAGAGAGAGAGAGAGAGAGAGAGAGAGAGAGAGAGACCATTGGAAATGAAAGCTAGGTCCAGTGAAAAGTGACCCGGGGGAATTAGGAGATTGATGGTTTTAGTAAAGGTGCCTCGTGATGTGCGATAAAGCTGCATTGTCTTATCTCATGCCGCGTAGGTCCTCTCCTATGGTCTCTGAGTAGCACATCAACATATGACCCAAGACTCTTAGGAAAACGTATCTATTTTATGTATTAACGCTAATTGTGCCGTTACTGTACTACCCCATTCTATGCCACACAATACAGTACCGTACTACTGTGTAAAACACACAGACATACAGGTAGGTAGATAGATAGATAGATAGACAGACAGACAGACAGACAGACAGACAGACAGACAGATAGATAGATAGATAGATAGATAGATAGATAGATAGATAGATAGATAGATAGATAGATAGATAGATAGATAGATACATAGATACATAGATATCAGCCAAAATTTTTGCAATTCAAAACCATTTGTAGTGGTTTTGGCGCTGTTAGGATTAATATAGATTAGTATCAGTTTCGGCTTGGTTTTGTTTTAATGAGATCTGGTTGCATTCGTTATTGCATTTTCAAAGACAACATGAAAACCAACATCACTGCACATCGGCTACATCCACACACTAACCACAGCATGAATTCAAATGCAGTTTATGTTTCAAATCATTGGAAATACAATACTTATTTCTGATATAAACATGCCGTGACATCGGCGTTTTTGCGAGCTTTATATTTTGAAGTTTGGTTAAAATTCCTGTGACATAGGATACAAGCGTGACAATCTAATAAATATATTTCTCTGTTACTTTCAAATATACGTTAATTATTCGATGTAATGCTAATACCCAGATGTGGTGTTTGTGTTGCAGTAACAGCACATTGTAAAAGGTTGAAAATGTAAGCTGTAATTTTATGCAGGCAATATTATATGGTCTATGGATAAACTAATCTTTCGTCGTCAGTTACGTTTTTGTAGTATGGTGGATGTAGTTTCCCCGTTAACACGCTGACTTACTAACTGAAGATGGTATTAAAAAAATCAATAGTCTATTTCTTGTTCACCAATGTGTTGGAGTCACCGCAAGAGTTTCCACTAAACCATTTGTCGCCTGGCCTGCACGGACTCTGTCATCGTCTGACAGCTGCTGACAATGTTTTGTGGCAAACCGTGTTGTGCACCGGTATTTTATTTTTTTGGAAGTCTGCCGAGCAAAATCCCAGAAATCTCCAATCACATTATGGACATGTGAAAACAGTTATTTTTCGTATTTCTGTAAGAGCTAACCAAATATATTAAACAACTCAGCCAAGATAATTGGCACCAGTTCGCATTAAATATTTCTATTTGTACAAGTTTTAAACAATTCTTGGCAATAGATTCGGCATCACGTTTTCCTTTTCTTCTGTTTTTGTTTGTTTTTTAATCATATTATTGCGGCACCAACCTAAAAAAATTATACATCGTGAGAGTAGATTGCTTTTGTCATTAAACGACCATATATCAAAATTTTGCTTTTATAAATCAATGGAATCACAATGCCCGCACCTGTATATTTTTTAAATCTCAGTTGTATAATGTACTAACATTAGACTTGTATTAGGTGATACCACCTCAGAGACTCTGAACGCTTTTTGCAGGATGAGCGAAGAGGCACAAACATACAGAAACATAAATCAAGGGAACATAATCAGACTTTTTCTCAAGAAATCAAGTTCTGTTTGTCTGAATAAAGGGATAACTTCAGTTCAAACCCGGCAACAGACTTGATTGAAATAAGATATTATAGCCTAAGTTTATTACGGCCGACCGGCACGAAAAATACAGAAAATTGGAATCTTAGATATGTAATTATCACCACAGTTCGTGAGAACTCCCAAGAAATTAAATTAAGCCTAGCTCTAGAGCACAAAATCATGACAACATGTTGGGAGTCTAACTACATAGCCCCCCCCCCAAAAAAACAATGTAAAACCACATATAAGGTTAATTTTAAAATTTTTTGATGGTCATCAATCTTAACACAGAGTATAACAACACGTAAATGATGCACAGAGACAGGAAAGTAGTATGGATAAAAATACGACAGTAGCATGCCAAAAAAAAACCAAACAAACAAACAAACAAAAACAAAAAACAAAAAAAACAAAACAAAAAACAAAAACAAAAAAAAAAAAAAAAAAACAAAAAAAAAAAAAAAACAAAAAAAAAAAAAAAACAAAAAAAAAAAAAAAAAAACAAAAAAAAAAAAAAAAAAAAAAAACAAACAAAAAAAAAAAGAAAAAAAAAGTCCAAATCACAAGCTTTAAAATTACAAAAATACGAAATATAAGTATAGTGCCAGCATTATTGTTAAGATTTTGCAGAGTTATTATATCCCTCGCCACTTTCTGACGGACGCTTTATATTAAAGTTTAAATTGATAATGGTGCTACAGGTTTAACTTACATATACGGCCAATAGAAAGGTTTAAGAGTTCAGCAAGTGGTGTACGCTGTTATCAGGTCTGTCAACTCATCATCGGTAATCACAAAAATAATATATTTGGTCTTGTTTTCCATACTGTTCCAGCATACATCCTTGACACAATAGACCTGCGGCATAGAGGGCACTTCGGGGGCCATACCCCAACCCGTGGTATAACAAGTTACAACCTATATTTTCTTATAGGTATATATGTCCTCTTCATCAAAAAATAGGTTGTGGAATCTGAAAAGTGTTTTATACTATATATCTCTGCCCGTTTCCATGACAACCTATGCCGTTTCTGAGACAACTCAAATTTGTACTTAAAAATAATAACTTTGGTGATACTGCTTGTGGAAAGGCTAAATAAACACCAAAATGTGCTCAATTGCTCTAATATAGTCACAAAATACAGAGTTTGTTCAAAGTGCCTAATTATCATATATTAATTTATGCAAATATATGAAATTTACATCGGAATTAAGTATTGTGTGACGGATAACACACTATATTTATTAAGATATAGTTTCGTTTATTTAAAAAAAGGGCAAAATGATTAGGAACAGCACTCCTACAAGTTTTATTTATCATGTTTATATGAGTATACCATATGCATATTAATTGTTATGCTAATATGGCTATCATATGTCATGTTTGCTTAGGGAACCGTCATTACAATTGCCAATACAACTGATAAAGTAAAATAGTACATTGTACCATGTATTCACACCTACACGTAATTTACAGTGAACCACCCCATGAGTCCTGCAACGTAACCAATTTATCTCTGGCATCAAACTATAATTCAAGATGCCTTTTAGTTAAGGAAAACAGTATGAGTACATGTACACACTAAATACAGAAAGCTGATCAATGATGGTCACAGTTTGGAGATTCAACGCCAAGATTCAATCATCATCATCCGCATCATCACTATCTGTTTCAGTGTCAAAAGTGTCATTTGCATACTCATGTCCAAAGCATGCACATAATTCTGTACATTTAAGTCCTGTCTGGAGGCAATGGCACTTTCTTGCGACAGTACACTCAATATCGGTGCAATACAAATGAGTCAGGTTGCGGACTTCCAGTGGAGCTAGCTCCTTGGTATACATCAAAGGCTTGAGGTAACCAATAATCATTAGACATTTCCCAGCCGTTACCACTGGGATCCCACGCTTTAGGGTTAGGAATGTGACTGTTATATTGGTGTCTTTTTGTCCAAAACCACTTCCTAGTAGTCATTACCCTATTCCGCAGTCCGAACTCTTTACTGTCCATAAGCTAACCTGTCCCTGTCTAACTTATATACATATAGAAGTACTATTGTCCAAATTTCACACGTTCCTTTGTAAAATTTTGACATAGGCTGTATTAGCCCAAATAAATTAAAGGGTCTTCGGCGGGTAACTACTCAACATGTTTTGGAGCCTTTTACGCGTACATGTCTCTCTGAGTAGTGGCTCCTTGTCTAAGCTAAATATTCAGCAAAGACAACCCACATAATAATGAATAAATATGAACGTGGCAAATGATGAATTAGCGAAATACGTGAAGTTTTGCTTATAAATGCAGAGCTTCATTATGAGAAAAAATACCTGTCAAAAAAACTATAATTACCAAATTTGTATAGTCAGGTTCAGTTAAGAACAATTGGACTTACCCCTGAACCAGTATGTACCCTTTCTAGCTGGACAGCTTATCCTAGTTAAACCATCCGCCAGTGTATAACTGAAGTGGAAACAAGCTGGGGGCATTATATTCAGTCCCAGTGATTGTAAAATAAAGAGTTGCAGCTAGACCACCTGTATAAACCAAGGGAAATCCTAACAAGGACTGCAGCAATGTACATCCTGCACCAGAAATGTAAAACAAACGCCATGATAACACCTACTCCTCAAACAATTAAACTCTATTTTATTGCCAACCCTGAGTCAATGGATCAACGTAATGTGTCAGGTTTGTGACATTTGAGAAAATACTGTTAATTTTGAGTAATTTTTTAATATTGAGTAAATGTGCATTTAGGCATGTCAGGAAAGAATGAAAGTCATTAGCATTTATGCCAAAAACATGTTATCAAAACAATTTTTCTTAACAGGATTTTAAGTACAATTAGGCAAACATGTAACTGTCGTAGGCCGCTGCTTGCTACCGTTCGCCCCCCCCCCCCCGGGGGGGTTAACCTGACAGAAAACGTGTAAGCCTAAAATGTCTGAAAGTGAATATTAAAACAGAAAGATCCCAAAAGATAAAGTTAAGTAGCAAAACAGACAAGTCTAAAAACTAAATCATTGTGGCCAAACTTTTTAATAATCTTTGAATGTTAACAGTAAAATTATAGGGCAAGTCAGAAAAGAATGAAAGTCATTTGAATTTCAGTCAAGAGAGCAAGCTTGTAACTGTCGTAGGCCGCTACTTGCTACCGATAGCCCCTGGGGGTTTAACCTAACAGAAAACAAGCTAGCCTAAAATGTCTAAAAGGTGAACATTAAAACAGAATGATGCCAAAAGATAAAATTAAGTAGCAAAACAGGCAAGTCTTAAATCTGTAAAATTATTGAAGCCAAACTTTCTGACCATCTCGGGATATTTACAACAAAATTTGTAGAAATATTTGATCAAAAGTACATCTTTGTATCCTCCTGACTCAAGTTTATTGTAAATAAAATTTGGTGCTAGAGGCAAAGGCCGGAAATTTAGAACAAATACGACCAAATCTCAAAATCTGTGGAAAAAAACGTATTATATTCAATAGTTTCCAAAATGTTTCTGTCCGGGAAAGGATGATCAACTACTTCAAAGTTTAACTCATCTATTTTGTGATATACTTTTGATCTATTTTTTTTCTTATTAGAATCTGGTTTCCGAATAGTTGTTGTGTAAGCGTACACAATTTCACAAAAATTATGCGGAAATGTGTGTTCTGAATCAGTAAGACCCAAATATTCATTGATTTTTGTTATGTCTCGAAATGATAGTGCTTTAAGGGCTGTATGTAATTGATCAATGCCATTGTGGCACCAGATGGCCCATTGGTATTGTGCCCTTTTCACATGTTGCTCAAATGCATCCTCAGAAGGCGGTAGTTCAGCAGCTTATCGGTCTGTGGTGGAGGCAAGCATATATCGTAGCTTGTTCAAAGTAGTTTTGTAATAAGTCCCTTTTCCTGTGTTGAGAGCTTTGCTACATAAAACACAGGTATTGGGATTTAGCTTGGCTAGGGGTGGCTTCTTGGATCGCGGTTCCGGGTTCATGATTTTATGTTCACATTACAAAATTATCTAACCTGAAAATACATTAAAATGTGTGTGTTCTTACCAGGCCCAATCTTCATTTTAGAAAATAATCCAGTTCACCATGTGTATATTATCAATCATGCAACACATTTTGACAATATGCACAGTCATTCTCAATAACACTGATAATGAGACAATCACATAGCAGAGTTAGAATCCGACATGGACTCTGGAAGTCAAAGGAATGTGCGCAGATTTGTTCTTTCTGGTGCCTCTACAACACAACACATAAATTATAAAATTCTAATTTGAAGATGACCTCATTTGCATAGATTTAAAGATAGGGTTTCTAAATTGTATTCACTTCATATTTTTTTCCGGTAACATATATGCTAAATTTGCTCAAATTCGAACAATGCGATCTGGAGACAGCACTTTTGCACAAGCTAGCCAGACAGACAACCCATAAACATAACCCCCCCCCCCCCCCCGTGGCGGACCCATAAAATTCCAGTAAAACTGTGAACGAAAAATGCTGATAAAACGATTGGGATTCTATGTTCTATATGCTTTGAAGCACTTTTCAAGAAAAAAATGTAACTTTTTGCATTGGTACAGCACGTAATGTGTGATGTACACATCCAGAATGGCTTCAAAAACCCCAACATTTGAAGCCTAATTTGCATACATGTAATGGTGTCCACTTCATATACTCCAGTAAATTTGGTATCGGTATATCCCTGGATATATATTACCTTCATCATTTAACATTTACCCCCATTTTTTGGTAATTTGGCAACTGCAGCAAACAACGTCAAGAAATAGAGGTATTTATACTGCCAAATAGATGACAAAATTTTGCATATAATTATAATAATAATGATGTTAATCAAATAAATGTTTAAAAGCCTCATGACTGTTGAAAGAGTAAGGTTAGTGCTACCTTTTGATGAAATTTGGAGTGCTTATCTTTAAAATTAAGGCAGATATTAAAAAATTAGTGAAAAGTAGTCATTTTCCACAAAAAATTGAAGTTGCCATAGAAACAGGCGTGTAAACATACCAAAAAAACGCTTTTCGGACTCCACAACCTATTTTTCTGTAAAGAGGAGACATGTGCGCACATTTTGATATAGGTTGTGTTTTGTTATACCTTTGGTTGGGGTTGCACCTATTTTTAGGGTACTTTTGAAGCATTTGCCACTAGCCTACAAGGGCTGATAAGTCAGTCCATCCTATTGAAAGATTCTTATCTGTCTGAGAAGTATATTTTGTTGTGCAAGCCACCAGGAGTGGAATATCAATTAACGTTGTTGCATTTGATCTTGTGAAGTTTCTATGGATGCATCTTCCTTAGCAAAGGCAGTCCTCGGGTACTCCGAATTCTATCAATAGGTCTCAAAGGGCTTCTTAAGTATGTTTTAAATGATTGTATTTAAACAAGCGCAACATATATGCTTTGCTGAAAAATCCAATAACCCGTTTACTAATCAAGACGGGCGGTATAAAAAGAGATAGAAGTTTACAGAACAATACCATTGGTAAAGTGTATTTGCTTCTTGAAATGTTAATTTTTATCTTGTCCCTCACACTGGTAATGATTACCTTTGCCAATTTGGTTCATGATACACAAATAGAGTTATTTCTAAGAAGTCACTCAATGGCACTTCACAGCACTCGGAAATTAATATTCTAATGCAAATTCACATTCTAAGGAAGTCAAAATTATATTTTAGAACAGGTTGATAAATTATTTGATGGCTGATGTGATCCACATTTATCTTTGGTCTCAAATTACTTATGTCTAAATACCACGGGAAAGATTGTTACTTCTATGGCCAGAAATCGTGGTCAAAGAGTCAATGTGTAATAGCACGAGAAGCATCATCGTACAGAAATTAAGCTTTCTCGTTTCATCTAACGAGGGCGGAGAGTACCTAGTAAATTTGAATTAATGTACTTAACGTGGTAAGAAGAATTTATTAGCTATATTGCTTACGGAACAAGCATGACAATCAACCCAATATCCGGCCAGGTTTTCAACAATAGCCGATTGATTGCGCTGTTTATATACGAAGGTGCATGTCACTTGACTGCTCAGTAATTCGATAAAAAGACTCAGAGTGGTTGACGACGCACCATTATACTTACGCCTTGACTAATTAGATCTGTCAGCATTTAAAGGCTAAGATCCTTTAAATCAGTCACGCTGCTTTATTACGCTGTGTACCGAGGAACATTATCCAACAGCTCGTCCAATAAATTATATCATATGTTTATTGAGGCCAACCTTGGGACAAACCAAGGCGAGTCTCATAATAAAGCTGTCTTTCAGATTCAGAATTATATGAGTTAAGAGTTTTTGAATTGGAATCTGATATCTTGCTGACGGATTGTACCATATATATAGTCGATACAGAGAGGTCATATGTCTATATATATATATATATATATATATATATATATATATATATATATATATATATATATATATATATATATATATATATATATATATATATATATATATATATACATATCCCATTAGACCTCTCTGTATCGACTCTACATCTGTGCATCGCATATAGTGTAATGTGTGATAAATAAGCCCGCATGGTGCCTTGCTGATACATACATATATATATATATATATATATATATATATATATATATATATATATATATATATATATATATTCTTCTTTGATGGGAAATATGGTCTCTTTAGTTTGTTTTAACTTCCTTTTGGAGAAAACTGCATATGTGTGATGCACCACGGGTTCTGCTCTGCTCGTTGGTGTCGTCAGTGTAAAGGGGTAAATTTGTCAATAAATGAAGAGGATAATTGTCAGTTAGGAGGGTATTGAGGTCTTTTGGAAACAGTTCATGGGTCTACTGTCTAATTCTTAGTCCACTCCAGACTATCTGGGTCAGGAACGCAAATGAATGTAAAAGAGGATATAACCTTCATAGCTCACTAATATGGCGGCTCATCGAATGTGTAACCTGAGGGGCTCCTGGCACGATGGCATAAGATATATGCTTTAGCTAATGCTGTTTTGCTAACATTTCTCACAGAAAATTTTCTGTCTTGCCTGGTTTACTCCTGTGATTTACCTTCTTCCAATACTTCACACACACATACACACACACACACACACACACACACACACACACACACACACACACACACTGCAGTGTTTTGTCAACAGGGTAGCCATGACTAGTTGTATTAGCAATCATTTTCCTAGCGTTTCCCTCGCGATTGCTAATCCAGGGGTCTTTTTCTTCCGATGATACTTTCGCCTTTTTTTTTTTTTATATTTGAGCGGGTTTAGTGGGCTTCCTAAAATGTTATTTTTAAAAGCCCATTGTCTAGTTTAGTGATTAGTGTCGTTCAAACACAAATAACGCGGTGGAAACTAGGTGGCAAATCACACAAGATGACCAAATAACAGTTTCAAGGTCTGGTGGATAGATGCCCCCCGTTGTGAATACCAAGGGAAGAACACCAACCAAAGCAGGAGAATCAATGAAAGTGTATGCCGCATTCAGGAACTTCCCAGATGAACTTGCCACTGTTATCATCCTCCCGGAATATTTTCATCTATTCCAGGAAAATTTAGGTATAATGAGAAAGTTTGCAAGTGGAACTGGTAGATATGTAATTACTGTTTTCTTTGATTTGTTTTCCACAATTGTTTCTGGTTTGTCTTTAGGATTATTTAAGATTGTGTGCTGGGTCGTTGCTCCTTTAAGTGATCTGTCTTCTTTGCGCGCCTGTCTAGTACACGCAAAATCTTGCCCCCAAATAGATAAATCTATTTCTTACAAAGCGAAAAGTGCTATGTTATCTCCAAGAAAGGACAATGGTTGTAGAAAAAGTCGATATCTTTCCTCTGATCACAAGAAAGAAAAACGAAAATGTGCCTGCGTTTTTAGCATATTGTCGCAGTAGATCCATGTCCTGTCACTATACAGTCACCATGCATAACACCATACAGATATACTAGTCAGTCTACTTAGCACATTTTTACAAGGCCTTTGACACCAATGATAGAAGTTAATCACTCAACAAATGACATCATTGCTCGATGTGTGTGACTTTGCATATTAAAAATATTATGCTGCGTACAATGCATCCTTCATTGCGCGAAACATCCATCACTTAGTTACCCAGGGTGTTCGATTTGTGCGAATTTGCATATTAAAAATATTATGATTCTGGAAATAAATGCCGACTCAGTAAATATACTGCATTACCGTGTTGATATGGCACTCGCACATAACTACCTCCTTTGAACCATTCTTTTTATAGGAATGGGGATTTGGTCGAGTTGATATGTGCGTTTGCCATTTCAGCTAGGCGACTGGCGCCAAAGGTTGCAGGTTCGAGTCCCGCTCGTTCCGAACATAAAATACATAAAAGCCACCTCCATTGCACGAAACTACCATTGCCAAATTACCCAGGATGCTCTGTTAAATGATTGATTCGGACTCCCCATTGCGTTTCATTAGAATCGTCTATAAAACGGTCCCGTTACCCTTGGAAATTAATTTGGCATGAATTGCAATCCCACCAAAATACTGCCACTGCTGACACTTTTAGGCCTGGTGAAGTTCAGAGGAGCTTGCAATTATGGCTGGCTGATGTCCTTTATTAAAAGCATTTTTTCCCGCTTCGTTCGTACTAAATGTCGCAAATTCCACTATATTTTGGTCTCGTATAAGGCCTAAAATCTCATTCAGGTGACTAAAAAGTTGCTGTTTATACAAGAAGAAATATCACATTCCGCCGTTTTGGTGAATGTCATAATGGACATATATGAACAATGCACTTTTGATTAAATGCAGAGCTTGTAATTTTTTTTGTTTTGTTTTGACTTTATTATGTTGTTTATAAACTATGGCACAGCGTTTCTATGAAACAATACTTCTCATTTAATTTGAGTTGATGACAGAGGATACAAATCTGTGAGAAAGAAAACCTTGTGTTTTGAAAATGTTTTAAGTAACAAACAGGTTTGTCCATACCTCACGAGGTATATACGATAAATGTTGTTAGAAATTTCAGGCATTGTGTAGGTACCAGCACTTGCCTGAAAAGCGAGGCTGGTATGACGTTTATAAACGGTCCACAGACATTTCAGTTGGAGTGTGCAATGCAAGAATACCCACGGGTTACAAAAGGTTTTTCTTTTAGAAATGCTATCGAAGTGAGATATAAACACTAGCTCACTGTTTGGGATAGGAAATTCTCATTCCGCTTTTTCTGGCTGGTCCAATAATAAACACTTATCCGCAGATGGAGTATATAATTATGATAACAAGATATAGTGCAGTATTCCGGAAACCAATGTTTTAGAATTACGGTGCACATTTTACCTAAGTTTAAAACCAGCTATGGTTATAATGGATTTCTGAGCTTAATTTTATATTTTTCCGAATACCTGCCACAGATATGAGGCAGTGACAATATGCATGACAAAATGCAGTCCACGGCCATTCTTATGGAATATTTTCCCCACCGCACTATCACCTTCATTTATTATCATGTATAGTTCTGCAGACGGGACAAGAAACGTAGACTCTTCGCTTCTCTGCATGACCGCTTTGCTTGAAACCCATTGTTTTAGTGAGTGAGTAAGACATGTAAACCAAGTCAAACATAACAAGTCTAGATGCTTAAATTGTAATCATTTAAGCTTAACCGTGTGCAATTTGATTTATTTCCCTAAAAAACGGCAACGGCTCGACCGAACCATAGTACAACTATGTCAGATTCATGTGTTATCTTGCCAGAGATGGATTGGCCAGAGGCAATAGCAGCAAACTCTATTTGACATAAGAACAGCATAAATGTTAAAATCTGTTTTTATATTTCACGTTAGTACCCTTTAAATACCGCTTGAATGTGTTATGGTAAAATGAAAATAAAAATAATAGACGTAGAAGGGCAATTCTTCAATGTTTGTGTATTTATATACAATAAATACACAGTGACAAGAATCGATACGAGAGTCTAGAAAACATGACAAATTTTCGGTATTCAAGCTATGAAGTGTTACGTCACATTTAACTTTTTAAGATAAATTAGAACATACGAAAATTTGCATAATCTTGAATACGTTTGTCTACAACTAAAGCTGACTTATATGTTCCTGTTTCATTTTGTGATTTTTACACTTATCAGACTGCGTTCTCTCGATTAGACTCATTCCATTATGTGACTGACTGTGCACGTTCTCTATGTTTTTGTCACATAACCACAGGGCCTTTTCTAATTTATTATACATATGAACAGCTGTTTTAACGCTTTAACGCCCAACATACGTGTTTGTGTACCTGTTTATGTTGTGGACATATAATATGACATGGTTTATTGAATGTTTCTTAATTTACCAAGGTACCATCTCCAGTTGAACCGATCAGTTGACCCCACCATGACAATATACATACATACATACATACATACATACATACATACAGTATACATACATACATACATACATACATACATACTTACATACAAAATACACACATACATACATACATACATACATACATACATACATACATATCTTTTATTTCATGTTCGAAGTCAACTGCATTCATAATTATAGACCGAGATTAAAAAGAAAAAAAAAAACCTTTACATGTCATTATGAAATCGAACAGGCCAAGAAAAAAAAACTCATGCAAGAAGACAAACACACATACAGCCCCAGCCAATCTTCAAGGCCTGTGTTTGTCATTTGTATTGACGTATGAAGGCTAAAATGGCCAAGCAACCGATCGCAGCTACAAAAGAAAAGCTTCTGCATTATAGTACAAGAGCAAATTTAAGTGCATGTGTCTGGCTATCAGAGTATTTTTTCATGGGTGAATCCACGTGCTTTGAAAGCCGGGAATATTACGAGTAAATGCGGTCCGCTTGATACGGTTCTAAGACTGGGGCTTAATTTACGACCACATTGTGAGACGGAGGGATCACTATTGAAACGGGCCGTCAGTCTGCCATTCAACTGTGATCCTGTTCCCCAAAACACATATCGTTATCTTCAAAAAGAATGAGCCGTACATAAGCTGCTTATATATTTTCACTAGTTTGGGACAAATGTCAAATTAGACGCGGAAAATAATTGGTTTATCACTACACATCCAACAAGTTAATATGAAAAAGCAGCACAGTGGTGCAAATAATGCCACCCCAACTGCAGTTCAAAAGTTGCCTTATGAGAGGGGTGGCTAATGTAGAGGGGGAAATTTAATGGAAATGTCACATCTTATTCATAGGGATAGTGGCCTTTACGGAGGAGTTGCCTTTGATGAGAGGGACCTTACATCATGGGGACCAGAGTAGCAGAAATGACGTCACCGGAGTGTTCTACAGACAACAGAAAATCATGGTCGGAACCTATCATCACATAAGCCAGATAATGTGAAAGTGAAGCTAAATGTTTACATGCTGAAGCAAAGGAAGGGCAGATATGACACATGGTGGTGTCCACAGAAACATATACATGTATGTGACACATGCTGGTGTAAAGGAAAAAGACAGATGTGGCACATGATACAGTGAAACAGACGACACGTGGGGTACATGATGGTGTGAAAGGAAGGATCTGTGTGGTACGTACTCACAGGAAGGATAGGGGTTGCACATGCTGTTATGAACGGAAGCATGTATGTGGCACAGTCTGCTATAAAGAAAAAGATAGGTGCAGCACACTATACAGGAAAAGGGACGATAGGTGTGGTACCTGATAGTGTGAAATGGAGGATATATGTGATAGATAATGTCACAGGAAGGACAGCTATACGCATTACCTTTACACTGTACACAATGCTCATCAGAATGCATGGCCACTGTCGATACAGGTTGATTGAATACCACTTCCTTGAAATTGTTGCCTATCAATATAATGTATATATTTTAGTTGTTGTACATTGTACAAATATAACAATGCAGAAATAAGCAAGTTAAAGGGTAGGAGTGATTAATAATGCACTAAATGAAATTAAACTTTCAGTGCATCGCAATTTTCTCCAATGCCCGAACTTTAATTTCCATGTCGCACACAAATACTACTTCGACAGATCTGAAACGTGCATGGAAATTCTTCTGTAGCTACTAAACTGGTGTGAGCTTGATGTGGCCAGCCCGTTGTATGTGAACGACAGGGAGGATGTAATTAGAAGACAGCGTCCTAAATATCCGTTGTTTTCCTTTCCAGCTTTGTTAAATTAATCTCTCAAATAAAAGGGCTCGTTCTTTTAGATTCGAATTCAAGCGATTGTTTAAAAACATTCATAAATTAGGTGAATATTTAGCGATAATTTTGAAATATGTAGTTGCGTAAGGTTTATACAACATTATCGTTACCGAGTGGGGCGTGAGGAATATCGTGTCAGGTAAATGTTGGCTGATTAAGTTTGCATGAAAAGAATATACACTCAGCAAAAAAAGTAACTCTCAACATTTTATAATTTATCGTTCTACACATATTCTAAATATTTGTCCTAATTATGCATACGTACATGTGACAATATCCTTAGTTAACAATACTTGGGAAGACCACCTGAATTGGGGCTCATGGATGACTGCACTTGATCCCAATGTGAGACAAAGTCAAAATTCACACTTCTAAGGGAGGGCACTATGTATAGGTTAGACGCCGCGTGGAGTTTTCCAATTGAATTAGAAGACGAGCGCGCAGCGCGAGTCTTCTAATTCAATTGGAAAACTCTACGAGGCGTCTGACATACTTATACTCCAAAAGATGGGTATTATAAAAGTATTTCCTACTTGAAACAAAGTTAAAAGACTTGATTTCGAAGAGAAAAGCGACAAGTTAGAGTACATAATGTAAAGACCTTTGACACTTGACCTGTCACGCTCCCTGACCCTATTCAATGCTGGTCAACAATAGACACGCTGGAATAAATATTATGTTAAATCAGAGAAGCATCGTCTCAGCTGTAATGGACAACACGCTCAGCCGTAGATCATAGATATCGTGGTTCGAACCCTGCCTGGGAAAAAATATTTTTTTCATTAAAACGTGTAGACAAAAATTGTCGAAGTTCCGTTGCAAAGTCCCGTCATGAGGTCACTTCCACTTCAGCGGATCTAATTCAATTAGACTCCTAGGAAGAGAGGAGCTCTATGAAAATTAGACTCCGCTGAAAACAATAGAAATTGGGCGCTGAGGAGTATAAGCAGGACAAAAGTCTATTCGGGCTGTAGTTTTCTTCCTGTCCCAATAAAATCCATAGAAATCAGTGTTTCGTTACATCATACAGGTATACACATGTGTCTACTGTAAAGAAACTGTGCCAGGTAAGGCCTGTAACTGTCAGGCATGGATCCTTCCATCAGAAGTCAATATGCCAAGTCTCTCCACTGTGCAGCGACCAAGGGCTATAGGCAGAGTTAAAGCTGGGGAAAGCTGCCGATCTGTTGCTAGGGCAATGGGAGTTAACCACAGAACCATAAATGATTTGGTGCACAACTTTGAAGGTACCAATCAAGTATATAATACTTTATTGCAATAAAGATCCGCAAGGGACCAGCACCTACATAGGCCTACATAAGCGCCCTCTGGGGCTAGAGGTAAAAATTACAGTTGCACATTTGCCACGCCAGGGAAGGCCGAAAGTGACCACCAGGCAGCAGGATTGTTATCTTGTGAATACAGCACTAAGATGCAGAATCCGTACTGGTCCAGAAGTTCAGAATCATGTACAGACAGCTTACCCACATCAGAGAGGAACATTCACTCAGACTGTGCGTAACAGACTACATCAGGCTGTACTGGCATCACGGGCCATGGTCAAGAAGCCTCTTCTAAGCACACGCTACAGGGAGGGCAGGCTAGAGTGGGCAAGAGAGCACAGTCGGACAACACATATGGAGTGGGCTGGCAATCTCTTTACGAATGAATGTCGTTTTTCTCTATATCGCAATGATGGTGCGTGTTTGGCGGCGCAAAGGGAAGAGACTTGCCCATTGCTGTGTCCAACCAGCAGTTACTTATGGAGGGGGCAGTATTATGGCATGGGCCAGCATATCAGCCAATGGAAAAACAGATCGGGTCATCCTGGATGGGACAATGACGTCACACCGCTACATTACCCAAGTTTTGCAGCGCCATGCCATTCCATATGCTGGGGCTATCGGTGACAATTTCATTCTAATGCATGACAATGCCAGACCTCCTGTTGCACGAAACGTTCGGGATTATCTGGCCCTTGAAGGTGTTGAAGTCATGGAATGGCCTGCTTGCTCACCCGATTTGAATCCCGTTGAACACATTTGGAGCCAGTTGAAGCGAACTGCAAATGCCAAGATGGATGACACATCCACTTTTGCTGATCTACGGCGATATGTGCAAGAGGAGTGGCAGAATATGCCTCGTAGACTCACACGTCAGCTTGTGAACAGTATGAGGAACAACGGTGGCCGCACTTGATACTGACTGAAATTCCAGGAATGCAGAATGGCACTCTTATCAGCCATAAGTTCATACTTTTTCCTGAATTGTTTACCCAAAGATCCCAGGTGATCAATGATGTCTGTGATAACCTTACCATTAATCTGGAAACGTGTTTTTCAGACGTTGCTTCCTTCTGGGACTTGTGCAATGAAGCGCAACTTAATCTTGTGTACCACTTTGCTTCTTATCACATCTAAAGAGTATTCTGAATTAAAATTAATTACAATTTGCAAAATATATGTATCTGTCTTTTTTCACAGGGTATATTGTAAACGGACAGTTACGAGTTATTTTTTTGCTGAGTGTATCAGAGACATATTGTGTGATCACCTGTATGTTTTTTATATTTGTTTCGACCTCTCGTTTCATGTGGGTGGAAATTTCACGCAAATATACACGAAACCTGTTACACCAGAAAACGCGACAAGAGGCATACGAACGAATTAGACCACAACTGGGAGCAGACATAGTAAAAAACAGCTGTAACATTTCAATTAGTTGAAAGGATTTAAATTTATTGATTAATTTATCTTAGTTGTACATGAACACGATCGGAAAAAATATATATATTGGAATGGGATTGCAGACCGTTATTGTAATGTGGTTTGATAATATTACGTGACCCTGAGTGAGGTGCAATAACTCGGTGTACTCTGGGATTTTGTTGTTTTTTTCAGTCTGAAGTAAGAAGGTGTCCTTGAGGCACGTCATCGGTGACAGATTGGACAACAGTGCAGGATACGATTGCCTACATATGACCGATCTCACACAAATTCCGTCTAACATTTCTGCTTTAATGAAAGGCGAGTCCCGGCGGAAAACGCTCTTACGGAGGGTGAACGCCACAAGGAAAGCTTCAGTGAGTCTATTTGACTAGTGATCAAACGTTCGCCATGTGTTGAATAATCCGATTATTATGACAGACTGGATTCAAAATTTTTATTCTTGTGTTCACCATAGCCATATGACCTGGTAAAAAAATAGACAAATCCTATTCCTTCCCCCGGGTTCAACATGTGCTGGTTCACTCTAGGGTATTTTGCAATATACTTCATGTTGTGACACTGCGCCTGGAGATCAATGGGAACTGGTATTGCCAGACGACAGTTCTGTTTGTCTGGGATGACTGTGTATAAATATAGATTTGTAACCACATTTTTAAAGCTGGCAGTCTTGAGTTTCCCGCGTAAACCGAGGAGTGCCGACCATTATACACTATACATATAATATATATATATATATATATATATATATATATATATATATATATATATATATATATATATATATATATATATATATATATATATACACATATGTATATGTATATATATATATATATATATACATATACATATACATATACATATGTATATATATACCAGGTTATCTGCTTTTCATCGAGCGACCACAAAGGAGATATAACAGTTAAATATTGTAAAATCAGCGACAATGAAGGGAACATAGCAAGTTAAATGCTATGCTACCGACGACAAGTAAAGATATACAGCCGGTTAATTAGTGTACAATCGGCGACCATTAGGGCTACATACCATGTCAAATACTGGATATTCTATAAGTATACATAGGAGACTAATTGTTTAAACATCGACTTTTGTCAATTTCAGACACGTTGTGTAAATAATACATATGTTAAATAAATTATGGAACATTTAATGCAATGTGACAAGTTTAAAACATTGAGATTTGTGCCTCCAGCTCAGGGCATCCCAGTTCGGATAAAAGTTTGTTCTGGAACGTGCAGTGGAGACTTCCAGTACATACTATGGTTGCCCCAAATTGAATCATTTTAGGGGCATTTGACAAGCCGATGCTACAATAGTGCAATTTAGCGAACCCAGAGCCCAAAACTGGATGTACCATTCAGAGGTTTAATATAGGGGGAGGGGGGGGGGGGGACTTTGTCTTGATAATTTGAAATTTTACCTCTTGACGAAAGTCAACCGCTTAGATGCCTTACTTATCAAAATTCCAAAATGCGTTTTTCAGCCTATATCCAAAGAGAAGTTGGCACTGATATGAGTTACAAAAGAGGCTCCAGGAACTATAGATTTGCCGAGAAATAATGGATGATGATCGTTTTTATTTGCGTTTAGCCGAAAATATGGTAAGTAAGGGGCTAGCTGCGTTAAATATAACCTTCTAGAGTTTGCAAAAATTTTGCGTGAAATTAAGATCACGACCCATGTGCATGCCTATTTTCATCAGCAAAAATCTGATAGCTCATGGAAGCATCCACTCAGTCATTAATTGAAACTAAGAATGAGACGGGACCCAATATGGACCATTGAGGTACTCCCACATCTACCGAACGCCACTCTTGAAATATGCTTTCCAGAATAATGTATCGTTGTGTGGATAGCTGATTTTTTACGGAGAGAAGATTCAAAACCTACCTGACCAAACTGACACAGGAGTCTCTCATACCAAACTGTACCGAACGCTTTCGATATATCCGGAAAGAACATTCTTGTTACATTATTTGACCCTTTTTTAATATTATGGGAAATAGTCAGAAAGAGGTCGACGGTAGTCATTTTTGGGCCTCCTTCCCTCAAAGAAATTATTAAATACCAAGCGGGGGGGGGGGGGGGGGGGTCGCAAAGTAAAGAAATAGGCCTGTTAATCAAATTGATTTGTTTCTCGAATTTTTTAGATGTGGCACAAACATTTGATTACCTCCACATATCGGGAAGAGTGGAAGTTCCGAACCATCAATTTAATATCTTGGTTACCAGAAAGGTACATATATTGCTGCTGCTGTATTTTTTCAAAAACAATTTTCAATCATTTCTGGCCCCGTTGCAGAAATGCTGTCAACAGACGAGAGACAATTTAAAAAATAGCTTTGTATTACTTGACACATTTTAAATCTTTTGTCAGTTCTGTCTTTCAAAAGTGCGCGAGAGAAGGCAGTTGACATTTTGAGAGGCCTTAATTTGGTTCTCAAAACAAGTGTCAAAACTCTCAGCTACTCCTAATTGTGTAAGACAACTCGTCATTTTCGATGAGGGGTGAAACAGACGAGATACCTCTTTTCCCAACAAGAGACTTCGTCAGGCCCCACCATTTTTCATAATTGATGAAATTGCCATCTAGTCCGTTACGCTTGTATGATATGATCAAATACCAAATCCATTCTTAGTAACTAACTACAAGGTTGCTTGGCATGCTAGAACATTACTTCAAGGGACACTTCAATTGCTTCCATGCCCAGTTGCGCTTCTAAAATAAAAACCTTGTCAAGGAGGTCACCCACGGTTTGTCATTTGGTTATCTATTAACCTTGTTTGAAAGGTTCATGTCTTTTCAACATTTAAGAATACGTCAGTCCAGTTAACTAAAATGCTGTCCTCCAGGACAAGTGTGCCACGGGGCCATGCCAAAGTGAATTTCTTAAGTTCCATATTGTTCTTTTGAAGAAGGTATTTCGTAAAGCTGATAAAGATAAATTTAAAGTACTATAGATTACGGAATGCTATGAGGTGGGAAGAGGTGGTACCATAGTACAGTTGGGAATAAGACTCGGGAGTCAATAATTATGAGATTTACAATGTTCAGTTGTTCTGGTTGGTTCCGTTATGAACTGAAATAAATTGTGTGGTGCCTCATGCTCTATACGTCGACCCCCCAGGTCAATGTTGCTCTGATCAGAATACCACTCAGTGCACCTGTTATTAAAGTCACAAGTGATTATTGACGATAGAGGATTTTTTTCGAATGACGATTCAATTGAAATTAAATTGAGAAAGAATGTCGACAGAATTGCATAATGTGGCAGATTGGTCTAATTTTGGACAATAAGCTGGTGAGAATGTTTCTTTGGCGAGTTTCGACATCGATCCAAATATATTCACCGTTTTCATCCGCCCAGCGCCATAAATCCATTGCCAAGCAACGTGTCACGTACGTACATGTATACCGCAACAGGTCCCTTATCACACCAATTTTGTTGGGGATAGAGCACTGATATATCTTCTATCATAAGAAATTTGTCGGGATATTTACTATTTGGCCAAGTTTCAGCTAGCTTTATGCAATCGCAATGTTGAGCCTGAGCTGATTAAGAGATCATTCTTCATATTGTACCTTTGTCCATCACCGGTAACGGGACCTGCCTTTTAATACCTGTGTTCAGCATTTGAACCTGCAGCAAACTGTATGTATAATCAAGTACGCAAGAAAATCGTTTTGTGTGCATGGCTACATTCTACGTGTTATATCAATGTGTCATTGTGCCATTTATCTGTTAAGTTAACCAACATCCAGAATATATATTTACTCTTTGTCACGTCACGTGTATGCTGCTAAAATCATGCTGTCTTCCATGGATTATTTTGAACATGCGTTAATGTTTTGCTGATATGTTTCACATAGTGTAGACTACGTCTGTGGAATATCTGCATGTCAATCTGTTGTCGGTTGCTTGTTTTGTGTGTTTGCATTTATCTGTACCAATTTAAAAACACACACACATACATACACATACACACACACACACACACACACACATATATATGTATATATGTATGTATATATATATATGTATATATATATGTATATATATATATATATATATATATATATATACTATATATATATATATATATATATATATATATATATATATATGTTTAATCGTATGGGGAATCTTTATATGATTCAATCGACAATGCGAGCAAAGCTATATACAGCAAAATGCAGAAATTAAACAATTACCAAAATATCAACATGCATATTTCCATACCAATGTAAAGAAATATTTTTCATTTTTAACTTGGGCCACGCAGCCACCCAGAAAAGGCAACTTTAAAGGTATAAACCTTAAGAAATGTTGAAACATAAGTTAAATGTTTATTTGACACCTGGCTTTAATAGTCCACGCCCCCTTTTTAAGAAAAGTACAATTATTTTCGATAATGAAGATAAATGCTTGCATTTCAATTACTTGCCAAATCGATGTAAACTTCTTTTTGACGATAATTTTATCCCTTGCCTGAATTATCTTACCGAAGCTATCCTCGCTTAATTTCTTTTTAAATTGACGAACTAAGCATGCAAAAAGGTGTACCTGCAATTAAGACCTAGTTTGTGAAGAGTTTTTAATGGTAAAACATATGATTTTGAGAATACCACATCGGCCATTTGTTTCTAACTTTCCGAGTTTTTTAATGATTGCCCATGTAATTACTGCTTCCCAGACTCCGGAAAAAAGTCAAATGTCTGTCCTGTGTGCAAAGAGAATGAGAAGCAGATACAGATACTTCGTAATTGAAGAACTCTTCACTGCTCTGCATCGTTTCTAAAGTAGTTGCGTGCTCAATTTATCAAGTTTTATGAGTATTCTGTGCTCCGCGAACCCGTGAGGCCTCAATTTACAATGTCATATGAGTATTCTGTGCTCCGTGAACCCATGAGGCCTCGATTTATAATGTCGTATGATTATTTTGTGCTCCGTGAACCCTTGAGGCCTCAATTTACAATGTAATATGAGTATTGTGTGCTCTGTGAACCCCTGAGGCCTTGATTTATAATGTCGTATGAGTATTCTGTGCCCCGGGAACCCTTGAGGCCTACAAATTATGGAATTAGACCCAACGATCCCACAATGAATCAGCTTTTAAAATATTTATCCCATAAACAAGGCCAAGAAAAGCAAGAATCGTCTCCCTTGATGTCACCAAAGCTTTCCAACCTCATCCAGTATGAAGGTATTCGCTTCATATCAAAAACCGTTTTGGATCAGGGGTCCTCATCTAACTTATCAGGGTCAATCGTCTTCTACATGTATGCCTCTCATCGAGGCGGGTGGTACCCACAGGCTCTATCTTGGGCCCCTGCTGGTCTTAGTTCACGTAAATGATATGAAAGATGGAATTCTGTGTTACATCCACCTAATTGCTGCTGATAACATCATTCTGGGGATTATCATGGAATATGTAATTTGGAAATTATATGTCTATGGGATCATTATAAGACCCTAACATTTCTGCAAGATGTACAAATAGTGATGTACACTGGAATGACCACATTACCATGATATTGGACAAAGGAGACAAACGTTCCATTTCATAGTTTTGACTGAAATGCTTCTTCCCCGTAATACTCTACATATATTGCTATAATGTGTTCTGTCTTTGAATATGGGTACATTATGTTTGATAGCTGCCAGATGGGTCTTTCCAATTCACTGAAAAAGGTCTAGTAAGAAGCAGCTCATATTGTTCCAGATGCTCTTAAACATACATCACAACTTCTCAACAAATTAGGCTAGCCGTCATTGACCAGAAGATGCCAATATTGAAGATAGATTGTGTTTTACTAAATGATCAAAAGGCTGACGCCTACTTATTTTTGGTCGGATTTGGCCCAGACAATGCTGGTCAGGCTACAATCCATATCATTAACCATCATAGTTTTACACAAATCAAATTCACGTCTTCAAGTACTGGGGATTCTTTCCCTATGCTAATAAACTTTGGAATGATCTCCCAGAAGACCAAAGGCAATCTCCTACTATTACCCAATTTAGGTTAAATCAGAAAAGTGTGTATTATATGTTGAGCCTATTCCTGGTCTCTATTCTCTTCTCAAGTGATTCTCAACTTCTCCATACTCAGTGACTTTTGGGTTTTTTTGACTATATTTTCATCTTCATAGCCCTCCTCTCTCTCCATATGCTGCAAGTGGATGTTCATATCCCATTGAGAGCACAGGCTTTTTTTTTGGAATGTGCTCTTTAATCTTATCACAAGAATTTCTGTTAAAAGCGGTTTGTGCCATAGTGGTACACAGAGTGAATTGCAGCTTGGTTGTCTCTAAGGCAAGTGATATATTTCTCAATTATTTTGCTTGTGATAATGGTAATTCTTCCAATTGTCAACATTAATAATATTAATGGCTCTTCAAGATTTCATTCCTGCTTCTAGATGGTTTTCATTGTGTAGGTTTTTTCCTTTATTAATTGGGACAAGTCATATACACTTATACCATTTGTAATTCAAATCTTTGACTGCTATTAATAGTGAGTGACATCAATTTCTATGATTGCCCTCCGTAATGTGTCATTTATTTGTATTATGTGTGTTTTTGTGATTTTACAGTGTCTTTTGACTTAGTGTTTTTGAGTCCAGTATAAGATACATTAGCAATACAAATTTTCATACTGTTTGACACAACTGAGCCTGGATAGTATGTATATCACAAAATTAACAGTACAGGAAGGGTGCTTGGTTTTTGTGACCTCTCCTGTGAAAGCACCACATAGGTTTCATCTCTCCTATAGTCTTGTAGATGTAAAAGAGGTGCCCATTTTATGACCCTATTTTGAACCATTTTCAAGACATATTTCGAGATGAGCCATTTTGGGAACCAGCCTTTCTACACCGGACCAGTGTCTTGAGAACGCCCTCCCTTTCAGTTATCCAGGGTCTTGACGTTTGTAGAGTACAGTTGGGACTGGCTGAAGATAGCCCATGATTGTGAAAATATTGTATTTTGTATTCTCAGCATGCTGTGGCTTCTTTGTGATTAAATGTATCCGAGTCAGGGTTCCTGCAGTACCCACTTACTTCACTGTTGGTCGTGCAGGTGCACTGTCTGATAGGACAGTCGAGAACTGTGTGATGAGGAAGTACAACAATACAACCCTGGACAGAGCACAATTTATACACCTGCATAAAGCTTGCTCAGAACGTGTTTCATTTGACTTACACAAAAGAGCAAAGTTCACAAGAATCATATATGTCAGCAACTTGTGCCTGGCATGCAGGTGTTGTGTCGTATTTCAATTCTTAACAGAAATGTTGTCCTGATATTCATATGGAATGAATTTTTCTGTATTTTCGTAACATTTGAAAGTGTAAAATGCTGTTCATCAAATTTAAAATTCTGAATTTGCAGATTTTTTTAGACTGAAGAAGGCTAATATGTAAAATAGAAAGACTTGGAACTAGTGTACTACTTGAATGACACCTCTTCTTATGCACATACATAATGCTGTCACAATGCTGTCTAGTTCACCAGTCCCGCTCACACCACTTCCACAAAATTCTGTGGGTTCATGCTGTTAGGTTAATATTACTGTTGGCATGAGTTTGCTTGTAAATGTAACTAAAGCTAAATTGAAAATTAATATCATTGTGTCCGATATGATTGATTGTAAGTTGTCTAGAACATTGCTTGCATCAGTATATTTAACCTGGGATGGAATGTGACCTCTTAAGCCAGCCTTGAGACCACTAAGACCCTCTTCAAAAGCCCACTTGTAAACATAGCTCTCAAAACTTTCCTCTTGATGGCAGTAGTCTTTATGAGAAAGCCTGTTTTGCTATCATTGCAGATTTCATTTAAATTGGCAGGTGCCATCGAATTCCATCCACTTTGGTAGTTTTGTACATTCTGCAACTGCTATCATCAGATCACAAGGTGAGCATATACACGGCACTTGATCACGTTGGTAGTCATTTTGAATATAGCCCCCATGTAGCAGCCACATACTCTTTCTTCCATGACAGGTGATATATGTTCGAAATATGTTGACTGAATTCTAAGGCTTGACAAGCTGACAAGTTGAAGTTTGGGGTCTTGTAAATGATAATATGTTGTGAAGAAGGAGTGCTCCAGCCATTTCCCTGACAACTTTGTGGGGGTGACATGAGTGAACAATCTAACTTATAATCACCCCTAATATGACTGAATGATTGTTTTTGGTAATTAACATGGCAAATTGAATATGACCATACTATGTGGAAGGATTTTGTTATTAGAGCATGCATTTAACAAGCTATTATGTCAAGTGGCACTCATATGTCATAGTTTTGGACGGTTACATGAATTGAAAAATACCTGTACTGTTTGTTGTGGGTTTGTGATTTGGAGAGGTCACTGTACTCATTGAGTGTGTGAACAGTCACTGAGTTGTCTTGCTTTGTTGGGGTGACTTTCATGATTTTATAAACAGTCAGAATAAGCTAGAATGGCACCCGATATTCATATGGGGAAATTCCGATAGAGGTTTAAGTGAGTTGAGATGTGTGACTAATTGGAAAACTCTGGAATACTGGTGAGATTTCTAAGTCTAGATATATTATGCTGATCCTTTCCTGACTGGGAGAGGAGAATTTTGAGGTCTAACAGAAGCTGTGTGACTTCAAGCCAGTGGGAATGTGAGCCATATTTATTGCCAAGGAGATAATTGTTTATACATTGCACCTGTGGAGTGTGGACCATGTCTTTGAGACGTATATTTGGTGTTAGCCAGTTTCGGCTGATGACTATGAGTTGACTCATTAAGGCTTCTTTGGAAAACCCAAACAGCATCAGTTTAGATCTTTATTTGGGAAGAAACCAGATGGAATGGGAAACCTCTCCCCCCAACCAAAATCAGAAAAACAAAAGCCAAATTATTCTCCTCAGTCTGACAAAGCTGGTAACAGAAAACAGGGCAGAAGTTCTTTAGTGGACTCACATGCAGTTACTGCCCTTAAACAGGTCATGTGAAATCTGAGTGATTTTTACTCCAGAGAAGAACCAATAATACTGGGAAACCAGTTGGTTTAGCCAGCATTAAGAGGCACCCACCTGTAAATATTTCTGATGGACATTCTGATAATCTCCATACTAAATTTGAAAACCCACATGTTGGGGTAGCTGAGTCAATATAGGATGGCTATGAAAGTTTCAAATCAGACAGGCTGGTATCACAGAAAAAATGCATTGACCAAAAGGCCGTTGTGATCCAAAGGGACATTGATAGTAGGTATTGTACCTAGTATCCTGATAGAAAGTGTGAGCTTCCTTC
Source organism: Hermodice carunculata (assembly GCA_964020975.1). Classification (NCBI taxonomy): domain Eukaryota; kingdom Metazoa; phylum Annelida; class Polychaeta; order Eunicida; family Amphinomidae; genus Hermodice; species Hermodice carunculata. Next base: position 86,113,565 of record OZ026620.1, on the reverse strand, counting down.
TAGAGAATGATATAGCAGCCGTTAATGTGAAAGGTAAACAAGTACCATATTTAATGGATGGGCTAGTCATGAGAGAGGACATGGAGTATCTTGAGCAGGAATTTCCTGGCATCTTTCTCACCTGTGCTGTGACAAGGTCAATGGCCCTTGAAGCTTCTAAACAAGAAGAAGCTAGTGACAAGGATGATGTGTGTCTAGGGCGGGCAGAGACATTCTTTGCTGGTGACCTGGAGGACCAAGTAAGCCATGAAGGTAACTTGAGTCCAGAAATAAGCCATGACCGTAACCCCTCCCACCAGGTAAACCAAAATGATCATCTAATTCAGATGCCTCATTTCCATCAAGATAGGCTGATTAGGGAGCAAAAAGCTGACCCTCAGTTCAGAAAATTAGCAAGTATAGTTTTAACCAAAAAAGAAGCATGGAAAGAACCAGTGTGTTATTGTATTCAGTCAGGAGTGTTAATGAGAAAAGGGAGACCTCCAGACGCTTCCACTTATAAAGAATTGATAATCGTTCATCAAATAGTGGTTCCTCCATCATATAGAGCTTAAGTTTTAAAAACAGCTCATGATTTGCCTCTGTTGGGCCACTTGGGTAATAGAAAGACTCCAGATCGAATATTACTAAACTTGTTTTGGCCCAGATTACATCAGGATGTGGCAGAATTTTGTAAGACATGTCACACTTGTGAAATGGCCGGAAAACCCAATTAGAGAATCAAATTGCTCCTTTGATTAATATCACTGTTTTTGAAGAAACATTTAGCAGGGTCATTATAAATTGTTTGGGGTCACTTCCCAAAACAAAGGTGGCAAGTACGTTTCTCCTTAGTATGATGTTTTCAGCCAATAGGTATCATAAGGCCATCCCATTAAAAAAAAACATTAAAGCTCCTACTGTCATTGATGCTTTTATGAAATTTTCCACTAGAGTAGGACTGCTGATACAGATACAAAGTGACTTAGGTTCAAAATTCATGTCTGCAGTGTTTCAGGAGGTTGCCCTCCAGTTAGACATTAAACAGACTAAATCTTCAGCCTGCCACCAAGAAGCACAAGGGGCTCTAGAAAGGTATCATTAAACACTGAAGAACAGGATGAGAATCTACTGATTTGAAAATGGAAAAGAATGGGATAAAAGTATACATATATATAATGTTATCATTTGCCACCAGGGAGATACCAAATGAGTCACTGGGGTTCAGTCCCTTTGAACTGACATATGGACATGCTGTGAGAGGTCCACTAAAGCCTATGAAAGAAAAATGGTTGGTGGAGACACAAGATGAACCTATCTAGGAGTAGGTGTCCAAATTCAAAGAAAAGTTGAGAAAAACTTCCGAGGTGGCACAGCCAAATTTGATTAATGCACAGGGTAAGATGAAAACATGGTGTGATAAGAAAGCAAGGCAAAGAAGTTTTAAACCAGGAGACAAGGTATTGGTTGGTACTTTTAGCAATACAAGAGCATTCAATTCAGGTGAAATTCAGTGGTCCTTACCCGGTTGCAAGAAAGTTGAATTATGTGGACTATATAACATCTACATCAGATAGGAAGAAAGCTAAATGGCATTGTCACATCACATGTTAAAAGAATACCATGAAAGAGGAACACCAGTAGGAATTGTCAGCACCACTACTTTGAAAAATGATGGGAATGATAATGGGGATGATGAGAATGATCCATTCTCAAATGAGGACTTGAATTCTATTCCCAGTGTAAAAATGCAGAACCCTGACATACGTCAAAATTTTGATAGCAAGATCTGTCATTTGCAGCCTCCTTCACAGTAAGCTGATTAAGCAAAGCTTATCAATGAGTTTAAGCATTTGTTCACAGACCAGCCTGGTTGCACCTCAATATTATGTCATGATGTAAATGTAGGAGATGCTGGCCCAATAAAGCAACAACCTTATATCAGATGAATCCTGTGAGATAGATTGCAGTTCGGAAAAAAAATTACATGCTGGAAAATGATAATATAGAACCAAGCCAGAGTAGCTATAGTGGTAATATCGTATTTGTTCCAATACCTGATGATTCAATGCAATTTTGCATTGACTATAGAAAGGTGAATTTGGTGATTAAATCAGACTTCTATCTAATCCTTAGAGTGGATGGTTGTATTGGTAAGATAGGAAATGTGTGCTTTGTCGGCAAATACGGCTTAAATAAATGTTATTGGCAGGTGCCACTCTCAAAAAAAGCCAAAGAAATATCAGTTTTTGTAGCCTTTATCAATTTAAGTTAATACCATTTGGAATGAAAAACGCACCTGCGATATTGACCTAGTTAAAGAGCATGGTGACAGCTTGTTTAGAATGATGAGTAGCCGTCATTGGTGATACCTGTATTTTCTCAAAAACCTGGGCTGAACATCTTGAAGGAACTAGAGCATTCTTTGAAAGCTTGACTTCCTCTGGTCTGACAGTGAACTTAAAAAAAAGTGAACTTGGCCAATCTGAAGTGACACACCTGGGCTATAAAGTGAGTAAGGGAAAAGTATTGCCAAAATCAGCTAAAAATCAAGCAACTTTGGACTTTTCTCAGCCAACAACAAAAAGGGAGCTATTATGCTTTTTAGGCAAGGCCAGATATCACAGAAAATTCTATAAGAATTTTTCAGAAATCACTGAATCATTGACAAACTTCTTAAAGAAGAAAGAAAAGTTCATCTGGAATAATCAGTGCCAGTGTGCATTCCAAGAGCTGAAAGCTAAACTGACCAATACACCAGTATTTTCAGCCCCATATTTTGAAAAGCCATTCAAGATTGCATTAGATGCAAGTGATGTGTCAGCAGGTGGTCTGTTAATACAGGATGGAATCGGTGGTTTGGAACACCCTGTAAGTTATTTTTCCAAGAAATTAAACATGCATCAAAAGATATGTTGTGCCATCAAAAAGGAAGCACTTATTTTATTGTTAGCACTTCAGGAGTTTGAAGTATATGATACTTTACTTTTGTATCCAGTCCCTGGTCTACTCTGATCACAATCCCTTAAAGTTTTTGGATAAGTTTAAAGACAAAAATCAGACATTGTTGAGATCGAGCTTGTGTTTACAAGGATAAAATCTGAAAATTGAGCATGTCGAGGAGGGTGGACATTGTATAAATATTACTCACATTCAGATTATAAGATTATTGGGAGTTATATTGTTCATGTTACCATGTCCAAAGTTCATTTGAAATGAAGAAAATTTGTATTGAAATATGTACAGAATCATTGTTTTAGGTGATCGAACGGGAGATTATTCCCATTTTGATTTGGAGAAATTTGTTTTGTTAACAGTAAATCTGTTCCTCCATTCAATGAGATTTGTATAAACACTGCAGCTGTGTCAATTAGAGCCATGCATGTGTTTATAACAGTAAAACAGTTGAAGATATGGTATAATTTATCTATGTGAATGTTAATGCTGCTTTGTAGATTGAGCGGATATTTTACTGAGTTGGCCTGCTTTGTTTGGGTGACTGTCGTGAATTTGTAAACAAACAGAGTGAGCTAGAATGGTGACCTACATTCATATGGGGAAATTCCCACACAGGTTTTAAGTGAGTTGGGATGTGTGACTAATTGAAAAACTCTGGAATACTGGTGAGATTTCTATGTGTAGATGTATAAAGCAGATCCCTTCCTGACTGAGAGAGGAAAATTCTGAGATCTGACAGAAGCTGTGTGACTTCAAGCCAGTGGGACTGTGAGCCGTTGGTATTGGCAAGGAGATACTCGTTTATACATTGCACCTGTGGAGTGCGGCCAAGGTCTGTGAGTGGACTGGTATATTTGTTGTTAATTGTACCCCATTGGAACCAAAATGTATCTCTGCAAAATTTGGATCAGCACCGCACCTTCGAGTACCACATTGGAACAAACTGTACTGATGTCGGATTTGTACCAGACTATTTGGCACCCACCATAGAACTTGGAACTGTGGGACAGTACATGTGGATAATCTCTCCAAGGAATTAGGATTTACCTACTGACTGTTTACCATTGAAATATCTAGCTAAATGAATAATTCCATCTACCTACTGTGTACTGATTTTTGATTGTTAATATATTATTGTTGATAAAGTTATATCATTGGTGTCATTCTTTGTTGAGTTCTGCTGTGATCTAGATATTTCAGAAGATGGGCATCTTAACACAGTTCTAATGTCGATAGGGCTAAGCAAAAGTTATGCAGTGCACATTTTTGCCAGACAAACACGTTAAGTTGGCTGAATACATTTCACTAGCAGAAGTACAGACCGATCAGAACGTAAGATTTTACAGAAACGTAGTAAGCGTCCAAATGCCAAGTAACGTGCGTATAAAGTTGAGTTTACCGCTGAATTGAGTGTGTGTGATAAATATGTACCCATATGGTGATGACAGACATAACTCAGACAACATGACACAGATACTCTCTGACGAAAGCTAACGTGAAGTGCTTGCTAAATATCGCATGTACTGAATTTGCATAATGTTTTGTGATTGCTGTAAGCAGGATAAACATAAAAAAGAGACAAAATAGGTGATAAACTTCGTAATACAGTAGTTAAAGTTCAGTGAACATAACTTCAGTTGATAAAGTTGCATGTATGATGAGTCACGTGACATTCTTGTTGCTGTTCGCTGTCAAAGACTTGCGACCAATCAGTCTCAACACCAATTGAAAAATATGTTTACATTGAAGGTCAGTATAATAATAGACAAAAATATAAACAATGAAAGCGCTGAATATACTACAGCACATATAGACATAAAACATTAAGTATTCAGCCACCTCAACGTATTGTTGAGAGTGATAACCATGTTTGCAGCTTATACCTACTATGAAAGTTTCAATACTAGAGCAGCCATGCCGGTAGAGCAACCTCACATTGATGCATAGTAAGTTCATACAAAGCCCATTTGGTTGCTTACAGAGAATGACATCAATGGCAAATACAGTCAAACAAACTAATGAATAAATTCTGGTAATTAGCACGGCCTTCATATGGTTATGCGAGCTTGATATCGCTTAGCACTCATGTATATACGATTGATAAATCTATCATTCATAATAATACCTGGTGATTACCTCATATATGTATAAGGCTGACACCGCTGTGATCAGGTCTACAATGGATTAATTCAGCTTGTATGCAGAATCCACTTCATGTAGGCATAGGCAGGACAACCATGCAGTAAAAAAGCGACCGAACAACAACAGGTTTCAACAGCAATATCAAAAGCACATGAGAACTAGGCTTGTACCAAGTACAGAATGTTGGAGATAATAACGTGTATAATTTCGTCACATTCGTGAATGCTAATTGTAGTGACAAAGGGGGAAAAATCCCAAGGAGTAATTCCAGTACAGATTTTGTTGGCACACTATGAACAAAAGTCGTGATTTAATGTTTAGAAGAGAATGGAGAGAAGGAAACAACACTATAAGTTGTATACACCCCCCCCCCCAAAAAAAAAATCACACACACACAAAATACATTTCACGGTTTCTCACCTTTTCAATTAACACAAGTGAAATAACGCTATGTACATCAATCAAGATTTTGCCCTTTTAAGCAAATTTAACATAAAAAGCAAATCATATGAAAAGATTCATGTTAAATTTGCATTCAATCTTTCAATCTGTTTTTAAATTTTCAACCTTCTTATTTTGCAACCTGTATGCTATGGAGCGTTGGGGTGTCAAGTTATTACGAAAAATGTGGCTCGGAATAAAAACGAGGGTTTATTCATTGGAAGCTTAGTCTTGACATTCAAGACCGTTTATTTGAGATGGCTCGAAGCGGAGAAGGGTTCTGGAGTGTGAGGCCTTGTAAATGCTTGAGGGGCAAAGTTTCTATTATATATAGTAATTCAACTTGAAAAATCCTTTAGTGTCAAAACCATGAGAAAATATGCTGAAAACCTAATGTTGGACCGACATCATCCTGTGAATGAGAACTCTGTTCAACATTAAGATTGCCTTCCTTACATTAAAGATGCCCGCAGCTGCCCTATATTGATTTACATTACAACCCATTGCAAATTTGTAGAAAAATATATTTCACGGCGAACTCATCTGCCGAGTTGACTCGCAACAAAAAACAAAGCAATTGATTGACATGGGAATAGTTAGACTAGAATCAACATATCCACATACAATACACGAACAGTTTATATGGACACATGGTTCAGGTGTGCTTAGTATATGGTGCATGGATTCCACACAGCGACAGAAAGAGTGGCTTCCAATAAGGTGTAATTGAGCCGCTCATTGCTGCTCACATACAACAGCAGGCCCAGGCGGCTTCCCTTCCATGCAATAAACATGCTACCTTTCCGTGTGATGAGCCACCAATCATTAGTATTCCCTATCAAGCAATCGAGACAGCGGATTGAACATGGATGGCAACCACGGGTAACCACTTCCTGATGCCATATTGGCAGAAACAATATTAAAACTAGCCAAGTAGGAAATGCAATTATCCATTAATTATAGGTTTACTAATTTCATTTAAACATTAAAAAAGAAGAATAAAAGAGAAATACAGTGTCAATCAAATTACTTCACTAAGTTTCCTTGACCTCAAATTGACGAATTTATTATCCAAAATAGCCGGCATGAGTACGAAATGAAAATATATGCCATATATTGTGTTGAATCGAGATGACTGGTTTGCTTAATCGCTATGTCAACACTTAAGGGATATACGTACATATGTATATACGCCCTGCGTATACATAGACCTTTATTTTACTATTGGAGGTAGTCACTGGTATTGTGTTTTGTACCTTTACTTTTTAAATGTCATTGGCTTCTTTCATTTTGGTCTGTTGAAAAATGATTTAATTTAAAGACGTATATTCCAATGACAGTTTTCGTGGCGGTCAGTCAAAGAGCAACTGTTTCAGGTGGTCAGATACTTGAAGGTTATCCGGGTATTAACGACGTAGTGATTTTAACCAGGGATAGACCCTTTACGCCATTTGCAAAACAACACAAACTATCACTCTGGCACAAGAGATTGCTTTCTCTACATTTACGATGGTGACGGCAGACTGTTGACCATCTTACAATTTTTTTTCTACTCTCAATCTCTGTTTACGGAAGTTAACCAGAAAAAAGGTACTGTTGGTACACACACATTTTCAAAATACACCGTTGTCAGATATCCGAATACGAAACATTATCCGGTAATTGTGTTTACTTTCCGACTTGCGTCACCACGTTGAATGCAGCATAAATCCCCGAGGATCTAGAAATGCAAGAATAATGGCAAACGTACACCTTTTCTATTTCTGGATAGACATCCGCCTCCCGTGTACATTGGCTGCATCACTTTCAATTCAGTTCTTTTTCCCAAATGAAGATTTCTTTTAAATATATCCTTCATTTGCGGTAATGTAAAACCAGGAACGTGTTGTATAGAGCAAGTTCGTGGAAAAACTAACTCATCTTCAGTTCACACTGACAGAAAGGCAATACCAATGCACCCTTTAGTTCATTTCCCCCGGCAAAAGGACTTTCAGTAGCAGAATCTTTCAGTTGTATATATTGCACAACTACGGAGAGCAGCAGATTGAAACATACACAAAAATCACCGACAAACAATTTATATGATTTTCAGATATTGATTCTGAATCCTTGAAAGCTAATAAACACACAGAACATATCGACCTGAAACCAGACACCAGTACAGGTTACGCAGATGAAACTGAAACATTGGGATGTGTTCTGCCCTAGCATGAGGTCGCACAATGTTGGCCTCGTATCAGCGTGTTCTGTGACCACAGAACCCGCTGCACGTCTCGTGTGTACCCGGGTGATGGGTTCTGATCCACAGTAGGTCAAATAAGTTATATCAGCGTTTCTGCTTCGATAATTATTTGACATACAGATGGTAGAATACTGAATCACGGTTAGACAAACACAAACACTGCATTTAGAACCTTTATGTTGGTTGAATGTGTTTTTCTCTGATTGATGCGTCTGGGACTTACTTGATTTGACTGTTGTCTCCTACGTTGTAACATCATATTTTTTTTAAGTTACCTTACCATGCGGAATGCATTAAACCATCAAACAGCGAGTCGTCTTGGATCGGAATCCCTGTAAAATGTGCCTTATTAGTTCTTTTGTGGGAAAACAAATATTACGTCTGAGACATCAGCCTTTTGCTGATAAAATAATAATCTATTTCTTTGTTTGCTTCTTTAAAGATATGTTCTGTGTCTTCGATGCTGACTTGATGTTCCTGCAAAAGGCTCCCTAGTCGCCGTGGAAAATGTATACGATGGAATTGTCGAGATCAGTGCGTATGAGCAAAATGTGCTACATGTGTGTAATCACATTGGCGTCTTGTTCTTTTGTTTCTTTGCTTTTTAATCTTTTTTCCTATTTTTTTAAATTTTGCTTTACAGAATGTATATAAGGAGGTGGTGAGATAAAATAAGCACTTGATGACAGGTTGCTCCTTTTGGCTGAAGACGTATAAATAGAGTTTATTACACGAGAGTTACTTATGTAATGCTATTCTTCATTTGAAAAAGAATGCGTTTGGCCACAGACAGTTGGAGCACTCTTTATTTTATCAATTTACAACACCTTTGGGATAGCCGTGGTTTTATATATATATATATATATATATATATATATATATATATATATATATATATATATATATATATATATATATATATATATATATATATATATATATATATATTGCAGAAAATATTGAAAAAGCTTCAGTAATAGATTTCGAAGGTGATGGAAACACGAATGAATAATGACGACTCGCAAGACGAAAAACTGAAAAAACCGCACACGCACCCAAAAAAGAAAAAAAAAAAAAAAAAAAAAAATTGGGGGCAAATGTTCTAATAAACCTAAAATTCAAATTTGAAAACTATTTACAAATAGCCAAAGACTTTGATGTACGGAAAAAACATCACCAGGCTAGGTAAAATGTGATTATTGTTTGATAAATGAAAGACATTAACGACTTTGAAAATTCCCTGAAGCACGAAGATTGCGTAACGTTTGCAATATTCTTAAGGACGAATTTTATTTCCTGATCCAGTGTAAATTGTTTCAAGTAGCAAAATCTACTTAAAAGCTAAATGAAATAGTTGTGAACATCGGCAAGTAAACATACCTTAAAAAAAATTCAAATTCGTCATGAAATTGCAAGATTATGATTTGCTTTCACACTTTAGGCGATATATGAAACCTATTATTGAAATGAGAGAGGTAACGCTCTAATAAAAGGACCCCCAACACCGCATATTTCACATGTTGCGTTGTGCAATGGGTTCTGTTGATTCTCGTTTATATTCTGAAAATTGTATTCAACAGGAAATTTTCTGGCAATGGAAATATTTTTTTTTCAAATGTATGTGCTTACTTCGTTGTTCGGTGGGACTTCCATGACCTTGTGTTGATATACTACTTCATCGGCCATATCAGGGATATGGGATTCCATATCCCTGGCCAACTATATTGTATTGCATTAATTAAATCAATGGTATCCTTGTTTAAAAGAGTCATTGTCCTGGCTGGACTGAATTATATGTACATTCCCCATATAAAAAACAGGCGCACGTATATCTATTAACAGTTTTCTTGGCCTTGATATTTGCGTGCATCTCGAGGTTGACCTAAGTGCACCATACAACGTGAAAAGAAGTTAGGACGAACAGAACAGGAAACACACACACACACACACACACACACACACACACACACACACACACACACACACACACACACACACACACACATATATACATATATATATATATATATTATATATATATACACACACACACATATATATATATATATATATATGTACATACATATATATATATATATATATATATATATATATATATATATATATATATATATATATGAGCATTTAATTACTGTCAAACTGTTTCAACGTCCGACAAGGAAATCCACACATCGACTGAAGTGTCTCGTTCCAAGCGCATGGTTGAACACTTTCCCGTAAAGTGTACAATAATCGTAGCAGTGTGATTTTATTGACATAACAGAGTCTGGTTAGACTCACTCGTCATTTATAAATAAGCGCATACATAAAGTGTATATAAAGTGAAACCTGCTGAAATATAAAGATAAGGGGCACAAAGACGAACGCAATAGTGCAGTGTTCACTCATGTCATCAATGATAAAAAAGACTGCTATAGTCAACAGTGCTAATTGCAAGAGCTGCACTCGGAAGCTTGATTATTTAGGTGGCCTTGGTTTCCTGAAAGACGTGTTCAGGTATCGCCTTAGAGCAAGTAACATGTCTTGCTGCTTTGCCCTGATCAAAAATACACATTTCTCATCATCATCCTCCAGAGCGTCAAAGTCGTTAAAACTTTTCTCAGCTACATCAAATAGATGTCGTCTCTCTTGGTCATGCTCTGCACAATCTAGGGAGGAATGTTGCTCATTTTCAACGGAACCTGACAGACATTTCAGGCATCCTCTCATCAGCTGAAGCGATAAGTACTCGTATTTCAACCTGTTTCAATTATTAAATTGGGCAAGCTCAGCCTAAATCTGGATATAGCTTGTATGTATGCTACACTGGGAAGTACAAAAAGATAGGGCTCCATACAGCATTCAGATTTGAATTATTTATATTATCGTAGCTTTGAACCTGTGTTAAACGCTGTCAGCGGGGCAATTATTATATTCACGTGTTGACAAAATAGTTATTCTATGATATTGAGAAACACCTTGTCGTTTGTCACAATATGGTATTCCCAAAGCTTGTACATATCATTTTTTTAGGTTGAGACACCACTGTACACCAATTGTTTTGGCCATATTTTTAGAAGTCCAATAGGTTTGTGTGCGTACACCTAAGTAGGTTATCTTCTAGGAGTTTAAGAATGTGAAACCAATACTTGACCATCCTAAATTTATGATGTAAATATAGGGGGAAGCAGTCAGTGTCAGCATACATGCCTAGATTTGGCATTTGGACACAGACTCCCGATATATATTTTAGCTGTTGCAGTTAAACCTTCTATAATATCATTGTACTTTTTATCTCCTGACCAAACTTCACACCCATACTCTAAAATAAAATGAATTTGGCTATCGAACATTTGAAGGGTTATTATGGGAGACGACTCGCCCATAGTACTATAGCACAACTGTGAAATTTTATGTATGGCCTGTTCTGCTGGATGCGTAGGTGTGCTAGTTAATGGGTGTCACTTTGTGGAGTAGTGAAGAGTGCCAATGTATTAAAAACTTTCGGTAATCTCTACAGATTTGTCATCAAATGTAAAGTTAACACAATGGCGCTTCTTTTGGTTTTTGGGAGGTTTATAATTAGGTGCCATTGTCTACTATAGTCAGACAAACAATTGATTTGTCTTTGCAGTCTATCAGGTGTCTCTGCAAAGAGGGCAAGATCATCTAGATATAATAAATAGTAAAGAAGCAGATCTTGCAGGAATAGTCTGCCATCTCCGTCTTAGTATTGACCTATGTCACGTAAGTATTCAGTAAACAGCTTGGGGCTAGTTACCCGACCTTGAAGTACACCAAACTAACTTTCCATGGGCTCACTCAGGATACCTTTCCATCTAACCTTCATTGTAGCTGTTATAAGCATGTTCTTTACAACATCGAAACACGTGCCACATACACTGCGTTGTTTAAACTTATAAAACAGAACATCATAGTCCCTTTAAAATCAAAAGCTTTTTAAAGTCTACAAAAAGAACGTACAGTGGTATACCTAAGAAGTTTTGCTTTTGAAAAAGACTTTACAATATTTACACATTATCTACAGTCTGAGAAATATCACGGAAACTTGAAACTTATCATCCTAAGGGAAGGTTGCATTTTTGAAAACAGGTCTGCCATTTAAAATTAATTTAAAAAATTTCCAAGGGAAACTAGTAATGTTTTCTTAAACCTTAAAGTGCGAATCACTGCTATAGTTGTTTTCTCATTACCGTTAAACATATAATGGTTAAAAGATTCAAATTCCTCATGAAGATACCTTCCATTCAAATACCAGCTAGCCCAGTCTACAGCAAAAAGTAGTCTTAGTCAACAGGTTCCCTTGGGACACTTTGCACGCATTGCATACAAAGTGTCCTGAGGAAAGCTGTTGACTGAATCTTAAATCAGTGTTTAAAGGGTTAAGATAGTTTTCCGTTATCCCCTTTTTGTGCAAAGGATTGATAATTCCCTCTGACCATTGGCTTGGAAAATCACAGGACTAAAGAAAAATTGTAGAGGGCTACAATGGTGGAGCCAATATTTCATCTGCATACTTCAAAAATTCCCCACTATTTCCATCACAAGCAAACACTTTGGACTGTTTTCAATTTATGTACGTTATATCTCAGCTCTTCTTCTTCTTCTTCTTCTTCTTCTTCTTCTTCTTCTTCTTCTTCTTCTTCTTCTTCTTCTTCTTCTTCTTCTTCTTCTTCTTCTTCTTCTTCTTCTTCTTCTTCTTCTTCTTCTTCTTCTTCTTCTTCTTCTTCTTCTTCTATTGTTTGATTCCGAATTTCACAATCATATAAAATATCAGAACTATCATTTACATCATTGTTCATAATATATGAGAGGAATTCTGTGTAAAAATACTCTGTATCTACTGGTGGTGTCGCACTGTCTTTCAGAAAAAGCATACAAATTTTCAAAATGACAGCCCGAGATTGAAATGAATTGGATTCTCTATTTAGGAAGTGCCAAAACTCAGCAGGATTATCTGACACAAAGTTTTCAAAGCGACACCTTTTATTGTATAGGTATTGTCCATGGACTTTTTTGGACTACACGTCAGTACTCTTTTTGCAAAGTTGAAATTCATGCCCTATAAACGGGTCAGCTAGGTTACGATTCTTGGTAAAATTATTCACTCTTCTTTTAAGCTGCCTGCAGTCGTCATTAAACCATGGGTTGCATTGGAATTTTCTGGAATAACGGTACTTCCGTTTCTCAAACAGAGGGTCCATGCCATATTCTTATTATTTGTGAAATATGTCACAAGCAGCATCTATTTAGCAAGCTGAGTCTAACATACATACAAAATCAGACAAAATGTCATTGACTATGTCTGAAGAGAGTGTTTCACAGTATTCTTGGTGAATCAACATGACTTTTTATCTGTGACTCCTGCACATTTTTGTTTGTACAAGCTCAAAATGAACAGTGATCAGATTTGGAGCACAATGAGTCGATCTGAAAGTTAGCAATATTACCAAAATAACAAGGGAAGGCAAGAAGGTAATTGAATTGCATAACAAGTGTAACTGCCAGCATTTTTATCGTGGCCAAGACGACCGTTACATATCTTTTTGCCAGTACTTTAACATAAATCAAATAGAGCACGTCCATATCTGTTCGACCGACTGGAATCTTGTGATTTCCTCTTTTGAAAGGTATGAGGTATGCAAGTAACGGTATCAGCTAAAAAGATGAGAAGTGCGTTTTTCAGCCGATTATAGGCATTGGGGAGTTTGGTGCATACACTGTGCAGGCATTAAAATCCCCACATGACATAACATCTGTGCCTTGCGAATGTTTTGAAATCTCCGTCTCTAAAATGTTAAAGTAACTATCATTGCCTGTGGCGTAAAAAACGCCCCCAATACGTAGGTTTTTCACTGATCCAAGTACTCTTTTAGTCACATCCAACCACACGCACATATCATTGTATGAAATAACTTTGACTGCTATACCATTGAATATACACACGCCAATACCTACCAATGCTGTGAATGCCCTGGCACTTTGGTCTTTCCACGGAAGTTAAAGAAAGTATGAAAGAGAATATCAATGGAATATTCAGCTGTTTTCATGGTTTCCAACAAAGCTCCAATGCCACTTTGTAATATATATTGCTGTGCCTCACTGTCGTGGAGTTTTTGAGTTTATGCCACGAATATTCCATATTGTAAACTTAGGTGGATTCTTTGGGTTTTGGGTGCCTCCTCATTGAATACGCTGTGTAGGAGTGCCGTGGGGATTGTTAGGAGAATTCATACTGGAAGTTGATTTTGCACAAGTAGTTGGGACTTGTTTTTTTTTTTTTGGATGGATCAGGTGTTTTGCTTTATTCACCTGCAGTTCTTGCGCATGGTTAAAAAAGTATATGTCATCTCTTTTGAGGTGTAGGTCAGTGTTGTTTATGTAGAATATGTTTGGTGATTTACAACATTGGCGTCTTGTGTAAGTATTGAGTTTTTCTATTTTGTTGTTAGTATCCCTGAGTTAGGCAGTAGGTAAGGCCAGATATGAGAATTTTAGCTTCCAGAAAGGTGGCCTGAGCACAGTCAATGAGTGTGTCCATCTTCATGGTTAGAGAGCGAACTGGTTCAGTGGAGCAAACATTTATATCTCCACTATGAATCAGGACACAGTCTGGATCCTTCTCTCATTCTGACATAAGGGATGATAGCATTCTGTTATGTTTTCTTTATTGGCACAGCTAAAACACATACCACTAATGAGTGGTTGTTGGGGGAACTGACCAGTGAATAAAGTGAGGCCAGCCTCGTGGTGTTGGAGCTAGCAACAATAATCAGCTTTTTGCTGTTCATTAAGGTGGGGGGGGGGGGGGAGGTGGCTGCCTTGTTTGCCACTGTTAGTAGGTGTCTGTGGCTTGGGTCCCAGGTTTTGTTGTCTTCGGCTCGTAGACAAACTTTGGTTGTAATGGGGTGTTATGACAATCTGGATGTTGTTAGCAGTAGGATCAAAGTTTACAGGGGATGAAGCTGGTTGTAGTGCATGCAAACGCTTTAATTGCATATCTAACCAACGTCCACCAAACAGTCATGATGTTTATACCACGATTTTGCAGTTGTGCCAAAACTCTTGACATAAGTCAGTCAATCTATTCTGCTCCTCCATTCACCAATATTTAATTAAATTACGACACAAACTAGATAATTAGTTTATCAACCCCATGCAATGGTGGAGTCTTTTTGAGTCTGTCGTAGGTTGTAAGATCCATCAAGACATATCCCTATAATAGAAGGTGATTGGATAACTTCCAGAAACTCCAAAAAAATGTGATTATTCAATGTATACTTTGCAAGCCAATACACAAACCATCCCCATGCAGATACTTCACCACTGCATGACTTCATCTTTCGAGCAGACAGAAACCAACATGATATTAGTTTTGACGAAAATAGTGTGTGTGAAGTTATTTCATCCTTAAGACTTACATTTGCATCTGGTCCTGACACTATAGGAAACATGCTACTTATGAATACTGCGACTTGTATCTGCAAACCACTTGCAAAAATCTTTAAACTCTCTCCCAGTCATTCTCATTTCCCTGATTCCTGTACAAAATCTGAAACATGTATTGTCTTTGAAAGTCAAATAGACAAATTCAAAGTAATACTGGCGTTCCGAGTTAGGGATTTTTTTTAACACCAGGCTTCGCATGGTAGATTTTTGCCCTCTGCGCATGCCCGACATGCCTGGTAACGCAATTCCGCGGTCAAGCTTTCCCGGGGTAATAGTAGGCCGTGACCAACACAGCGTGACAGCCAAACCCATACGAGAATCGACGTGCAACAGTGATCGTTCAGTTTCCGTGAACATGGCGGGAAATACAGACGACGGAGGAGCGGCGATTAACGTGATTGAACAGACGGGGAATGAACTGTACGACAAATTTGCAAAGATGAAAGTGGTTGACCTTAAGAGGTTTCTAAAGATTCGCGGAGTGCAGGGGTACAGATATGTGGAGAAAGAGCTAGTTGAGGAGAAAGATGATACCATGGACGTGCGGAGAGCTCGATTGGAGTTTCCTGATGGGAAGAAGAAGGTGGCTTTGCCATACATATCTTCGATAACCTCCTGGACAGAAGACCTGAAAGCAATGCCAGTGCTTAAGATGCCCCATGCCATCGCCTACCTAATAAGCAAATGTGACTGGACACCCAACAATGTTCAGAAGTGCCGCGAATCCAGGGGCTACCAACTTGCGGAACAGGGGCACATCCACGGGGTTTAGTTACACGTGCTGTCGAACTTTGTTTCATGCAAACTTTTGTATGTGAAGGCACTTTGTACAAGACAAACCTCGCAAGGCGAGGCACCGTACCAGGTCTGGCGAATAGTCACGGAAGAAGGGGTCATCCATACCGGATGGTGCCAGTGTACAGCGTAAGAGGGCTTTAATATTAATTATTCGATATTTATTTATTGTTGAATGTCGCCAATCTTAAACAAATAATGATATCTGATCTGAAAGTACTTGAAGGCCAACAGTGTGCCAGTGATCAGGTGACATTAAAGTTTGCAGACAGTGTATTGCGAATTTAGGTCAGGTGCTTTACTGTTAATTTCTGATTGCACCTGTCAAGCGCTAAGCTGGTTAGTGGTCAGCCAAGCGCGAGGATCTTCAAAACACTGGCAGAAGTGTGCCCCAGGCTAATCCCTCAGAACTCACCGAGTCAATCAAGGGTGACTTAATGCATGGTTAGTTGTGCCACAATGCAGGCCCCGATGTGTATAGGTTTTGTCTCAGGTTTTGTGTCAGTATTTTTCATGGTGACCGTGTTTTCTGCTATCTGAGGTACATCCTGGTATCTTACAGTTGTACACTGGCATGCTTTCTTGGAGTTACACTTGTAGGTTATTAAAATAACCAGTGTTAAAAAAAATGACACCAACTTTCCCGTGTTAACACAATGGGGCAAAATGGCGAGACTTGAAAGGGTCCCCCGAGACTTGCAGAAACGTCCGTGACATTGCGGGAACATAGTAGTCAGCGCCACTGGTGGCAAAAATTGTCCCTATCTCGGAACCAAGCTATCAGCAGCCTATTTTCTTGTGGTGCAATGTATCTTAGTTTTTTAAATGACTGATCTTCAATGATCTGCCAGAATACATGTCTTAAAATAACATTCTCACCTGTAAAAATTCTGGCTTCAAGATTGAAGACTCCACCGTAAGTGAATTACCTATATCGGTCATAAAATTTTTAACAGTCTGGAACTTCCCAAAGAATCAAGAATGGCCTTCTTAGACGTGGTTTATGCCTTCGACAAGGTTTGACATCCTCGCCTCCTATTCAAGCCATGTCAACTTGGCATCTCTGATCATCTTGTGGATTGGTTTGGTTTGGTTTCCTTTTGACACCTGTGGAAAAAAAAATATGTGAGCTTCTGGAATTCATATAGCAGCCAAAATATATACTGATGCGTCATGGGACACGTCTCATGCTAAATTGTTTCAGCAGAAACTTCGATGGCCAACACTCGCTAACAGACCCCAATACTTCACATTTATTGTTCTCTACATAATGCGTAATAACTTAACTCCTACATATATTACAAGTATTTTTGCCTCCCCTCCACTTCATTGGTCACCCCTTACGTACTGCTAACCTAAATGCAGAACCCAGCGCTTCAGCAATTCATTTCTCTATGAGGCCACACAGCTATAGAAAAATCTGCCCGCCGACATTAGAAACTCCCATTTTCTCCAAATCTTGAAATCTAAGTTAAAGTCACATTTCTTGAAGTAGCTATGTCTCTGACTACTATTCGTTTGGTGCTCCTTTCGCTGAAATGTACCATACTCAGATGCGACTAGGGTCATCTAGACTCAGCTATGATCTTTTCAAGGTCAACATCATACTTAGTCCTATATGCGCATGCTTATATCCTTCCAAAGCCCGGTTGCATTTCCCCCTTTTCTGCCCGACGTTCTCGCAGCTCAAGAAAAAACTGTTAGCCTATACCATAACTATATTAACCCCCAGAGTTCACCCCAATCTCATTATCTTCAAAGCTACTAACAGGTTGATCAACATTCTCCTTTTCGACAGTAAAGAACTCTCTCGTATAGGAAATATTGAAAGTTTTGAGGCATTCCAGAATTACTTTGCTGCAACTATAAGATTGTTTTCTAATCCTCCTTCAATACTTCTGACTTCTCCTCCCACTGCTCCTTTCTCCCTCTTTTGTTTTTGTTTTTCCAGCGCATGGATATCTATAACTAAATATAAAGTGTTATACGCAGTCATGATCTAGGTTGAACCGATAATTTCTGAGTGTCTGTTACACATATGTGGTGATATAATTTAACTATCTTTATTCATTTATTCAGGTTAGTCGTTGGAATTCTTGTCACAACTTTGTTTTGATGCTTTGTAATGCTTCCTGATGGGCGGTAATGATACACCCATAAGTGTTACATATGGTTACATGGTTTGTATTGTTTGGTGCGTGCTGTACACATTTTCTGTACTACGGGGCTGTCCAGAATAAAAAAATATGTTTGAATCAAATACGCTGATAAGGATCTATCTCATAGATGTGACTTTATGCTTTAGTATGTGTCATAAGAAAGAGCGACGTCGATAATCTATTTGACAGTGATTCTGTACATGTGATAAAATCACGTCAATGTCATAAAGTCTAATTAATCCAAGCTTTTAACAGTGATTGTATCCCGGAATCTCCAAAATATTGATATCCACATGTATTAACACCAAGGTCATCTATGTAATAATGATATGTGTCTATGCAGTGTCATATTGATATCCTCCTATATAAACACCAAGGTCGTCCGTACAGTAATAGTGAACTGTATCCAATGGCATGCAGTGTCATATTGATGTCCTTTTTTTTTTAAACACCAAGATCATCTACAAAATGACAGTTATCATGTCCATGCAGTATCACATTTTTGTCCCTATACAGACAAATTCCATTCATTGAATAACAGTGCTGGGGGCCATGCAGCTTGTATTATAACAAATATGTCCTGATATGGAGGAGTGTCATGAAACCGATGATTCCTTTCCCTGTAGTGTCAAAATATTGGTGTCCTTATAAAAACCTATCTCAACAAGATGAAATAATAACGACTATGTACCTGTAGGTAGCAGCACACATTTAGTGCCCTCATAGGGACCAAACTCATTATTCTAATATCAGAGATTCTATCGCTACATTAATCGAGACATTGGTGTCTTTTCACTTGTCATTGCGTTTTAGCCAAATAAAAGTAGGTGTATTACTCTACTAACATGGCATCTTGGTGTCCATATTGAAAGAATTGTCAATTATGTTATCAGTGTGAATGTATCCGAGCTAACATAATGTTGGCCACTTAAGAATTTAAGTCCCGCATTTCGAGGCACATGGAAGAAATGACTGTGGGGGCTGTTCAGGCCATTAACTGCGCTCAGGCAAAATAGCCTTAACAACCCCGTCATTCGTTTCGTCCAGGTGAATCGAAATGTTGGAGTGAAATACTTACATTTACATTTATCTGAATAACTATCAGTTTAAAATGTGCCAAAAAAGAAACCTGTTAAATCTTACTTCATTCATTCACTGCACTTCGTCGTAGTGGTAGTAAACATGTTAGACAGAACAACCATAACAAATTATGACGTCTAACGGCAATCAAAGACACTAACACATAAAATATAGTTCTGGCGAAAAACGTTTTAATATTCAATTTTTGGGCACGGAGTTCTAACGTGTAAATATAGTAATCTTTTGTTTAAAATCCTGTTGATGTTGTTCACTATTATGTTCTCCCGGGGTCACATCTTGTTGACAAAAGTAGTGCCGCATCTATGGATATATCAGTGCGCAATGTGATTCGCCGTTGTAGTTCATAGCCTTGATTGGGTAGAAGTGGGAATAACGCGAAGGAAAATCCCATCTCTCTAATGTTTAACTTTGGACCGAATGTAAATATTGTTATGAAGACCAATGCCATTACTTCAATACAAGCAACTGTGCCCCAGCAGCAATGTAACACAGAGTCCCTATAAATACAATACAATTACAATATGGCAACCAATGGTATTAATCTAATAACACTGATTATACTCCTGCAGTTTCAAAAGCCAGTGTTCTCAAGAGAAATGTAATTAATCTACTAAAACTGCTTGTATCCCAGGGTATAATGACGATTGTGTCTTTATAAAAAGCAATAAATAGACAATTTACATTCTTGAGAGTGAATTAGCATTTTGCTCTCACAAAGGGTTGATGTTAGTGGGGAACTCACGAATGATTTCAGATTACGAGTATATTTCCTTACTAACACACGATTTAACCATAGAAATTGGGAATCCGATAGCAAAGTAAATTAAAATAAAATTATTCTAATGACGGAGATTGTGTACCTGTAGTATGATAACGATGGATTCTGTGTAAAGAACAATATCATCAATACCTAAACAATGTTAGTATCTCTGTAATACAACATTGACCTCACCGTAAAATCAGTACTATTTACCTTGATTTTAACCCTGTGGTTAAGTCATGTCTACGTCCTTCTAGGTACCAATTTCATTCAGTGAAACACAATGTTAGAATCCACAAATTAGATTACCCTCTAGTCATTTTTTCTAATACTCATAAGAAATAAAGTGTATTATTGACACAGAAACGTGCTATAATCCATGCTGTGTCATTCAGTTGAAATTACGCATATATACAGTTCATCTAAAGTAACCTATCCCAGACTGCCTTGCTAAACCATCTCCATGGATCCACAAATAAGCTTTACAAACCTGTTGATTTGGTTGTATTTGGACAATATTGCTGGTAAGAAGAAGAAGAAGAAGAAGAAGAAGAAGAAGAAGAAGAAGAAGAAGAAGAAGAAGAAGAAGAACAACAACAACAACAACAACAACAACAAGAACAACAAGAACAACAATAACAAGACAAGGACGACGAAAAAGAAGAAAGTAAAGAGGGAAAGAAAGAAAGAAAGAAAGAAAGAAAGAAAGAAAGGAAGAAAGAAAGAAAGAAATACCTGTGTTGACACAGACATAATTACGATTTTCTGAATTAATCACACATGCAGTTTGCCTTCAGGTCTAGCTAAACGGCCCACGGCATATGTATCAAGCCATTGATGCTCATATGGAGACAACATGCTATTTTTCTAAAATTGCCGATTGCATCCCTGTAGTATCATAACACTGCAGCGCATATGGAAACCAATGTCATTAATCTAATAACACTGGTTGTATCTCTGTAGTATCTCATTAATCGGGCTCATATAGTGACCAATTTCACAATTTCATCATTCTTATATCAGTGAGAGCCCCCCCCCCACACCCCCGTATTATGATTTTCTCTTTCGGAAAAAATAAATCTGTTTTATTTTCTCTCATGAGTTTCCTAAAATGTACATGGTCTAGACATTTAATGTGTGGTTGGTTATAAATTAGTCTTCTGTCGAAACATTTCATTTTAAACATTTCATTGAGTATATGTATGCAGCACAGTGACAAAACCTAGATGTGACAACATATAAATACCCATTAAAATGTTGGACAGGGACAGTTATATATTTCCATAAGACTGCTGCAGATTCCGTGCTATGTATCACACGACGCACCTGCAGCCGTGTCAACAAGACACATTTACGTTGGAGTTGATACTGACTTCCAGGCAGCACGACCAGTATATTTGGTTATGGATCCTGGGAATGACAGAAAACTATTTCCGTTTTCTGGGTCAGGCAGACGATGCAGGACAGATTAACATATTTACAATGGCATATCTCCCAGACTACCCATCGAACTTGAATCATCATGAAAGTGATATTTATGCATCATAAACAAGAGTTAAGTCAAGAAATTGAACTCGTTTAACTGTCTTACTCGGCCAAACGTCACCTGCAATCGCCACATCGAGTTGCACGGTTGAATGTGCTCTTTGGACTTGTGTTTTTATACCTTACAGCAAAGGGTCAAAAGAAAGCTGAGCAGGCGACCTTTTTCTTTTCGCCAGGGGCATTTACTGTTTTACACTTGCTGCAAAATTTATTTAAAGGTGGACCATTTCCATCGCATGGGTTCAGTGTTATTCCGAGATACGTCTCCGGAGTTCGGAACTGTGATTGCTCCGTATGTGCAGAGGCACCGTGGGTGGGTCCACGCGTGGCACTTCACCATCGATATGGGATTACACTTTTCACCGGGTAAATATATAAACAGTAATACTTCCATTCACGTCAATTAAGCCTGCTTGATATTACATTTTATATGATTAATGTAGAAGTACCCGACCCAATCTGGCTTCTTAGGTCTTACTTATCTTTGCTTTTACTCTTTTTTCGCGTACCTTATGGGAACAATAATGTGGTTTGTGAAAGGTTATCCAAGGTTATGACTTGGGTTTGTTCTTGTGCCTTTAGTATCTTCCACATATTGTCCTTTATAGCGTCAACGCGGAGATTGCTGAAACAGCATCTTCGACGTTTATTGGCTGTTTCTGAGTGGCATTAAACAAAAACGACGACAACGCGTGGCACCGAGTAAAGCATAGAATATCGGCAAGAAAATCCCATGCTGAATGCCATTGTGACAGAAAACTACTGTTGACTTGATTGGATGCCATCCTCGTTTGATTCAGAGAGAAGTGTACTGATTCCAGGGAAATAAGTGCTGCAAGCTAGCTGCAGCGTGAGAGCCGTAAGTCGGTTACATGGCAGGTCTGATGCTATGAACACAGTGTAATGCCAGGCTGTACAATTAATTCGTCAGTGTGTGAGTCCTTACTTTGCGCCACCTGGCCGCATTGAGTGGAGTGCTAGCTGCGTCGGTCACTGGACAAGTGGAGTGGACGTCGTATTCGTCAACCAGACACAACCTCTGGATCCGGATCACTACAAATGGACGGCTGTGAAATCCTCAGGGTGCAAGGCACATGCATGCACGTAGTGACGACGTTCTAATCGCATCTTGTGGCAGAGAAGCTGTCCTGCACACAAGGTAAGTACATGCAGATCAGCGGCATGTTTGAGATCCAGGCTCTATATTGTACCCATTACGCTCCACCAATTACCAGACACCACATTGATGGGCAAAAACCCGTCTATGTGGCCTATTATCCGTGTTGTCGCTTTTTAGGATGTGTGTGAACTGTGTGGGAATGGTTAATGAGGAACCAGTGACGGGATTGCGGCTCCTGTATGCTGATTATCCATCTGATTTTGTATAATTTTCAATCTTTATTACTTTGAGGGTTGCGTAAATAATACTGCAAGGGCTCTTGCCTGATCTTAGCAGTGGTAAAACTGGAAGGTTGCTCGCCGTTACAAACAGTTAGCTGTATTGGTCACCTTTCTTCATTATTGATGGAGAACAATTGAATTTGCCGTTAGTCGGGCAATCTAGTGAAGCACCCATAGCCATGGACAGAAGCAAACAATGCCTTCCACCAACAAGTCTATCAAATCTGCTATTAAGCCTTGGTTTAAAACGAAGAGAAAGGCAAATATAAGGTGCTGTGTGGTTGACGTGTGTCCTGTCTCGATAAATAATGACTATGCATGCCGTGGACAAGAGGATCATACCTAATGGAGTTGTCCGTTCTGGTGCCCATAGAGGATAATTCCAATGCAGCTGCCAACGCCAAATCTATTTTGTCTTGCAGAAAGCCATGGTGTAGTCCAAGGTACCGGTTCCCATAAAGATGGCGGCAGTGACCTATGCTAACTTCAAACTGTCTTACGTAGACTTCCCACCGCGATGTGCAGGTTCCGGGGGCCCGGGGGTACTATGCTCCCCGGACTATGAACGTTTTGAGTGAGTATACTGTATGGAATACAACCTCTTTCATCGCTGCCAAGCGTTCGAATCCTTAGGCTGGCTACATTTCTTTTGCCGCCGCGCAAAATTTCTTCAACCACCCAGCTGGTTGGAGCAATCTTTCAGGCCACAATATGACATTTCATTATCATACATTGTATTGCTCTCTTGTATGTTGATAATGTGGAACGATGGCGTATTGTCCTACTTCTTGTCCCTCGTCATGCCGGTTCTTCGACCGCTGAACACGAGCAGCAAGTCACTAACTGCCTTGCCAGCTTATTGCTCCAATTTGCCATGTTCTACGATCACCTTGTGTGGATGAATGATTAATTAGGACTAAACTAGGCTACAAGGTAATGCGCTAGCATACGTGGACCATTCAAGTCGCAAAATTCATTGGTCAAAGACGCTGCTAATCAGCTGAGGGTGTCCGTACATTAGCTAAGATCAACGCCGCCAGAGCGGGAAAATTTTTATCCGTCTAGTTGCTTCATTTATTTTAAACGGTCTGTCAGGTTTTACGACGATTGACATTTGCAAAAAGCTGTTTTATGTAAACGCATGCATTTTATATTTTACGAGGACTGGTATTTGCAGAAGAGTGGTATACTAAAACTGGTATATTAGATTTATGAGGACTCATAATTGCAGGAGGCTGGTATATTAAAACAGGTATGTTAGGTTTCATCATGATGATGACTGGCATTTGCAGAAGACAAAATATCAACATAGGTCCATTAGGTTTTATAAGGACTGACATTTGCAGAATGCTGGTAAATTGATACAAGCATATTACGTTTTCATGTGAAATGGTATTTGCCGAAAACTGATATATTTGAACAAGTATGTTAGCTTTTTATAAGGAGTCTTATGTTCAAAAGACTGGTAAACAAAATAGTTCCAATAACTTTTACGAGGACTGGTATTTGCAGAAGACTGTAAATTGAAACAGGCCTCTTACGTTTTATGAGGACTGGTATTTGCAGAGGACTGGTATATCAAAACAGGTCAGTTAGGCTATCTGAGGACTGCTTTTTGTTGAATACTGGAAAATAAAAACAGGTCTGTTAGGTTTTATGAGGAGTGGTATTTGCAGAAGACTGGTGTGTTAAAACCGTCGTGATAGGTTTGTATGAGGACTGGTTTTGGCAGAAGACAACATTCATGTTTCAAGTCTGACATGTGCATGTTGCAACCAGGTGTAACCCTTTTGTTGCTGATCACAACAAAGTCAGGCTTATCTGAATTACGAACTGTTCGAAATTGGAAGTCCTCCCAGAAATCATTCATTGAAGTACCAGCACGCTTATAGCTCGAGAAAAAAAAAACTATTGCTCTGGTCAATGCCTTTAGTCTGTCTGCTTTGAAAGAATTGAGCAAAAGGCACAGAGAGGAGAGCTGTTAACTCATACTCCAAGTTAAAAATGATTGGGCTACTCAGGAGGTGTTCCTTGACATTACAGTGTTGCAATCTGTGTCAGCGGAATTTCAACACTTGCAAATTGAGATGAAATCACGATGAGGGATAAACGTAATACTGCTGAGATATATCATCGGCCCCATTCCATTACAGACACACCTGCCTCGCTTAAGACTATACCCTGCCCTGTACTCTTTACTTTGAAGCTATACTGCTATAGAAGTTCATTGACAATGAACACAGCTTTGCTAAATTCACAGATATCAGCACATCACAGATAATTTGTAAACATATATTATTAAATTGCTGATAGTTTAACAATTCCACACCCTATGGTTGCTGCACACCGGTACTCGTCAATAGACAGATGCACTATGATAATCGTTTAATGCACACATCTAAATTTGTGACCAAAAAATGTAATTGAAAGGATTCTGCTTTCATAGTACAAATGACGAGGGACCTCAATTCACATAGAAAATACGTAGAATTTGAATTACAAGAAATACATAATTCAAATTTGCACCTGTATTCTACATATCCTTCTAAATGTATACTTCTAAAACCTTCAGTTCAACGTTGGTGATTTTCACGGAGCCAGGCTTTAACGTTTGGCCACAATGGATGTTTGGGATTTAACGATAATCTTTGTAGATAGACAAGATCTTCCAGCAGTTGTTATCTTTGTGAATTTGGCAAGGAGACAATTCTTTATTTTTGTTCTTTTGTCCCAAAATTAACTTCAGAATCAAATACCATGCAAAATTGGAAGAAAGTCTAAAGGGAATTAATAAGGAATCTGTCTGGTCTAAATCCACGTGCTCGTCACTGACAACAAATCTTTGTGTGTTTCGTGGTTTATTCACGACAACTTTTGGTGGGAGACGGTATCAATGTTTGACTTTGTATGTCAAAGAGCATGGCTATTCAAATGCGGGTCACTGCACTTGACGGAATCGGCGTTGAGTTGTTATCAGTGTTTTTTTTCTCGTTTACCTGCATATCTCTCTCTCTCTCTCTCTCTCTCTCTCTCTCTCTCTCTCTCTCTCTATATATATATATATACATATGATGTAGGAGCATGACTTTTACTGTAAATATATTATGTAAACGACTTCATTGCCCATACAATATATTTTTTTTTCTATTTAACGCATTCTATTGAAGAAGATGCATCGCAGGTCTTACCCTGTTGCAGTGCCCCCCCCCCCCCCGTAAAGGGGTAGTTTCTCAATGAATTATTATTATTATTATCATTATTATTATTATTATTATTATTATTATTATTATTATTATTATTATTATTATTATTATTATTATTATTATTATTATTATTATTATTGTTATTGTTGTTGTTGTTATTATTATTATTATTATTATTATTATTATTATTATTATTATTATTACTTAACTTAGACTTTAAAAAATGGAAAAATATTAACCACATTGCCATCTAGTAGCCTGATGAAGTGCAGGGCTTCATGTGACGCTGTGTGCAATAAAAAGCAATTAGCAATACTTTTCTTCAAAATATTTTTCTTGTCAGAAAATACATTAGAAAAAAAGCATAAAAAGAGAAAAAACTGCTGCATTATCATTCCTGTATCTTACTTACTAGATATGTCTAGGAAAACATCCAGGTGTAAACATATCATGGCCGCGCTGTTTGAAATATCGAAAATGTAAAACGCCGGAAGGAATATCATAAGTTCTGCTGAGTTGTCAGTTTCAAATCTCCGCTTACTTTTATTACAAATAAAAGTTTTAAAATGGTGATGATGACGACGACGATGCTGCTGCTGCTGCTGCTGCTGCTGATGATGATGATGATATATTATAAAAATTAAAAGCTTAGCAAAAAGGACTCCAACAGGAGCTCTATGTTGCAGTGTAAACAAATGGCTGGCTACCAAGTGACACTGCGGGACTGGTCATCAGACATAGGTCCTGGCTTATTCAGTGTGCAGCTTGTGCCTTGCCCACTTTGGGTGTTAGAGAAATGGCCAAATTAAGTGTATTTTCTCTTCCGGTAGGATATTTCTATTGAGAATAAACAATGCGAGTTGTCTGATTTGAATGTGCAAATGATATTTGTCTATGACTGTGGACTGGTGTCTGACTTGATGTTTGCCTTGGCAAGGCGGTGGTGCCAAAGGTCGAGGGTTCGAATCCCATAGTGGGCTGTCAGAAAATGATATATGGTATTTTCATGCATGATGGAAAATGGTAGTCCACCGAAATACCCTATTGTAACAATGTACCAGCCACACATGCTTAAACATCACCCTAGGTACTTGGTCAACCTTTTTGGGGGTTGTCCCGACGCCTCAGAGGTCAGAATCGAGGGCTCAAATCCAATAGTTCGCTGACCACCGAAAGTAATGGTGTTTAATATTTGTTCTATGCAAAGAATTATTTAAAAAATTTTGACATCTTGTAGTTCATGTGAACATTCTGTTGAAATATACGCATTAAATAATGGTTTCTAATGCTGTAGACTGCATTGAGATTTAATATAGATCTGACGGCATTAACATATCAGGATATCGACTAAGGAGAACTCTAAGTAGAAAATCTTATCAAAAATACATTTGATGTTTTATGTCAGTCATAAATTTGCACTGAGTAACATGCTGGAAAAAACAAGACGGACCTGCCCCATTGACCGATGGGTCTCTCAAAAGCGCATTATGAAGTAGCTTTGAAAGACTGGTAGAATTTTTATGATCATCCAGCAACACATATTTCATTATATATATATATATTTTTAAGTCGATTCCAAGTGTATTTCCTTTTCAAATATTTACCATATTCTGGGGTTCATTTCAACCTTGAAATGAGCTGTGGCTCTAGAATCATATGGTAGTTATGTGCCAGACCAAGGTACCGTTAGAAAATTTGAAAAATGTACATATATATATATATTTAACACATTGTCAATTCCAAAGAAGTGTTTCACGAAAACTAACAGATCAGCGCAGAGATTTAAATGTGGCACATCTGGATTTACGCTTTCTGCTCTCTCTCTCTCTCTCTCTCTCTCTCTCTCTCTCTCTCTCTCTCTCTCTCTCTCTCTGTCTCGCTCTCTCTTCTCTCTCTCTCTGTCTCGCTCTCTCTCTCTCTCTCTCTCTCTCTCTCTCTCTCTCTCTCTCTCTCTCTCTCTCTCTCTCTCTCTCTCTCTCTCTCTCTCTCTCTCCTCACCCCCGTGACTTTCCATAAGTAAGTAACGTATAATTATAGAAAACCATAAATGCTGGTCACGATATTTTGTCCATATTCGTTACCTTGTTGGAGCCAATTGACTTTTACGGGTACATCGGAGAAAATACACTTATAACCTAGAGCTAAGTATAAAAGAATCGCTTGGTGCGCTGTGTGGTTTGGAGGTCATTTTACATGTTGTGCTACCAGAAATGGTTCAGGCTATGTCCATAATAAAGTTCTCCATCAATGTCAATTTCTTCAAATTAGCAAGAGTAGTCCTGTATGACTCACATTCATTATATATGTGGCACATGCCAAAATTACATACAAGTTTCCCTTTCCCAACATTAATCTGCCTTTGGAAGGTGTAACAACTAAGGGCCTCCACTAGAGGAATTCATATAGACATGGTGCCTGTTTTGCAATCGTTTTGGAAATAAATATGTTTAAACCAACCAAGGGCATGCATACCAATGAACATCCATGGAAAAAAAAGTGTCCATGAATGAGCAGGCGATAACATGGTAAATCCATTGCTCTATAATAAATTGCTTCTAATATAGGTTAGCTCACTGCGTCATCAAATCCAATTGATATAAACTACTGCGTCCTAGAATCATGTTGATATACATTCTGTATCACACAGCATTGATAAGTTTCTGTTTTTCAGATTTGAGCTTAGTCCAGAGCTGTGTAATGCATCACCGCTGGTTTCCTTTTCTTGTCAAACTTTCCAGCTTAAACAGGTACAGCACGCTGTGATGTATACTTTTAGTTTACCTACTGTGTCATCCTGCCCATGTTTTATGGCTAAGGCGCGCTGTGTAGTGCACAGTTAGTTAACCTCCCATATCATACTATCTGGGCTTTGTAGTTAGGGTGTGTTATGCACAGACACTGCGCTAGCATCCGGTCATAAAATTACAAAGTCAAAATGCAACGTGGCTCTAGTGAACTACTCCGGCCAAGAAGCCAACGGAGATACATCCAATACTTTTAGTGCACTATGGATTGAAATCCACCTTGTCTAAACGACAGCGTTCAATAAAAGCTACCATGATATTAACCATTTGAGTGCTATTAACGATTAAAGTCACATTCGTTCGAAATGCTATGTTCAACTCCTCACACAAAGGCTACCAGTTCAAGGTCACTTATACTTAGCTTCATTTTTGCAAAGCCACAATTTAGACTGAGTTACCAGCTTTCCTTGGCTTGACCTTGGTCTTTTTTTACGAATCTATGAATTTACCATACTCATTAAAAGTCAGAGCACCTCATTTTAAGTAGTTAGACTTTAATTGGAGTTGGTACTGGAAGAGAAAATCTTGACAACGTTAACCAGCGTGTGATTCACTGCTTACTTTAACTGCTTTGTTCAATCTAGCTTAAATGGTTAACTCTTTCAATGCCCTATTCTGTTCTGCATCAGCAGCTTTCCTCGGTACGTAAAGGCGCCTAGAGCGTCCCGAGTAACGCTGTTGACCTAGGTTATCATCTTCTGTGTCACCCCAGGCATACTGGTACTTGATAGGAATGCCGTTTAGCCAGGAATATGAATTTACCACCCTACTGTAATTCAGAGCAGTACGATTTAAGTAGTGCGACCTTAATCGCCGTTGACATTGAAAGAGTTAAATCACTGAGCGATTACTCAGTGCTTAAATAACTAACATTGCTTAACACCTAAAACAATGTGTGCCATACTCAGTTAACCCGCTGTGCGATGCATTTACGTTAAATGATATAACGTATTCCTTGGTAATCAATTCAAAGTTTTAAATTTCATTTAACACACAAAAATTTCATGTCCATGACACATGCATTAGTCTTTTAATGTAAAAGCGGCAAGTAGGGCGAAATTATAAATTTGAAATGTGACAATCTTTTATCGTTTTAAGGTGCTCTGCAACATGTATGTGCTGTGCCTCGCGCGACGGAACCGTCCTTATTCCTGTTAGTATTTTAAGCACATCTTCAGAATTATTTTTTACATGCCAGGCATACCAGGCATGCAATGTATGCATTAGTATTCCTTTCCAGACAAGTCAAAGCTATCTGTCTTTTTGGTACTGGGCATATCAGCAAAAATGGGTAACTGATGTAGGGCACTTAATTAATTTCTAATTTTGTAAGTCGCCGTTGTCGATATAAAATTCCAAAATGATCATGACAAAGACGTCAACGATGGACTGACATCTCTTTCATCTCTGGAGCATCAGTTCTGGAAGTGCTTGCAGCATGAGTGGACACCTTGCTCAGTGATCACTGTTTTCGGCAGATGCATAGAATCAAGTTTACCTTTTTTCCATCCAAAGAGATGGAAGTGTTTATATGATGCAAACATTTCTTTGGCGTCAGTTGGAGGACTCGTCTACAAGAAAAATTGTTGCTGAAATTCATATTCTGTCCATGGATCAAACTAGTTGATACTTACAAACGTAAATGGAAACATGTACAATGTATACCTGCCATTCCGTTAGATATTAAGATCTGATCCTTGACTTTAAAATCATTCATGCAGACCGTTTTTCTTAAAGTCCAACTACATGGAAATATTAAGCAAAGGGCAATACCAATTGACCACGTTACAAAAACGTGCAAGACGTCATAGCTGATATTAAGTAAAAACGCAATATTGCTGGTATCCATATTAAAATAACGCATAAACGAGAAAACAAATATCACGTTAAGTGGCTGAAAATGAAAGCCCATTTCCTGAGGAGACTGTATATGGCCAGGTCCACTATTTCACAGACATTGATCCTGTGGATGTGGAAATTATTTATTGTTCGGTCAAACTTTTAGGTACACCAAAGCCTATCCTTCGATCTGTCAAATTTGGAATGAATAATCAAACTGACGTGTATAGGTAAGAAGGTGTTCCATCAACCAAGCTCCCCCCTCTGGTACCACGCCTTGACGTTTGTGACAATATTTTCCCGTAGTAATACTTCATCTACAAGGGACACGGTACTGCTGAATACCTAAGGGTACCGGATCACTACGGGTGCTAGTTTATTGGATAGGGAGGCTGCAATGGTGCATTTCAGCAGCAGGGAGTCTACAGAGGCAGTTGAAAAACCTAGATAAAAAAGTACTTGGTAATTCAATGAAATGACTACAATAACGGAGCTCCGTCAATAGTAGTTTGTTGGAGAACCTAGACAGTAAGGATACTTGATAATTGAAAATGCCCACAAAGTTGAAGTTCGGTCAATGGGAGGTTGTTGCACAACCTGGATAAAAAGTACTTAGTAATTTAAAACGATAGCTACAATGGCGGATTTCTATTAATGGGAGTCTGTTGAGGGGCCTAGACAGAAAAGGAACCTGATAATTGAAAAACGTCTGCAAAAACGGATTCTGCCAATAAGAACTTGTTGAAGGCCATAGCTTAAAGAGTATGAGAAAATGAACCATGTGCACTGATGGCTTTGGCAAACTGTCTTTGCACTGTGGCCCTGAAACAAGGGACAGGTATTATTTACACTCTATGTCCGAAACCGTTGTATGATGAAGATTTGTGAACAAATCATAAAGACGCTTCCCCTGTAAACCGCTTGGTCAATTGCTTCGAGATTCCAAAAGAACAGTATCGGGTATTTCTGAACTTGAATTGCTTCAACAGGTTGCACAACAAATTGGTCCTTTTGTTTTGTTTTTTTGTTTTTTTGTTTTTTTAGTTTTTCTCAAGGCCACTGCCTGGATTCTTCTGAGGCTTGGTGGATTGTACCTAGACGCAGCGTGTACTAATTTTGTTCAGTTATTAAAGCTGCTGTTTTTCCAAATTTTTCATGTTTTTTTCCAAGTGTGTTTAATGCTCAATAAGAATACAAGTTAACATGGGCAGCATCGGGACCCTAGTGAAAACCTACGTATTTTTAGTATTCCTTAAAATTTTTCTGAGGGTGCATACGCCGAAAGAACCAACGACCCGTTAAATATCAAAATTCACACACTGATAAATGCATTAATAAATTTCGGAAGGGTCCTTTTGGTGATTTTAAGCATCACGCTGGCAGCAATCATATAATTATGCATGGAAGAATGAAGAGTTAGTTATGCAGATGTTATGCCAAATCTATGCCTATACTGCAGTATGGGATGAACCTAAGTTTGTTTTTGACCCTTGTTCGGAACTTATTTGCATGCAATTTAGACCACTGGAATCTTCTACAAATGGAAGTACTACATTGTACCTCATAATTAGCTGTCTCAACCACTACCTGCCATACATTTCCATGCGTGACATGAATGGTATGCAACATGATTCTCGTGACTCCTTCATCGTGATATGAGATTCCACAGGTATCGTCACCATTTTAGTTTCACTTTCCCGCCTGACTGCATTTGTTGTCGGATCATTTGACATCATGGCGCTGCCACAAAGACAAAGCACTTTGCTTTGCATTAGGGGATATCAAGACATGTTCACAATTGCTTTGAGATTTGAGAAAACCAACCATGAATTCTTAGAGCTAAACCTTGACACTGTTCAATATTTACATCAACTCACTGAGACTCAATGTGGGTCGAAATATTTATTGGATTGCAGTGATTGGAAACTAGAGCACCAAATTACATCAGCGTTTACTTGGGAACCAAAGTAATCTCAAATATAATGAAAGCAGTTGATTGTTTATGCCTAGATCTAATGACGCCAACGTCAGCTTACACTCCAGGTCTTATAGTCACTTTTTGTATGTGGTGATGACAGCGAGCAAAGAGACCAAATTTGTCACAAGCAGGCAAAACATAAAATCGTCTTTGTCAGTTCCCTGAACGTTTTTTTATCCTCTTTTGAGTGTAGGGGAATGTTTTTGCAATCCCAATGAACGATTAGAGCGTAGGTGTGCTTATAGGGATAAAGCATGCTAACTCAACAAAAGTATACGTTTCATGTGTGAGTATGAAAATGTTTTAATTGATAAAGCTCCATTGGTAACAGCTGACTGAAGTTACAAAGACACATAGAAACCATATCCGTCTTATACCCCCCCCCTGAAAAAAGGCCAACAGGTTTTCAATGAATACATAGATATGACTTTCTTCCTTGTAGTGTGCACAGCATGGCAGCATGGGATATACAAAATTGCAAAGCAATGCCATCACACATAAAATTGTCCGCTTATCTATCTATCTATCTATCTATCTATCTATCTATCTATCTATCTATCTATCTATCTATCTATCTATCTATCTATCTATCTATCTATCTATCTATCTATCTATCTATCTATCTATCTATCTATCTATCCACCCATCTATCAATCTCTCTCCATCCGTCTATCTATCACTCTCTATGTATGTATGTATGTATGTATGTATCTATCTCTCTGTATCTGTCTATCTATTTATGTATTGTTGCATGTTTTATCAGTCTAGAATATAAATTTACTTGAAAGGCATCCCACTCCCATTGATTCAAGAAGTTGTCACCAGTCACATAAGTTGGGTTGTTGTTTTTTCCCTTGATGTGTGGAGTTTTGTGTATATCTTCACGATTTTTATTGGGGCCTGCGTTATTTGTGGACAATAACGAAGGCAGCTTTTAGTTTGGGCGCCATTTCTTTTCCGTAGATTCACTCTGTAAATAGGATTATGATCTTCGAAAAACTCCATGCACCGGTTCAATTCCATGTAGATGGTGAACATTAATATCGTATTTCAAAACGTTGGAGGCATGTGTGATTGCCTTATTCATGTATCTTGACAATAAAGAGTAATGGACGTAGCCTACCACGTGCATAAATGGTGCCTCGCGTCCCAAAAGAGACAAGTGCATGGAAGACAAAACATAAGCATTAACTATTCGCTACTTTCCCGCATAGAGGCACAAACGATCGCTTAATGGTCACTTGGGAGTATCGATCAGAGTGCCTTTGTCGCATAAAAGTAACCCTATCACCCCGTTATTACCGTTTACGGCTGCCAATGTTTGACAAAAACCAATTCTTGGGAAATTCACTCTCACGAACGACCACGCTTTATGTACGTGTGTGCAAAAAAAAATGCTTTTTAGATTATACTAGATAGTGTGTATACAAATAATGATATATGGTTGTATTCTATTTCAAAGGATGGGATGTGGTGTTATATAATCGACGTGTTGGTCTTCTTGTTGCAGCGTGGTTGATTGATTGATTTACGATGTTATGTTATTAACAGAATACATGCTTCATCTATGAAAAGGTATCATACAAATGATGAAATGCACATAAGAATTGAGTCTCCCTAAAAGAACGAGATTTAGTTTCACACACATTGTGCTACATCATGAACCATGCATCGTGAAAAGGGAGCACGATAAAGCCTGGCTAGTATCAAATGCTTTTTCTCCATAATGGATCAAATTACAAACGTACATTGTTATGATATGGCATAAAAGCTCAATTATCGATAAGAATACCAGATAAAATAAATAATATAAGTCATAAATTATGATAAAAAGTTTTCGTACCAAAAGTGTATTATGATGTTAAGGGGGCACTGGCAAAGCCCGGGATTTCATGGAGTGCTGTCTATTATCAGCCCTCTCGCATTGACTTTTATTTTCTGACTCATAATAACTATGTATGGGTGTATAGATTAAACAAGCATCTAAAAAAAGTGGGGTAATGGCATTTACTTATTTATTTATTTATTTATTTATTTATTTATTTATTTATTTATTTATTTATTTATTTATTTATTTATTTATTTATTTATTTATTTATTTATTTATTTCATTTTAATTATTATTAATTTTTTTGGCAAAATGGGCTTTGGTGTAAGTGTTGAATTTGTACGGTTTTCACCGATTGTTCTTTGAACATTTGGCTGCAAAGCTTGAAAATTTGTGTTATAAAATCGATTCATTAGTGTTTTAGACAATTCTGATCTAAATTCGATTTCAATGTGAAAATAGCTTTGCCCATACCTCCTCATGTCCCTATGGTTACATGATTTCAGCATTTTCCATGATTTTGAGATGTTTACATTAATCCCAAATGACAAATACAAGGTTACATCGTAAGCGGCCATACCTCCGGTGATACACACACACACACACACACACACACACACACACACACACACACACTATATATATATATATATATATATATATATATATATATATATATATATATATATATATATATATATATATATATATATATATATATATTATATGCAAGCTTTTTGTCCACTTGTATCAGAATAACACGAATTTGATTTTCCACTTTCTCCTTTTTTTTTGTATGGAAAGTATTATGTTCCCAGCGTGATACATAAATATACTTGAAGCCGGTAATAACAGAGTTGTTTGACGTAAAAATAGATTAAATTGGTGTAAACAAGTACCCCCTACTTGATAATGCCTTTGCTTAACGGTACATTGTATTGTTTTGAGTTGAAAGTCAAAACGCCATTTATGGCTCCCTCCCTGACGCCAAAAATAGTTGTTAATGGTGTAGGCTATATCTCACAAGGTTTCAGTCATATTGGGCGACATAAGACACCGTTTCATTGTCCCTATTTTGTCTCCTTGACACATTCGAGGTATTGGTCTCTTGGAGCTCAAAGTTACATTTTCACTATGACTTAAAAAATACCACCACCGATAGTCTGAATACGAGTGGCTTTAGTAATAACAAATTGGGTATCTTTCTATGAGAGGTCTCCCTTCGCTCTATGAAATATCAGAAGACGGAGGACCTACTTTGGTTTAAATTGCTAAGTCCGTGTTATGAGAGTATCGAGTATCTTCACAGTAATGTATGACCCCAATTAATATTCACCAATTGATTTGTGACTTTCACACGAGATATCATAGATATTTTTATTACAAAAAGTTTGTCACCTGGCATATCATCCAGGTTACTTATATGTTATCCTGCATAATTAGATTTAATCTTTAATGTGAATATTATAAACATTTTTGGCACCCTTGGGTCCTCACCTGCGTAGAAGGACCATGCCTTAATCATAACTCTTACTACTTTGTTGTCAATCGGAACTTGTTACTCCAATAGTAAACGTTCCTTATTGAGAAATCTAGCATATACACGCATAAGAGTCAGGATCAGTTTACATGCATGCATGCATGTGTGTGTGTGTGTGTGTGTGTGTGTGTGTGTGGTGGGCAGTTTTCCCGTAATTGATTTGTGATTGAGGGTTTCTAGTTTGACCAATTGAGCCGGCAAGATAAATAGACTAAATTAGCACCCGGGGAACAAAGAATATATGGGAAGCGCATCTTCAGTCTTCGTAACCAATAAAGTCCCAATTGGTCAATCTGCAAACATTGCAACTAACTAGTTTCGCTTGCACTAATATACTTGAAATGATTTTATGAGATACATTTTGAAGAATTGTACCCAGTTGTTTGATTACCACGGAGTAGAGGTATACAGGCGTTCCCAGAGTATCAATACCCTTCAGTCGTAGTCATCAATTAAAATATAAATGCAAGACGAGTCTCTGAAAATTACGAAAGTGGACTGTGGTTTCTTCCAGTCGGTGACTGATGACGCCATTGACGAAACAGTGTCAGGGTCAATGCCGTGCTGGCGTTGGCTGTCGAAGCCCGCGCGCTGGTGGAAAGCGTGGCGGGAATCCTCGAAGCTACCACAAAGGAGGCTGCACGTGTGCTCGCGCCACCACTTACCATTGACTCAACAGAAACCGTCACCTCTCTGGGGTTAAACGTCACAGCTGCCTATTTTGGTGGGGGTGGGAGGAGGGCAGGTTTAGCCAAGAGTTGCCCTTCTATTTTTTCTATATTGTCACATAGATGGCTTGTGTCCGTCCGGCGCAGTAGAACGTGTCACTATCGATGAAGCGTTTCTACTGATTCTCGGTAATTACTTTCAATTATAATGATCTAATTGCCGCCTAACATGGTTTGCTGTTCATTACAGAACACATGTGCTCTCTCTTGGTTTGGACTATTAGCCAATTAGTGATTTGTCAATTTATGAAATAAGTTTCAGTTACCTTTGTGTACATGTGGTGTTGCTTGTTTTGGATGCATATAAAGCTATTTAAATCCAGTTCATTGACACACAATATATGTTGTTAATTAAAGACAAAACAAAAATAAACAAAAACAAACAAATACACAAAGAAAAAAAAAAAAAAAAAAAACAAAACAAAACAAAAAAGCCCCCAAAAACTAACCCCCCGAAAAAAAAAAATTCTAAAGTGTAGAATTGAATTCAGAGCTCTATTGGGTGTCTGGAAGGATACCTTTCTTCCCGAGTGGTTCACCCATAGTAAATAAATCCTTAACTACTAACATGATTAAATACAGTCGAATCAAAAAGGTTAACTATAGATAGGTAAACGAATAAAAAAGCTGTGGGCATATAAATTCGGATATCGGATGGTTCAGAGTGGGTACCGCGGATATAGTTGTATATGCGCCGTGTTGATCAGTGGTGTCATATTAAAATAAATGCTAATATTTTGCGTTGTCGTTGCAATATAAACTTAAACTTTTCTGCGCTATGCTTGAATTGCTATGTTAAATAAAAGTATTTCATGTTTTCTTCTTAGAATTAGATGGAAATAGATGCCTGTATATATACAAGGTACCATAACAAATGGTACTTGCGATGAAAATGACGCATTGACGTCCCATAGGGTCGACAGCCTGTCAAATTCTTTTGTCATTTTTTATTCTTGAAAGAGAGAGAAAAAGTGGCGAATATTGATGGTGACTTTGCACATTTAATACACTTCAAGAGAAGGGACAGATGATTTATAAGCTTTAAGTGTCTATTTTAGGTGCTATATTCATGAATTGTTCAGTATCTTATCCGTTTTCCGTATGAGGACAACTCCACATCCGCGATATCCCCCACTTTAAGACGCATTGACTTCGCTGCATGTTACCATATAAACGTGTTTACATTATATTTATGTGGAGGTTCCTGTGATATACTTCTTCAGCTTTATAGATAAGACAGATAATGCGCCTCATGGGATATCTCATGGATGGTCACCTAGGTTACGTTACCTAATCTTGTTTCAGAGCCCATGCATCAATCAAACCAAGCAAATCATCGGCGGGAGGCAGTGTCTACCTTGTTGAGGACAATTTATATTTCCAGTGGCAGATGGGTGCTTTTCCTCTCTAGTGTCGTTAACTTAAATAGGACTCCCTTTGTGTGCCACAAGGTATTACCTTGCCTAAGTTAACTTGCCCTTCCTGTCCATCAATTATATTTCGTTCAGTGTGGTTACGCTTGAAGCTAGGCTTATCATGAAATGCGCAACAAACAACTGTACAGGACGGGTTAGCGACTCATCGGGTAGGAACATACTTGGTCTACCTTGCATGTTCACGTTAATTAAACTGTTCCAATGCAGGCAGATTTCCTAAATACTATGTTTGCCCGCATTCAGGAAAAAATTACTGTGTTTGCTGCGTGCATCTAGGCCCTACATAGCTCCCACCCCTAGAAATGTCCAACGGCAGACGAAAAAAAAAAAAAAACAAAAAAACAAAAAAACAAAACAAAACCATAATTGTTTCCTATTTACAATACACCATGATAACACATCGACGAACACAGGTGAATCATGATTACTTTATATACATTTTGGTCTTGCATTAAGTAATATAGAAATGTATCTTGGATTTTGTCAGGTCAGAATCTGTGCTTAACGCGGTAGCCCGGTCCCTTTCAAGAATGTCGTTCAGCACCGGGATGCACAATGTCGTCTGCTTCAAATTCGCGCATATCTGATCGTTACAAATTTGCTTGGAATCTGCAGATGAGAACTATCAGATTTGCACGTGCCAGATCTTCAGAGCTTTGGACTCAAAGTTACGCAAAAAAAAGATGAATAAAGTGTTTTTGGCCGCCGAATACCTTACAAATGGATCGTGAAGATATGAAACGCTATGATGCAGGTTTTTTTTTTCATCAAGCCATTTACAAGTCTGCAAACCGCACTACACTTAAAGTGGATCGTCATGTAAGTGAAACAGCGACGCTTCACGGGGGGGGGGGGGGGGGGGGGGAGGCGAATTGATGCATTTGAATATCGATTGCCCATACTATAGTAAGATGGCTAAAATGACACAGAAATGTCAAATACAAAACTGATGTTGATGGACTATGTCTCACAATACCCACAAATTGACAGGTCTATGGCTGACAATGACTTCCATTCGTTTGA
Organism: Hermodice carunculata; assembly: GCA_964020975.1. NCBI lineage: Eukaryota > Metazoa > Annelida > Polychaeta > Eunicida > Amphinomidae > Hermodice > Hermodice carunculata. Next base: position 86,074,193 of record OZ026620.1, on the reverse strand, counting down.
TGGGTTTATGGTTCACATTGCCGCACAAATGGAAGGCTCGTGTAGTATAATTGACCTGTCTGTATCTCACGATACCCTACAATTGACAATACCCTTCAAGTCACAGGACCATAGAATTGACAGGTCTATGTCACGATGCCCTACAATTGACAGGCATGAAAACCGGTACCTGGCAATTGACAAGCCTTTACCTCACTCACAAGCCTAGGGGTCATAATACTCTACAGACAGCAGGACAATGGCTTACAGGGCCCTACAATTGACAGATCTATGTTTCGCAATGTCGTGCATGTGACAAACCTTTATTTCAAAATTAACATACGTGTGTCTCACATTACCGTCGATTTACCTGTAAGTCGATATGTCACGGTGCCATAGAATTAACTTCTAAGTCTGTGCCTCACTGTGAATTACAATTTGAGGCCTATAAGTACTCAGACTGGCTCACGATTGACAAGCCTATGGCTGATAGCACCCCACGAGTCGTTTATGAAACATACAGAGGTATACATGGATTCAGTCACACGGAAAGATGTGAAAAAAAATATATTTTCTAAGGGATGGTTCAACATTTTCATCATTTTTGAATTAGTACTTTCAGTACGCAAGGGGGGAGGGGGTTAAATGGGTCTGTACACTTTCACAGAATATGGAAAATGATGGTCAATTTTTGGCCTGTTTTGTGCAATTTTGCTATGATTTGGGGGGAAATCGTCATTTTTAAAGTACTAATTTGGGGGAGGGAGGGGGGTCATGAAATTTAGTACCCTAAGTACTAATTCAAAAATGATGATAATGTTGAACCATCCCTAAGTTTGTGTGTCACTGCATATGGTCCAGGTTGTTTCACTGGCACTTTACTGTGCAAATCTATCGATATCAGAGGCGCACAGAAACCTGTGTTGCGTGGAACTTTTTTGCGCCATTACATTCCGAGATTTGAAAATCCGTAACAATTTCATCATCATCATCATCATCATCATCATCATCATCATCATGCGACTGGCGATTATCGATCCGATCTGGAACAGTATTTCAAAGAAGAAAAACCATGTCGCTAAGTTCGCTTGGCCCACTAGTCCAAACAAACAAGGCAGTACGATGCAACGGCTTGGGACCCAATGCCCGACGTCCTTATTTTGCGTGCTTTCGTCTATTAGATATATGCCATGTATGAGTACAACAGTTGTAAATGACATGTCATATTCACATACATGTACCATATGAATACATCTCTTACAAAATGTCTGGTACAGGTTTTTGTTGCTGTTGTTGTTGTTTTCCTCCAGGATCGCTCAGAGTGATTTCGCTACATGTACTTTGCAATAGGCCCGACAACTTCCGGACAGTCTAGTATTATGTCTTGTCAAGAGAATGGGCAAAGTTCTGGTAGGAGCATTGGATTCGATGTTTATTAGTTCCAGGCAGCTATATGCTTTCAGAATGCCTGAATACAACTGCCAGATTCCTGGCTGCTATGCAGGGAAAAGAAAGTCGATACACTAGTAATCCAGTCAATCTAGCCCAAAATATGGCCGAACCCGGAAGAAATTTCAACCAAAGACATTTTCAAGGTTTTGAATAGTTTTAAGTGTCCTATAAACCAAATCAAAAGTCCTACGAAATATAAGGCCGGTAGAGGCGTGAAATATATAAATTCAGTTTTGTGTATATATTAGGCAAAATTTTAAAATATCATTTTTCTCAAAACCGTTTGTCCAATTGCTCCAAAATGGCTAATGACTATTTTTAAATATTCATAGATGCTATGCTATTCATAATAGGCCAGGCAATTTTTTAATATATGTTTGTTAAATTCGTGTTCTTTTTGCATTTTTTAAAAATTTTTACGGCGAAGCCGCGAGTAGGATTGAGCAGAAACGTAGTGGGAGTGTTTCTTAAGTCCGGGCATTATATATATATATATATATATATATATATATATATATATATATATATATATATATATATATATATATATATATATATATATATATATATATATATTGAATCTATGAATATGTGGAGGCACTTATATTCGTGAATCCAGAATAATTATATATATATTAAAGATATATTGACATCTTCTTAGCTGTTTTGGATTGGTCAGTCTGTAGTGCGTGCTCATTGTATCTGTTAATTTTGTCAGAGCCGATGGCATTTTACTGCTTAAATTTATTTTGGATTGAAGATTTCTTATTTATTCACTTTTGGTTGTTATTTGGTGCCCCCACCCCATGACACACACTCAGCCAGTGGCAATTTTTGTTCCATCAAGAGCTGATCAACTTACCTTTTTTTTCGGTTCAATAATTGTAATTCATTTTCGTTGTTGTTTGCTCCCCCCCCCACATACACCATTTCTAGTCCCTATCTTTTGACCCCTCTCATTCTATTTCATTAAGTAGGTGAAGCCATGTCTGACTTATTCATACTCTGTAATGGCACCCCAGATAATGCACAGAAGGCCATCTTAACCGTTACAGCTAAAGGTAGTGCTTCCGTTAATACAGCCAGTAATGAGAGATGTGATGGCCTCCAAACTATTTCACAACAACAGATCCACAAAGACTGTTCGCAGGACTATTGTGAGCCACAGTCTATACTAAAAGCTAAAAACGACCCCTAACATGAGTGGAATCAGATGTTTCCCTGTTGCGTTCAGCTGTCGACGCATTTAGCTACAAAACTGACTGTTTGTTTTGTGTCAGCTGCGTCAATAAGGATTCCCATACTCCAAATGAACAAGTGCGAAAGGTTTTAGCCGCTGATTTCCAATATACAGTGCTTAACATTTGCATTGAGAAAATGATGATTGGTCATTGAAGGTACAGGCAAGATTATTGCATGTGCTTAATCTTCGCGCAGCTGGTGCTCTATACCATCAAAGGTGCAGCATCGTCAACTTTTGTACCAAACGCCCAATAAAATCTGTATATTCTTCACAACATGATTGTAAGAAATATAAAGTTGGTACGCCTCAAGATATAGGAAGACCAGAGCCATTCTTAAAGGCAGCACAGTATCTTGAGGAAAATGATCTTGCAGGATCTGATGTTTTAGATGCAATGAGAACTGACCTGTAACAATGAAAAAATTCTATGGTTGGTTTTCGAACTGCAGATGTTTGGATGCAGTGTGCTGAAATAATTGACATCCTTAAGCAGTTCATTAGAGCAGAGTATACAGGGGACTAGGGGTCTTTACTTAGAATCCTTGGCTGTCATGCTTTTTTTCCTGCAGCTGGACACAATCTTGACACAAAATCTGCCAAGTTGTATTTACAGTGCATCCATAAGCTTACAGAAGAAAACCCATTTTACAGGTACAGTTACAGCAGGGATATCACACGGTTTGGTGCAATGATCGTCAGTGAGCTGAGCTCTCTGCTGATCTTGTAATTAAACAAGTATTGATGCACAGTATAAAATCAACAGGATGACGAACTCGTGGTCGATCTATGGCTCCAAATCAACGTCTGGTGTGGTTGTTGGCAATGCCTGCCTGTGGTGACATCAATACCGCCATGTGAGACCTAAGACAAACCGCATATGAGACTGGTGAGAAGCACAAAGGCACTACTAAAGCTGGCCAGATCGATGACAGGAATGATTTTTAAATTATGCTTTATTTCTTACAGGAAAAAGTCCTTTCAGTAATGATCAAAATCTTTACAAAAATTGCAACTGGGATCATCGTGCATCCTTCTGTCAATATTGACAGATCCAGGGAAATATGTATGAATATTGTGCAGTCTATAAAAGGTAAGAGGGTAAATGACTACTCCTTTCAAAAGAAAGGATCATGCAGTGATCATGATGGCTAAATTGACCGTGAAGATTGGTGATGAGCAAGTGCATGTGGATTTGCAGTTTCTCTTCCAGTACCTCGCCACTGCAGCTAGGGCAGAAAATGACACAGAGATATCACTTCATTATGAGTTGTGCAGCTACCCACCAACTGTGCTTGACAGAAACCTCATGTTATGTGAGCCACAGAAGTCCCTTTTAGCTGAGGCTTTGTTGAAGCAGTTGCCTTTAGACATGCAAACATCTTGTCTACCACAACATCCTGCGCATGTTGTCAATGATGGAGGATCACATATCCATCGCCTTCAATGGCCTGGTGGTACATTAACATACAAAAGATCTATGTGGCCTCTACACTAACTATGCTACAAAGAAATATGGTATATGTATTGTTGTGTTTCATGTTTACAACTTCAAATCCACCAAAGCCACAACCCGCTGTTGGTGGGCTGGAAACAAAATCGGTGCTGCTGCGACATTCGATGAGACCATGCATGTTAAGTTGAAAAAGGATGTTTTCCTTGCCAACAGGAAAAACATGCAAAGATTCAGTATTTCAAGCAAGCAGGGTGTCTAGTGCTTCATGCCAATGCCGACTATCTCCTGGTGAAGACAGCTACTGGCTGTGCAAGGCAGTGTAGCACTGTTCTTGTCGACGACGGCACTGATTTGCTCATCCCCCTATTGTACCATTCTAAAGAAGACATGTAAGACATATTCTTTGTATCTGGGCCACAGACAGCTTAGTGAACAGACAGATCTTGGACTTAAAAGCTGTCCAAAGGACACCTGGTTCTGAAGTTTGTGACAATACAGTGTTTGGCCATTCAATAAGAGGCTGTGACACTACCTCTCACCTGTTTGGCATTGGGAAGGGCAGTATTCTTAAGAAGTTGCAGACTGATCTCAGTTTTGGAGAACAAGCCCAGGCATTAAGACTGCCACTATTGAACAAAAAGCTGTTGCTTGGAGTGGCTTGGAGTAAAGCTTTCGCCTCATCACTGGGGCTGGTGAATATCGGATGGTAAATTTGTGCCTGAAATGATGCATATGCCCCTGCTCCAGAACAGCTGCTCAGAGTGATTCGTTGCAATTGCAAAATAGGTTGTAGTACAGACGGATGTACCTGTGACAAGAACAATCTGTGGTGCTCCAGTGCCTGTGGCCAATGCAAAGGTGTTGCATGTGCCAGTGTTGAAATAAAAAATGTAGACATAGATACATTGCAAACCAATGCCTCCTATTCCACTTTCCTAAGCCAATCATCAAGAGTTTGAAGAGTTTGAAGAGTTTATTTGGCAATCCATATTCAGAATAAAATTCTGTTAAGGCATAGATGGCCTTAACAATATACATGTATAAAGTAACAAGCACAGATGAGGTAAAATATAAAACTTAGATAGATGGCATGAGCAAATACAATCAGGTACATGATCGTTGATAAAAGGCCTAGAAGCATTCAACACTTCCTAAAATATGTGTCAAAATACTCTTTTTAAAACTGTAAAGGGAGCCCACATCACGAACATGCTGGAGGATGGCGTTCCTTATTGTAGGAGCTACAAAACTTAAAAGATTTGCCAGTAATAGACTGATGTATTATTGAACCGGTAGAGGCAAATCTGGCATTGTAGTTGTGTGATTGAGATAATAAGATGAACTGCTTAGATAAATAATCTGGGGTTTTTCCATTTAAAATTTTCCAAATAAGAATACAGTAACTGTAGTGAAATCGTTGTTTAATGCTCATCCATCCCAAAGTATCCAGCATGTCCGTGATGTGGGTTCTTGCAGGGCATTTGAAAATAATTTTCAAAGCTCGATTTTGGATTTTCTGCAGTCTCACTAGATCTTTTTTGTCTGCAGACCGGCACTCCAGACAGTACTACAGTAATCAACGTATGGCAATATCAAAGTGTTACATAGGGTGATATTAGCACTATGCGGGATATACTTTGCCACTCTAGAAAATATTCCAAGTGCCTTGTTGAGTTTTTTGAAAATTTCATCAAATTGATCTATGAAAGTCAATCTAGAATCTTAAGTGACAACGGGGTATGTGCAAGAACTTTCTTGGTTAATTTGTTCTCCGTCAAGACTTAATCCAAGCTCTGTGGTATGGGAACAACGTTTGCTATTAATAACCATACTATTAATTTTGCCAACATGTAGGCTGAGTTTATTGGCTCTCAGCCGTGAAGAGACATTGGTCAGGTCATTGCTGAGAGTCTGTGAGACAAGCATAATATTAGAGTTTGAGAAGAAGAATGAAGTATCATCGGCGTATAAATTGATTGAGGCATATTCAAAACAAGCTCCAATGCTATTTACATAAATGATGAACAACAAGGGACCCAGAATTGACCCCTGGGGAACGCCGGTTGTTATCATTCTAGGTTCAGATAAGTTTCCATTAATCCAGGTGACTTGTCTGTTATCAAGGTAACTATGGAACCAAGCCAAAGAAATATCTCTAAGTCCATAATATGACAGTTTCTCAAGAAGGATAGAATGATCGACTGGGTCAAAAGCTTTACGCAGGTCCAAGGAGACAAGTCCAACGCATTTTCCCTGCCCAATCTCCCTGAATACAAATTCAGTAAAACTGTGCAGGGAAGTCAGCGTGGAAGGTTAAAGTCTGATGCCAGATTGTTGAGGTGCTAGTAATCTATGTTCAGGGAAGTAGTTATAGAGTGGACGAATCGTTCTAAGAGTTTGGAGACTACAGGAAGGAATGATATAGGTCAATAGTTACCAGGGTCAAATCTGGGTCCCTTCTTGTATATAGCTGAAACACGGGCATTTTTTACAAGCATCAGGAAATTTGCCTAGGGCCAAAGACAAAACACAAAATATATGCCAGGCTTTCGAAGATGGCCGGGGAGGCCATCTTCAACAGTCTAGCGTGAATATTGTTAAGGCCAGTAGCTTTATCTCTTGGCATTTCCGCAAGCAGCTAAGATACATTATAGGGAAAAACAGGTGTGAATCCAAACGGCCAAAGAAAGGTGGAAGATATTTAGATAGGAAATAAACAGCTGATTGAGGGGTTGATTTGATTTGTTGGGATAATTTAGTTCCTATTTCAATGAAAAAATCGTTGAAGCAATTGGCTATTTGTTGAAAGTTTGAAAGAAGGGTATCATTAACATATAGAGAAGTGATCGGATTTTGGGAACATTTAGGCAATAATTGAGTAGTTTCCACATTTTCTAGCATTTCCTTGGTTTTCGTGTATACTATTAGTATAGTATGCCATTTTGGCTTATCTTGTCAGAGTAGTGACTCTATTTTTGAGTTTTCTAAATTCGGCCCAGTCACTCTCTTTACAATTAATAATAGCTCTATCATGTAAGTCCCTCATAGTGTCAATCACCAAGGTGTTTATGTCAAATTCATCCTTTTATTTTCAATTAACTGAATTCACTCTATGGTGTTCAATTATGTCGCACAACTATACCATAATGGCAGTGGTTTTGTTTCTGGCCATTTTGTATGCTTTAGTTTGTCTTACTTTCTTATCATTTTTGCCGTTTTGGTGATTAAAAACGACTTTCTATTTAAAACCAAAACTAAAACAGCTTACTACTTAATAAAATAATGGCAGCCATTTTGGTTTTTATTTTGTCACAAGGTAGGACATGTGACCCATATTTATTTCCTTTATGTTCTGTAGTACCTAATCACACAATTTGTTTTGAAAACACCCATTACATAATATTTAAACAGTATTTTTATCCTGGTGACTCTTTCACGGCAGCCATTTTGGTTCATATTTGACTACTCTCCCGAAGTTTTTCATAGGACTTTGAAATGTTAATCTGTTTCATATTTACGGCCCGAAACCACCAAAAAGCCCTTTCAGTTGTTACAATTTGTTCCGGGTCCAACAGTATGATGACTGGACTATAAAGAAATACCCACGGTTTAAGGGTTAGTCCCTTCATGAAAACGGCAAGCGTGACCCACCAAGGAACAGGTGTGACATTATTAAGTGATCGTCAAACCAACCCGCTGTAGGCTTGAAAATGGAATTCGTTTCCTTGCTATTCTTTTGTATGGACAAAGGGCGACATTAGCATGATCCTAAATATCCAATCTCATTTCAACTGATATATGAAACATAACATATATGCCGACTCAGTACATATACTGCATTACCGTGTTGATATGGCACTTCCACATAACTACCTCCATTGAACCATTCTTTTTTTAAGAATAGGGATTTGGTCGAGTGGATATGTACGTTTCCCATTTCAGCAAGGCGACTGGTGCCAAACGTTGCAAGTTCGAGTCTCGCTAGTTCCGAACATTAAATATTCAAGTCAAGTCAAGAGCGACCAGTCTTGCACAATTTGTGTAAACCGACTCGCATATATGATACGCTTCCCTTTTAAATATAACAAGTGCCTCCGGCTGTGCCCAGGTAACAAATTAAACTCACGTCAAAAGAGGGAATGTATAAAAGAGGAAAGAACATGCATTTTCAACATGTTACAACAAATGTCCAAGTTACCCGAGGACTAACAAAAATAAATGTGTGGTTCCGGTAACCTGACTGACCTTACTAAAAAGGCCCAACCCTAAAATTAATGGAACAAAAATAAATAAATAAATAAATAAATAAATAAATAAATGAATAAATAAATAAATAAATAAATAAATAAATAAAAGAAAAAAAATAAAGGAAAAAAGAAAAAAAACTAAGTACTTTTAAGCCACCCTTCCTTAATAAATACTGGTCGACCCAGGTTAGTGCTACGAACTCTTGGATTGTGGAATATTATTCCTAAAAGCACACCAAACTATGATGCATGAAATGGGAGTACCAAATGCCTAGGGAATCTTGCCATTACTTATTTCCATGGTGGACCACAACATGAAAATAGCAGAAATGCAATTATGAAATCGGAAAAATATTAGTTGCTTTGCACAGGTTTGTAGCTGAAATACTTTAATTATTTATGAATTAAAAAATCGATCTAAATTTTCGATAGATTAATATATAAATAAATAGAAACAGCAAAGGCGTAATTTTTATAAATCCAGGGACCTGCTATATTGTTGATGTCCCTATTATCGGTATGTTCCTATTGTCGATAGGGTGGGCAAAAACGCTGTTATGATCGCTTGCTAATGTATCTTTAGATGTGATGAGTTGCCGGTCTCTTAACTGTGAAATTTTGTGCAACGATGGCTAGTTCCGTTCCTCGGCGTCTCAGTTGCGAGGGCTATTGCCGGTTAACGCATATTTAGTTTCCTTAGGCTAAAAAATGGACACTCTTCAGAGAACGCATACATTTTATATTTCAATTATCGCACAGACCATAGATTTTTGAATTTTTCATAAACTTATTTCATGTTTACTTATACAAAAATGTTTGCCCTGCTTGCTGACCCACTCCGAACTTCATCTGTGTGGAGTTTTCAGTTGCTATATCGAGAACAGGAACATTGTTTTTACAAGCTCGTAACCAGAATTCAAAATGACATGTCTTGCACAGACCACCTGCGTTCGTCAAGAAAAGACAACTTTGTTTTGGTTTAACTATGGGAGTCCAGTCTAGAACTTGAAGTCTTTGATTTATAACAATAATTTCCCTACCTATGGTCAGTGACGCATTGAGCTGTATTTCTAAGATAGTCCCAATGCCCATTCACAAACCATTGGCATTTGGTGCGGAACTCACTATTTTCACAATGGCAGCCAAGTCGATTGGATATTTTGAAGAGGTAGCGTCCAAAATATTAGTGATTAGTGTTAAGGGAAGGTTAATTTGTCGAATGAATTAATGTACAATATATAGTGGGACTATTTCAGAGTGAGCATTATCTGAAAATGTAAATACGACGACAAACAGTGACCAGTTGTAGGCCCCAGATATAGTATTATGTATCAGATATAGAAGTCGACCTGAGGCAAAGAAATAAGGGTCAGCAATAGGCTGAGTGCCATGCGCCCCACTGCGTCAAAGATGAAGCTCAATGGAGAAGGTTGCTCAAAAGTGGATACAGGTCCGAAAGTACTGGCGAGTTTTATGTAACTGGCAATCAATCTTCTTCAGATTTGTACACGTCACCCACTCAATCAGAATAACAAAGCTTATGTCTATGACACTTTTTGACATTCACATAATGGAAACACATGGAACACCCGCTTGCTGGTATCAAATACGAAATGTCGTTATTCTGGATCGTTTAGTGCCAAACTAGACATGTTAAAACCGCTGTACGAAATTTTTCCCTGCACCGCAGCCCAATTCGGAAATTAACTGATTTATCTCACAGTAAAATGAAGATCGAGAGGTCACTATTAAGAATTTTATTTATGAATCAATATGTGTACCAAGTCACCCTACTAATAGATGCCTTTCCGGCAAGTTTCTGTCTCTAGAAAAAACAGAGAAACATCGTGTGGATCTAGCTTTAGTGTTTGCACATATGATATGTTGGGGGACAAGGTCAAAGCCAGGCCATGTAACAATGATTGAATATATATATATATATATATATATATACATACACACACACACACACACACATATATATATATATATATATATATATATATATATATATATATATATATATATATATATATATATATATATGTGTGTGTGTGTGTGTGTGTGTGTGTGTTGTGGGCGCACTGTTCAATGCCGGATCAGACATGAAGTGTCACGTGAAAAGGCATTACCGGAAACTCGGTGCGGTCTCCTGTGAAAAGGCATTCCTAACTGTTCTGTGTTGGAATTTTGATGTCCAGTGTGAAAAGACTTTCCTAACAGCTCGTTATTTTCATTTGGAGGTCCCTTGTGAAAGATATTCCTAACTGCTCGTTGATACTATTTTGAAGTCCGGTGTAAAGCCACATTCCTAACAGTTTGGTGGTGAAACTTTTAAGCCTAGATGTGCGAAAATATTCCTAACAGCTCGATCTTGTCAGCGTGAGGTTACACGTGAAGAGAATTCCAATTAGCTTGGTGTCTTCATTTTGGTTTGTCAATTGAAGAGTAGCCAAAAAAATAGAAATTCAAATAACTCACGAAGTGTTTGTATTAAGCTAGCGATGGGTTTACTAATACAGTTGATGTACGTGGAAATATTACTTATTCTTACACGAACGAAATCTGACTATCTTAGGAACCACCCACTCTACTTTGCATTGCCTGGAGTCGTTTATACAAGAACTTAGGGCTGTGTTTTTGTTTTTCCAGATATCCACTGAAATGTAATGCGAGCGGTATCAATGTATTGGTTTTTGCGATATATTTGTGGTTTTCAAAGTGACAGTGCTTAGTACAAAAAGTGTAGGTTCTTTTTTTTCTCTGTGCATCATGTCGCAAGATTGGCCTTGTTGGTGAAAACATATATCTACAATTATTATTGTAATACATCCAGGCAATGGTATAGGGAGATCATACAGATCGAGCAAATTGTTTCTGGTGTTTCTTGTGTTGCAATTCTTTTCAACGTTTTGAGACAGTATTACTTCTTCACTGCTGATAATAGAGATTCAGCTCATCGGACAAGACCTGGCTGTAGCCCTGTCGTATTCAAGTTTAAAAGCAAATTATGGGCATGTAGGGAGGCTCACGAGAGTAAAGCAGCGGTCAGCACCGAGAGCACATTCATTTTCCAACACATAACTCGTCCGCAATTGGCTATGGGATACTCAGACAAATGCTTTCAGGCTACAGGAAGCAAGGTGGCAAGACAACGGGTGGCATTGACCAAACCCACTTTCTTCAGAATCCAATGAATTAATAATTAGAATATATAACCAGGAAAATTATTGTTAAGGCTGGCCCATTTACGAGGCCGCACACGGGAGAGGGTTTTCAACAAATACCCGCATGCTACTCCTAGTCTGATGAGAGGCATAGTCACGCCAATTTTACGCTCGGATATATCTGACTTACAGGAATTAGAAGTGACAGAGATGTATAGAAATTGCTTAGTTTCTCCCATGACAATCGACATTTGTGAAACAGGTAGAGTCATTATTTGCAGGTCGCCAAAAAAATAAGCCAAGCCATGCTGTCATAATGAGATTGCTATCTGCTTTGCCTGCGGCTCAGTATATTATCACGAGGCGATAAATGTGGTGAGCTCCAGCCATGTCTCTTTTCAAATTATTCATTATTTTATCGATCTGTGAAGCGACTGTTGATCTCAGTGGGGGATTTATTTCCCCTTTTACAACGCGCATATGCGTTTTTGCACCACGACACCACCAAAAACGTGTGATCCCCTGGCCGCTGTATGGCGCCGCTTAACTTGTTTACCCTTTCGCAACTCACATATGCGGTTCCGTACCACGAGGGATGTGGAATATCCATGGTACCACCCAGGGGCATAGCTCCAGAAGGAGGACGTACTTCGTGTCAGTATGATGTAAATGACTGGGCGCTGTTTTTGTTTGTTTGTTTTTTTTTTTTGGGGGGGGTCTGTGTTGGCCTTTTGCATTAAAGGGATATACGTGCTTTTATGGAAGCGAAGGTCTCTGTTCTCTTTACAAATACCAAATATGTGAAGACGCCATATATCTTTTCTGTTAGTAGCTGCAAGATAAAGGGGCATGGAAGGTTTTTATAAGGAAATATGTTCGAGTGGTCAAGAAGATGTTTTACTATTGCAGTGAATGATGAAAATTTTATTCTAAAACAAAGTGTAATGTGTTAGAATAAATTTCGTTGTTTAAATTTTCCGCGATGTGGACAAGAATATAATTGATATGGTTTGAAAATCTATAGGGGCCTAAATGATGCATGTAATGAAATATGTACAAACAATCGTTGCGCTGCCTTGTGTATGTGTCCGCGTTGTCTGTCAAAGCTTCAGGGCTCCAAATTACTCAGTAAACACGACAACTGTGACATACATGGGGACAGCTGAAATACACAAGTTCACTCTCCTTTCACATCCGGGATCCTTGGTACTACCAATGACACTACCGAAATGCGTGCCCCGGGTCTTTCATGCAGTGGATTGATTTTCTGTGTCTGTGTAGGCCATGAGCCATTGCTTTGAATTTTAGAGCTAGAGACAATGACCTTTTTGAGGCCAACGTTTTAAAGTGATACACTACCTTTGATTGCCAGCTTATCATTGGGGAACCGTCAAGAAAAAGCCGATGGATTTGTCTATCATTTGGCTGAGGTAATAACAGATCAGTTGGGATATTTATCCTTTATTCGTCACCAGATTCCTGCCTTTAAATTGCACATGGAAGTGACATTTGAAGCAAAGTTAATACAACTCACCAGTCACAATAGGAGGTATATTAACTGGGGTCCTGTGCTGCCACTTAGGATAAAGCAAGGAACTTGACAGGAAGGAGGACAGATTCATGCATCAAGCAGTGCCAGATATTTGATAAAAGAAACAGATTTAGCAAGCAGAAAGCTTAACAGAAGTTTACTCAGTTTTAAAACATACAAGATGCACAACATAGCCAGAATACTTCATTTTACTGCGGGACAGAAATTTTTTCCTGGGAATAATTTGATTTCTAAAACTGCTTCTAGAAAATGATATCTGGTGCCGAGACGCATACTAAAATTATAGTGTGCAAAACAGATTACTATACGACTATAGTAGCAGAGTCATATATAACTTTTCAAAAACAAATACCTTAAGAAGGAACAGAAAGTCGAATTCAGCGCAAGGCATCAGTACTTTGTAACAAACAAAATAAGAAATGTATTGAATGTATGTGAAAATATGGGATATTCACGGTGTGTAAATATGTTATAATATATTTTAAATCTTGAAAATATACACACAATCAAAGGTTCACAGATGGGTTTTTAAATATATATTATGACTGCACATATGGCACTTAAATGCTTTACATCAATCTGGATTTTGCGATTCAACGGAATTTATATGTATCTTGATGTTTTGTGTGCATAGGAAAAGCTTGAAGCTACAAAATGCCGTTCGTAAAGTAACATTACTGGTACAAGTGGCCTCATTATAGCGGGGGCATAGTTCCATTGCCTAGCAACTGAGAGGACAAGAAGTCTGTAGTTACTATAGTTAAATATGAGTACCTCCTATTACCAATCACACGTGCAAACTTCATCTTCTACCCAGCTTATAAGCAAAGTTACTGGCTTGTTCTTTCTAATGTGGATTGAAAATTGGATGCGAATAATTTAATTTACATGGGATACAAATTAAACATATTTCGTCCGTTCAACACCCACTGTGTGTATAACACAGATTTGTTCAGAAACAAGGACCCTGCGGAGGAAGTGTTCGACAATTGTCACTGGATGCACACATAATTGGACGTTAGTGAATACACAATAAGCTTCAGGCATATCATATTATAAACATACATTTATTCTGGAAATACAGATTTATTGTGTTTCAAGCCTTCAACAAATGGCTTCCAATTTTACCAGGAAGATGTCCTATAAAATTCTCCACAAATATATCAGTCAGCTGCATTTTGTAACCATTGAAGTGTTTCTGTTTTCCTCGTATTGCATGATCTCCACATAAGGCATGAAACAGGCCTACTCACAGAACGACCAGAATTGATCCACATTCAGGCACAGAAGCCAAGCGTTGAACACGTCGCTTTATTGATACTTCTGCGGAAACAACAGGTCCATATCTGCATGCAATCGACGCCGTCATACCTCTGTAAGACGATCAGTACCGGTAGCTATAACCCATCGGTGTGTTTATTGACTATTGACCATTAGATCCCATAACATGACACAGAAACGTAAGAAAACACGTGGCAAAAACTAATGATGGGAGGGCAATGCGCATGTCACAGAAAGATCGAAAGTGCCTACATGGAAAGAATTGGACATGTGAATAGCCGACAGAGACTAGGTCGACCTAATCAAGCCCTGCGTTGACCATGATAGTCAGACGGCGTGGGACGTATATCGATGGCAGTTTGATCGGGAGTCAACCTCTGAAAATCTCTGAGAGCCTATTTCATATCATTTCGAATTGCGTAAAGAAATATATAACATGCAGTTCATATTGATTTAGAATGACCTCTAAGAATCAGTTGTACCAAATATTGCGCGTTTTTAATCAAATGAATTGTACAAAAATAAATAAATGAAAAACAAAAAAAAAACAGTAAACCACCATCTGGTCTTACACTGGGGTGTCTTAATACAACTGTACGTTTGATACAGGTTTGGGTGCTATTGTAAACTTGGATAACTTAATGCAGCTGTACGTTTGATACAGTTTTGGGTGGTCTTGTCCACTTGGACGCCTCAATACAGCAGTTGGGCTGATACAAGCTTGAGCGCTGCTATACACTTTGGTGTGTTAATACAGCTGTACTCTTGATAAAGGCAGAGCCGCCATTGTTCAACTGTATTGTGGTTGATACAGGCCCGAGTACTATATAATTGATTGTACCATTTTCCTTGTTACGGCTCACGAAGAGTTAGTGGCCAAATTGGAATAGTTTAGACGTAGTTACACTATGCAAACTACTTGGTATCAGTCTTAGATACACTCATATACCATTTATTACAAAGCACAAACGTAAGTGACACAAAGCGCGTGAATGCATTGCCAATTACTAAAGTATAATTTAAATGTTCTTATCTGAAGTTTGCATTCACGTATGATTATGGCAGTCACATGACCTTTAGGTTAGTTTTTGTGTCCTTGGCTTTTGTATCTTCTCTTTCTCAAAATACCCGAATGAACAATTTCGCTCGAACAACTGCAGTTGCAGCCTGTTTAAATAGACAAGCCTAGACTGGATTGAAGCTACTGTCAAAGAGAAACTGCACGAAGATCTGGTGCATGACACCCTTTTGTGACCTTTTGCGGGGCGTGCAACTTTGCATATTTCTTGAGTTTGACTGCTGCGTAGAAGCTGATTAAAACTTACTCATATCATCTATTCTTCGCAGTAATTTGTTTCTAATTATGCCATATCCATTCAATCTCAAATTTAATCGACTATATTAAATAGCTCAATCTCTCATTTGTGGCAGGATATAGCTGCTTCAAATCCAATCTTACGACTTCGTGATGAAGGAAAGGAATGTGGAGCTGACGCGATTGACAGTTACGACGTCGGCACTGGGAGTGATAACAATCTTTGGAGCTGCCATGTCAAATATTTTCTTCCATATCAGGCGTAATGGATCGCCGTCCCACTCTTGTGGTCTTAGGAGTGAATAATTCAAGAGAAAAGCTGGAAAAAAGGGAAAAAAACAAAGGCAAAAACAAATACAACTAGAAAAGATGATTTGCTGCATAGCAAATCAGTGTGTGAGTCTTCAAAGCATATTGGTTTGGCAATGTACAACTCTTCCATAACACAGGAGCAGGAGTTGGAATGGCATCTCTATCTATTATAGCTCTGAAGTTTTTCAAGATTTAGAAATTCTAATGGTGCTATTTAGCATAATTTAAATTGCTACAACTTTTGTTTTAGATTCATTTTATGCCCAATGGTCAACAACCCCCTAGTAGAAGTTGAAATGACATCTCTATCTACACTACTTTTGAAGATATTCAAGTTTTAAAATTTCAAATGCTGCTAATTAGCATAATTTAAATGGCTACAACTTTTGTTTTAGATTCATTAGATGCGCAATGGTCAATAACCCCCTAGTAGAAGTTGAAATGACATCTCTATCTGTAATAGTTTTGCAGATAGTCAAGTTTTAAAATTTGAAATGCCCCTAATTTGCATAATTTTAAACATCTTCATTCCTCTGTATAAAACGGTCAAAGTCCTTGTATGGAGGTACAATCATGCAACCAAATCGGATGAAAATTGACCAAGTTATGGCAAGATGAAACTTTCAAAGGGCCAAATGACCTTGACCTTTGCCCTTTCGATGTTACATGTTCTTATAAAAAATAATGTGGAGTGTGGCAATACCTACAATTTGAGTCCAACATGATTAGAATTTGATGGAAAATGGCCAAGTTATGACTGGATGAAACTTTCAAAGGTCCAAATGACCTTGACCTTTGAACTTTAGAGGTCACATATAAATTTAAAAATACGCAGGGTTACAATAGCTACAATTTGAGCCCAACATGATCAAAATTGGATAAAAATTGGCCAAGTTATGGCTAGGAGAAAGCCACCATCGAAAGTGGCTTTTGACCTTTAAATGACCTTTGACCTTGAGATGACCTGCATCGGAAGTGAACCTTGACCTCAAAAAGGACATTTTGGCTTGAATTAACCGTGGACCTTGACACTTGAGATGACCTTTACCTTGCTATGAGCGAACACCTATACACTCGGAACCACATCTACTATAGTATATAAGATATTATAGATTTAAAATTTTAATTAGCCCTCATTTGCATAATTTTGAAAAGCATGACCTCTCATTATAAAAAGGCCAGACTTTATCTATAGAAGTATAATTGTGCCAAGTTTTGAGTTTCTACATATAATACTTTTCAAATGAAATGTCGGACAAATTTAGTGGTAAAGAAAGAAAGAAGAAAGAAAGAAAGAAAGAAAGAAAGAAAGAATTCCTAGAAAAACAGAAAAGTGTGTGTTGACACACACACTTTAAAAACAAAAACAAAAACAAAAAAAAGAAAAAAACCCTTAAAAAAGAGACCCGCCAATACATTGCAAATGTTGCTTCTTGTGCACAGTGTGATAACTTTTAACTCAATTATAATTTTGATACCACGAGCATAAGCACAAAATCACGCCGTTTTGAAATGTTGTGAACACTGCAAAGACAGTGAGAGCTGTCAGAAACATGGATGTATATATCGAAATTCAGAATAGGGCTACTTCAGTGTATGAGAGAGATTGCACTTATGTATTCATGAAAGCAATCAACTTACATCCTGCATTTACTTATACTTTATTGTTTTTTATTACATGCAGAAACTGTCACATTAGCATTCGTTCCTTTCGTCCATGATACGAAGTAGATGATTGTTTACGGTTAATTTGGGCCTTTATGGGTGATCTAGGTTGGCTCAATTTCTTGACACATAGCCTTTCATTCCCATGGTGCATATTTGTGACACCCATGCCATTTGAGTTCAGCTGTAAAAGTGGGTCAGCAAAGCCCATTACATTACAATGAACCTAAAAGTCCTGAAAGTTTTACCCTGCACAGGAGGAAGAATTTTGCTATTTATCATCCAATCTACCTAAAGTAAATATACAGTCATCCAGCAATTGCACCCCGGTGTGATAAAATGAAAGTTTAAAGCATATTTGACAACATATAAAGCGGTTAAATTTATACATGCTATATTCCAAAAGGTGAGGATCATGGAAAGTGACCACAAGATATGGGCAGTCAACCATGAACAGGATGGGCAGCACCATCTTTAGGTGAATTTAGAACTAACCCAGATGTCTTATATCGGACTTTAATTTTGATGGTAATATAGCTCAATGTAATCTGCCCCACATGGGTTAAAGCGAACTTTCTTGATTTTCATATCAGATGATAAATATTGCTCACTGCTATTTATGGCCCATGAGTACACTGCGGCCAAATAATTGACATGATGCTTTGCCATTTCATTTTTATAACTGTGGATAATTAGATAAAGAATAACACGAATAAAAGAAACAAATAAAACCCACTAATTAATTCCAAAGGATTTATATGCTGTTCGGGTGATACCTGCGCGTTACGAGGTCAGCTTTTGAGGCCTCCCTGTACACCATAAACTGGCAATATAAATTGGTTAGAGCATGAGTCACACTCGTAACAACAGTTTGGTTGTACCCAGTCACATATCAGGTCCTGAGCAGCTTGTATCTGTGAGTCAGATATTTTTGTGGACTCCTGTTACCATTTAAATCAAACATTATATCCATCACTTGTGCACCGTAATTAAGCACCAATGTCCCTCCGTAGCTGTCGGAAAGACCCAGGGATTGTTCACTGAATCAGAGTCTTAAAGTCTTTTAGCGGGCGATGTACAATTTTGGGTCAATGTAACAATGTCACAACAATACTGTTGTATAAGAGATGCTGCTGTTAGTTCTGCAGGCCAAGGTATAGAAGATGTGTGGCATTGTATATTCCTTTCTATTTCATCGTTGTATATTTACAGAGATAAACGGTTCTCGTACTGCCGTTATTATCATGTCTTAACTCTTAAAATTGCTGTATTGTTCCTAATCATTCAGTGGAC
Organism: Hermodice carunculata; assembly: GCA_964020975.1. Classification (NCBI taxonomy): domain Eukaryota; kingdom Metazoa; phylum Annelida; class Polychaeta; order Eunicida; family Amphinomidae; genus Hermodice; species Hermodice carunculata. The sequence goes on along the minus strand of OZ026620.1, from coordinate 86,055,234 downwards.
CTTGTGAAGGGTCACGTCTCGTGTACGTGGAAGGGATTATTTGAAGTCAGTTGCAGTATTTTGGTACATAAGGAAAAGCCCACACAGGTTTTTCAACATGGATGACTATGTAACTAGTCATGCTGTATTTATGGTATTTGAAACACATCACAAAAAGAGTAATATGTAACATCTATTGGTTGTTACGTTAATTAAAGTATAAATTCTCTCCAGATCTGTCATCATGCCGTCTTAGAAAGCGATGCCTTTAAGTAACGTATTATCTTTCGCTACAATATTTGAGCAGTGATTTAGGGTAAAAGGGGTTAAAAGTAATAAGACGCAGGCAGAAACGATGGGCACTTTTTACTTCTTGTTTGGGTATCTTTAACTGTGATGTTATTCTACAATTTTCATGTAATAATAATAATAATAATAATAATAATAATAATAATAATAATAATAATAATATTGTTATTATTTAATTATTATCAAATAAAAAGAATGACAATTACAATTATTACGACTAGTATTATTATCATCATAACAATGATAATAATACTAGTCATAATAATTGTAATTTTTATTCTTATTTGATGATAAAATAATAATAATAATAATAATAATAATAATTATTATTATTATTATTATTATTATTATTATTATTATTATTATTATTATTATTATTATTATTATTATTATTATTATTATTATTATTATTATTATTATTATTTCTCTTTGTAACTCAGACCGTGCAGGCTACTATTGGTTGAGACGTTCCTGCTCAAGCTGTTGAGAGATTTGCTCCGTTCACAAAATTAGCACATAATTAGCCACCTGGTGGTAGCAATGGTTTCTACTCCCATCAAACGTACATTGTACCGGTGGCTTGTGATAGTGAAAACAAAAATCAACAATGATAAAAATAATAATAATCGCAGAGGAAGGTGGTGGAAAGCACGACATTCCCGTATATTTACCATGAGTTGTTTGTTTAGTGAATAGTGCACCAGACAAGAGCTGCAGGTATAGTATTGGCGCCATGAAAATGTGTCATTTAGGTTTCTCGAGCTCAATACTTACGACCAAACTAGCAATGTTTTCAGAGAGAAAAATTGGCTATTCTATAAAACGATGCACTTGGATATGACCTTGCTGTTTTATGGGCTACTCCGAACAGCACAGTTAACACTTCTCGTTTCTGATTACTGTCTTGGTGCATCAGAATGTAGAAATAATTAGTTTAATCTTGCACAAGGCCAAACCATGAAATAATTTAACGGAATAAGACACGCAGTTGATTATGCTTATCAAATTCATTTTCTTTTTCAATTAAACTTGTGATATAATGCTTAGATGATGCGCATTGTACATCAATTTTCAATACAATTCACCTTTACTAGAAGGGCACGGAATGAGACCTGGTACAGTGAAACCTGTATCGAAAAGCCACCCCGAGGGATAACCAAATTGTGGTTTCTCAAGACAGGTGGTCTCTCATAGGACATATAAGCAACAAGAAAAGTGCTCTGCAAAGCATGCTGAAAAGGTGGTCTTTCAAGTAGGTGGTCTCTCGCTGGAGTTGTCTCTCAAGACAGGGACCACTGTATTACCCTTTTAACTGCAATCTGGTTTTCTTATGTAAGGGCAAGAAAATAACTTTACCATTCCATTTTGACCAGCAAAGTTTGGTATAATTACACAGCATCAAGATAGTTTCCCTGTTTAACTGTGTGGGGTTGCGTCATTGGCCGCGACAGGTGTATCTACCCGGTGCTTCATACACAGGGGAATCTTAATTACATTTTTCTTTGGAATGTGGGGGGGGGGGGGGGGGTAATTGTGTTTTGGTTTGCTTTTCTTGACTTTTTCTCCCTAGCCGAACGTTGGATCCTCTTCAGACTTATTGGGAATGTACGTGGACTTGATATCCACCAAAGTTGTTAACTGCATGGTAGTCTTATTGTAAGAAATTGTAAAAAACTTGTAATCAACAGTGATGATGATCTTAAACAAAGGTTTCCTTGATATCATTCTGAAGTTCACAGGACCAAAGCAGTCCGAGCATATATCCACCAAAGTTGTTAACTGCATGGTAGTCTTATTGTAAGAAATTGTAAAAAACTTGTAATCAACAGTGATGATGATCTTAAACAAAGGTGGCCTTGATATCATTCTGAAGTTCACAGGACCAAAGCAGTCCGAGCATATAACATCAGCTAGGCACATGGGTATTACCACGGTGCTCTAGTTTACGTTATATATATATATATATATATATATATATATATATATATATATATATATATATATATATATATATATATATATATATATATATATATATATATATATACATATATATATATATATATATATCAATTGTTGGAAAGTCGAATAAATCACAGTGATGTTACCATGTAAAACTGTGACTTTATGATGGTATAGAATTCAATATTGGGAGAGAAACGTGCACATGTTTTAACAAGGTACAAGGCAGATCTACCTGTAAATTGTGACTGGTGATGTGCACATCGCGAATTCCCTACATTGCTTAAGCTAATTACCGACAGAGCATAAAATTCTGGACTTATATTTTGGGTGTTTGTATAGTAATAAATGTTAAAATGATTGTACCGCTGCTTGAGTTGGCTACATAGGAAGCAAAATTAATTGCAGTGAAATTTTTAAGGCTAGTCGGAAGGGAAAATCTGCCATATATGTTTAGGAAAAGTTGGTCTCCACTAAGAATGTATAAAGTTACCTCATACTTATGCTACCGACATAAAAGAGGACAAAAATTTCATTGTGTTGATGAATTAGCATAATTGCATATACACTGAATAATTTTTATGCCTCTGCTTTTCGTTTTAATAAGTACACGAACTTGCAGATAGGGACACCTGATTATATTTGTATTTGTGTCTTTTTGTGCATCCCTGCCTGTCTCCAAAATTAGACAGATAGATAGATGGATCGCCAGATAGACGCACAGTTAGATAGATATATACGTACATACATACATACATACATACATACATACATACATACATACATACACACAATGACTTTCGAAATCTGTTGTACGAAGTTGTTTTGTGGACACTGTTTCCTGAGAGGAGCAGAGACAAGTAACTTTGTACATCACATGTAAAGGACATAGAAATGAAGGAGAGGTGCCACACTACGGGTTAGAAGCGGGGACCAAAGATACACATAAACACGCGATGTATGACAGAGGACAAGATCTGATGTTGTGAAGGATGGCAGATGCATTCTGGGACAGGCGGCAGCGGTGAAGCCTTACTGACACAACTCTTTTCAAAATCACATTTGATGTGTTGTCAAATGCTTGGATAACCAACAGGCCGTAATTGCTAAAAATTAATACGGGTGTGAACTTGTAGTTGGAACATTTGGCCAATTTTGTGTTCCTCAGATCCTGAATGACAACGTTGGTTTACCTAAAAATTGGAATACACCTTGACAATTTATCACTTGGCGTCCCTGGTTTTAACAAAAAGCAAGCTAGCTTACAGCTTAAGTGGTTGTTCAAGCGAGTGAGGGCTGCAGCTGTTGCTAGAATATTGAAAGGTGTATGACCCAAAATTACAATATTCAAATTCCTTTTAATTTTGATAATAGTGTCCATTGCTGTAGCTGCTTGCATTTCGATGAAACCGTAAATTATTATAGGTAGTATTTTTGTGATTTCTTTTTCTTTGTTTTTTTTTTTTAACTTTGAGCTCAAACGAGATTGCGACGATTAATTAAACTATATCACAACGCAATTAAATACATCCATATGTAAATATGCTCTCATTAAAAACTATTTGTTCTTTGACGTACTACTAATGTCTCAGATACAACTTTTTTTACACATTGTTAAACGAATGCAACAGTAAATATAAAATTCCACTGAGCACAATGTTAAACAAATCTGACAGAGTATATCAATTTTCCCCCAAGACAATGCTAAAAAAATTCTCCAGTAAAGTGTCGAATATCCATTAACAAACTGTTAGTGAGAACACTGTTGTGACCCCATGGTTAAAGCATCGTTGCATATTATTGGGTTATATGATTGCACTGTTCTGAAACACGATCCATTTTGGAGTTGGTCACGTGTGTGGTTACTGAGCCAGGTGTGATGCGGTCTGACTACTGTGAGGAAACTGTTATCGTTTCGTTATTGTCTATGGCGTTTCGATCCTTCTTAATCCAATTTTAAAACCGTGTAATTATTTAATACGAATTTTGCCTGTTATCCTAAATTTCTTTGAAAAAACCCGGTAATTTTGCTACTTGAACAGGCAACAAACCAGCACACTGGAAGATGCAATTATTCTACCCTGTGCACCTCTCGGCTTACAAATGTATATCCTCTTAAGGTACGGCATGCTAAATGCATGACCTACAATGTTAAATCTCAGAGGAAAATGTAAAAGAAACGCATATGCACAGAAAATCAGCTTCTTGCTTAATGGAGGCTTAGAGAGTCAACAAACGAAAATTTGGTCCCCCTGTACATCGAAATCGATATCCATGTCTTTCTTTCTTTCTTTCTACCTTTCTTTCTTGTTTGCCTGCTTGCTTGCTTGCTGACTCACTTTTTTTCGTTCTTGCTTGCGTAGAAGAAATTATTTCAAGTCAGACCTGCAATGAGGCAGGTCTTTGCGGCTGTTATTTGTAACCACACAATCCGCTGTGATGCTCACGTTTCTGGCAATTCCTTGCCTGAATGTTTGATGAAACAGCAATTATTTTTCAAGGTCAACATGACCTTTTGCGGTGTAACTAGGCCCTGATTTAAACTTCAGGAATGAATCTGAAGCTACCGGGATTTGAACTTTGCCATTGTTTTCTTTATAATACTATATCATTACAATGACTTAACATTTACTTGTTTCACCTGAGGTAAACAAATAAACGTTGTCTGCAGAGGCAAAATTTATCTCATAAACTTCATACATTGAGAACAAGACTTACAACAATGCAAAGATTTAATCTGCTTTTACCAGACAATATCTCATTTTTCTTTACAGAAAAAGGTATATCCTATATTTACCAGGGAAATTATGTTGTGTGCTCCCGTAGACATAAATTAAACGTTAAATAAGCACTAGTAGTTGAATATCTACGTGCGTTGACGTAAGGTTCATCAATGTATGTATGTATGCATGCATGTATGTAATACATACATACCTCCCTACTTACCTACATATATACATATATGCATAAATACATACAAAAATACATACATGTATGTTTGTGCGTGTATAACATGCATTTTGATAATACACCGTAAACTTTTATATGGTCAAAAGTTTAATCATCAACAGGTTTGATCAAATTGATTAACACATCGTTTCCTTAAAGTAAAACATTATTCCTCCTTGGTAAACATTGCTATCGGAATTGGCATAGATGATTGACTGATTTGCATTAACGTGTGCATAACTTGAAAGCAAAGTAAACTCGCACATACATCATTATTCTTACGTACTTATCGACATCAAAAGACAACCCCTAAGAATATCGTTGACCGGCCCGAGCTCATGTGGTGCTCGCAAGGCCCCACGTGTTCGGGAACGATGTGAAGGAAGGCCTGCAAGTGATACTGTCCAGAGGGAACAAGTGCTTGCCTCTTTATCATACGCCAAAAGGTACCAATAATGTCGACTAACCCCACAACAGTAAATAATGTAAGTGCTGCTATGAAATCAAAGATGTTCGCTAAGTTAAGAAAAAAAAAGAGACAGTTTCACCCAGAAGGAATGGCATGTACTTATTCAGAAATACAGACGTCATGGCGTGACGTTATTCAAAAACTTATAGAAGTCATCGGACCATAGAGGCACAATTTAGGCTCATGGCTGATACAGTCTCTGTCTTGAAATAAGGATATTTTTAAGCGTCATTCTCACGTGACATTGTAAAACATTCACGGAGATTATAGCATGTATATAAAAAAATTCTTGATCAACGGAAAAAAAAACATTTAACACAAACGACATTGTCCTATGAAGCTATGAATTGTTACATTACGGAAATAATAACGCCAAAACCAGAGAATCCGTTTGCTGACTTTCAAATGTCAAATTGAATGCATGCACCAAGTTAAAAACAATAAAAATAAATACTGGCGATGAAAAGCTTTACATACTTGATAATATTTGTGGGATTATTATTGTCATAAATGTTTGGGTGACTTCTGTGTCTCAATCTCAGGGTAATGGATCTAGAAGTAGCCGATTTGGAACGTCTATGGTGTGAGGTTAGGCTTAATAACAATAAATTTCTTCTTGGTGTGGTTTATAGACCTCCAAATTCTTCTGTTGAGTTTTGGGAAAAACTCCAGGAGAGCTTTGACTTGGCAAAAAGTACGGGCATCAAAAATATCATTCTAACTGGCGATTTAAATTCCGATTGGAGCACTCAGTCGGGTCAAAAGCTTGAATTATTTATCCGCATTAATCTCCTCTCACGTCATGTGAACGAGCCAACTCGTATCACCGACCAGTCTGCAACTTGTCTTGATCAGATCATCTCAAATGTTCCCTCCTATATTAACGAAGTATCTGTACTTCCACCCTTATCTAATTGTGATCACTGTGTTGTTGGTGCCAACTTATTGTTCCGCAGAAAGAAAGAACCTGCTTACAAAAGAAAAATTTGGCAGTATGAAAAGGCCGATTACAATGCTTTCAGAAATTATCTCCATGGGCTAGACTGGTCACCTTGCTTTATCTCCAACGATATAAACTCGTGTTGTGGTTCGTGGTCCCAACTTTTCCTCGAGGCAGCAGCTCATTGTATTCCTAATAAGTTAATTGAGGTAAGACCTTGTGACCTACCATGGTACTCTTCCCGACTTCGATCACTAAAACGCCAGGTCCAACGTCAGTATGACAAAGCTAAAAGTAGAAATTATGAAAATAATGAATGGGCCTCGTTTTGTCGTATGCGTAATACTTACCAAGAGAAACTCAAAGCGGCAGAAGATGAGTATAACAATAAGCTTCGAGCTGATTTGATAAACCCTTCTCGGAGGGATAAATGCTGGTGGCGTACGGTAAAGTACTTTTTAAACAGAAATCACGTACACTCAGTTCCTTCCCTTGTACACGAAGATCAGCATATCTCTGATGACCTCGCTAAAGCTGAAATTTTTAATTCCTTCTTTCTGAAACAGTGCCAGGTTGATTCTTCGACAGCTAGCTTGCCAGACCTATCCAATATTCCTGATATTAGGCTTGATTCATTAACTTTAATGGAATCAGAGGTTCTTGAAACACTTCTTAATTTGGACACTACTAAGGCTTCCGGTCCTGATGGTATCAGTGCGCGACTTTTGAAGGAAGCTGCCCCTGCCATAGCGCCACAACTTACTAAATTGTTCAATTTATCACTAGAGAATAAAGAATTCCCAGCTATTTGGAAAAAAGCAAATGTTTCTCCTCTACATAAAAAAGGTCCGGATAATATATGTAACAATTACAGGCCTGTCTCCTTACTAAGCTGCACTGGTAAAGTTTTTGAAAAAATAGTGTTCAAACATGTATTTAATTTTTTCCGTGATAATCTAGTCATTTCGGCCCATCAATCTGGCCTTATGCCTAATGATTCCACTGTAAACCAACTCTTATTTTTATATCATGAACTATGTCTCGCTATCGACAATCACAAGGAAGTTCGCATTATATTTCTGGATATTAGCAAGGCATTCGATAAGGTTTGGCATTCTGGTCTACTATTCAAATTGCGTAAAAATGGGATTTCCGGTAATTTACTTGATTGGTTCTGTGATTATTTAAGTAATCGATATCAACGAGTCGTCTTGAAGGGACAGTCCTCTAGCTGGGGAAAAATTTGTGCAGGTGTTCCACAAGGCAGCGTACTCGGACCACTCTTATTTCTGATCTACATTAATGATATTGTGGATCTGGTTAAATGTAAAATTAAACTCTTTGCAGATGACACTACCCTCTACTTGGATATTGAAGACCCAGCTGAGGCTGCTGAAACTATTAACTCCGATCTATCTGCCATAAATCAGTGGTCACATGACTGGCTGGTTACATTCAACGCATCCAAAACTGATTCTATGCTTGTTTCTCGCAAAACTAATTCTCCCATCCATCCACCTATCTATTTTCAAGATCATGTCCTACAAGATGTCCAACAACACAAACATCTTGGTGTCACATTACGTTCAGATCTTCGATGGACTGATCACATAACGGAAATTACTAACAAATGTATCAAATTAGTAAATATTATGAAGAGTTTAAAGTTTACTTTGGATAGAACAACTCTAGAAACTATCTATATGTCTTTCGTAAGACCCATTCTTGAATATAGCAGCCAAGTGTGGGGTGGTTGTACAGTGTCCGAGGAGGTTAAACTTGAAAATGTTCAGTTAGAGGCCGCCCGCGTTGTCACAGGTGCAATGCGAGGGACCAGCAGCGCCAAGTTATACGAGGAAACGGGATGGCATACCCTGGCAAAACGGCGCGAATTGTCTACTCTATCACTAATGTATAAAATGGTGAACAACCTTGCCCCAGATATGCTGTGCTCCCTAATTCCCTCGGTTCCGGATCCTCACTTACAAGCTCCCAATACCCGTCAAAAATTTGATCTTCCACGTTTCAGGGCCCGCACCGTCCTCTTCGACAAATCCTTCTTTCCTTCCACAGTGAGACTATGGAACGAGTTACCTGTAGACATACGAAAATCTCCTTCTATTTCAGTATTTAAATCTAAAATATCACATCCTGTAGAGAGATCATTGGCATTTGACGAATTGTCTAATTTTGGTGACAGATTCAATGCTATTCAACATACCCGCTTACGTTTAGGTGCTAACCAGTTAAATTCATATTTATGCAAGATTGGTGTTAAAGATTCGGCGACATGTCCATGCGGCTTAGCCTCTGAAGATGTGTGGCATTACTTTTTTTCCTGTCCTTTATATACTGTCTTCCGTTCCAAATTACACACGGAAATAGCAAGATATGCACCTTTCACATTGCAAACAGTGTTATATGGTTCTCCCATCTGTTCTCTTCCCGACAATTTCAAAATATTTGCAGCAGTCCATGAATATATAGCCAGCAGTGGACGCTTTAAGCGTGCAGGTATTGGTTGACTCATACATTGTTTATATCTATGCAAGGTAGGGTTGTACCCTCCTCACAACAGGGCATGGTTATCATATCATTTATCTGGGTCATTGGTATGGAACACGACAATCCTGTTACAGTACATGGAGAACTGTAATGTTCTGTCTGTCTCGTCATAGTTTCGTCTTCTTGTTTACGTTACTGTGTGTTTGGTTCCGTCCTGTTCTTGCGTCTTCCTTCTGCGAGAGAGATTCATATAGGGCCGAGCCCTCTTTCTCAATCGCGACATTGCTATCAAATGTACTTCAATGAGTTTGTTGCGAAATAAAAATATGTTTAAACCAATCTCAGGGTACGTTACAAGTATAATTTTATGATAGCATGCTAGACTTGCATTGCATAAAGTCAGTTATGTCATCAACGAGGGTAATATTATCTATGCTCTTACTCTGTGGAATTAGCATTCCACACCGATTTTGAAATGATCTTGTCAAAGCACCCCCCCCCCCCAAAAAAGTTTGTTGATAAAGTAATTTTGTTCAAAATCATAAAAGTTGGTTAAATAATTGTAGTCGAAGGGAAGAAAAAATAAGGGCTCAATAAATAAAGACAATATCGGAAAGCCTGCTGCGTACTATTCATATTTGACAATTCAGGTCCCCTCGGAGGATTCCTTGTAATATCCCTCCCCAACTGCATACCTGACTGCTAAGTCTCGCTTGGCGGTAAATGGCGAGATACGGGTGCGCACCTGTGGGGACGAGCGAAGTATTACTGATATTTTGGAAATAAAGAATATTTGTTAAAGGCAGATGCAAAATTTGCTTTATATATGACTCGGGAAATACTAGGTGAATACCAGTTTGGCATTTGTGAACTTATATTTCTAAAAAAAAAACCCGCTAATTTTGTGAGAAATGAACATATAGCCCTGTCTGTGACAGTGATGTGACCCGCACGTCCCCCGTGATCGCCTGGCGTCAAACCCGTGCTTTGTGCGGGAAATTAATATGCATACGGCGTATTGCCGGCTGTACATATGATCCATAAAGTGTGAATTAGATGACTGCCTTATGGTGTATTGCGACATTCTAGCTCGGATCCTCCAGGCCTCTTTGGGGGCTTGTCTGTTTTATTGCGCATGTGGAACTTGACGGAGGCATATTATGATTTATTGACCTCCCTGAGCAGCTAGATTTGGCGTATTCCCTTGGTGAGAGTCTGAATATCATCAAAGGGCCTCTCCCCTATAGTGACAGTATGCCGTCTCAAATGATTCAATAGGGAAGAGCATAGCTTAAAATTTACACACACACACAGAATTTTCTAAAAACTAAATTTCAAAGATGATAGCGTCATTTTTCTCCTGCGAGATACGTAATGGCAAAGATCAAGTGGAGTCGTTAGAGGACTAATGCTCAATCAACTTGTCTTCATATTCTAGTGCAGAGAGTATGAATCATTACGTGAATTGCAAGCTACGTGGTGAAATGCTGTCTTTAAAGTTAAGTTGTCGATCGTTGACAATCATTACGCATTCCTGGCATTTTTTCTTTTCTGCCATCATCTTCTGGTCACATGGAATCTTTACAACAATATTGGTGTTTGTGCATTGGTCATTTCCCACGCGTTTTATATTTCCTCAATTTTTAACGACCTGTTCCTGCGTAAGAAACCGGCCAAGTCGCACTCCTCTGCGCCGTTCACACACGCAGGGTGCCACCGAATACACAATTGCACGGAATAACGGGCGGCCACCTATATGAACAGATTGATTTCCAATTGGTTACATTGATAGATCATTTGTCCGCTGAAGGGACCTTTTTAGAGCCCAGAATACACTCATCATGGGTAAGGTTCCTATGGCCACGTAAATCGCTATCTAGAAGTTAAGAGAATTGCCAGTATTGATTGAAGCAGTCGACATTTAGTTCTGTTAATGGACCTAATACATGCCACACGCAAGTGTGGAGCAACTTAATAGTGTCGTTTCTTTAGCCTGGAATATTTTATATTGATGGGTGACATGACGGATGTGGCCTGGCATATCGTGCTGTTTGTGCCCTATCACACAGTCGTTCGCTATGAATAGAATTGAGTTTGTGTCTGTTGAAGAATGCATTATACACAGCACACGCGTAGTAATCTTGAGTACATAACCCAACCGCCCCTTATAGCATATGCAGACACAGAGAATGTGACACAAAGAATGTCCACTTTGGAAGTCCAGACGGCATCTGAAAAAAAGTCCTCTTAATATTTGCTCTGTTATTAAAAGGAAAGCAAATTCTATGCATGTATTTTTATGTGCGTAAACTCATTGTTTTGGAAAATACATCATAAGCAGTAAGGTAAAATCTCACTACTTCAACATTTTCTTGAATTAATAACAATTTAATGTTGACACCTGGCTTTGAAAACATATTTTCATATCGAGGCTACTTTTTAAGATTACGATTGTTTTCTAATCCATTTATGTTACATAGGATTGGCTACCGAACATATATTTCCATTGGTATAGATGTTTGGATATATATATATATATATATATATATATATATATATATATATATATATATATATATATATATATATATATATATATATATATATATATATATATATATATGTATACGGGTAAAAGGCTCCGAAACATGTTGAGTAGTTACCCGCTGAAGACTCTTTAATTTATTTGGGCTGATACAGCCTATGTCAAAATTTTACAGAGGAACGTGTGCAACATGAACAATAGTAATTCCACATGTATACAGGTTAGACAGGGACAGGTTAGCTTATGGAGAGTAAAGAGTTCGGACTGCGGAATAGGGTAATGACTACTAGGAAGTGGTTCTGGGCAAAAAGACACAAATACAATATTGCTGCAAAATAACATAGTTTAGAATTATCCTTGAAAACTGTTAACTCTTTCAGCACCAAGCGCGACTTGAGTCGATCCGGTTAAGTGAAGCTAGTCTCAGTTAACCTAGGGATCCCAGATTCGCATTCTTCGCAAAAGGACCTTCCATCCAAGTACCAGTATGCCGATAGCATGTATACTTCCAGAGAGAATACCTCAGATGAATATCTTTTGTTGGCGTGCATTGGGAGCATTGCGCAATTGCGCCCAATGAACGTCGAAAAAAGCTGTTGACTCAGGCCAAAATTTGGTACTGAAAGAGTTACATTTGTACATCGTCGGTATTATGTATGTGAAGGTACACACGTCTCAACACTGGCAGGTGCGAAAGCCAACCCAAAGGTCTTGACAGCTGCCCCGCAATATAAACAATCTCAAGCCGATTATATCGATTTATATAGGGATCTCATCTTCACAGATCTGCCTGATGTTGAATTTCAATCTGCGCTGGACAGTTAATTACCGGTTCCAGGTAGTGCCTGCAGTCGGGCATGACCTTAGCACTTGATGAAAATGTGGTGCACCAAGTCAAGACCCTTTCAATTTGATTTTTTTTATAATTAACACTTAATGGATATGCAACGTAATTCACGCAAACTGACACAGCACTCGAAAGGTATTTATAGTCCTTCCTATTACATAACTGTCCAGTCGTCAAGCAATTTCAAAGCGGGAAAAGAGACACGCAATTCTACACCGCTTTTTCAGGAACAGCAAAAGGAAAGGCCAGGATTAGCTGTAAGGTGTGTATTCGCCCCCAAAACACAACTGAATACACACACAAGATTTGGAGGGCTAGAGCTGTGTATTCCCATTAGCTTGTATGTTAAAGCAACCTGAAATACACTAGTCACTTTTGTAGCTGTGGTTATATGATTTTTGTGAGGTATTTAGTTATGCATGTAGATGTACTGTCAGAAATTTGGTGTGTCTTTGTGCAGTAGTTTTCAAGTTGGTAAGTTGCAAATTAGAATGTAAAGCAATAGGAATACACAACCCTAGTCCTCCATTAACTGCATGCAGTGTCCTCTTTTCAGCAGTTCTTGAACCTTCTGTTCTTGCCGTTGACTATTGTAGTCGTAAACTGAAGCTTGTTGCACGTAACATAACAAAAACAAAGGGAGTCAAATTGTGAAAACATGTACGTTTGGAAATTATGTTAGATGGCCAATCGTATGCAATATGAATAAATTAAGAACATGCAAATAACATAACCCGACAGACCGCAATGAATGTGGAAGTTAAGTTTACTGTTTTCTAGTAGAAGAAGCACAATGACAGAGGCTACATATGTAATGTATTCCCAATGTCTATGAGTAAACTTGATCTTGTTTTAGCTTTCAGGAGAAACGGCCTCGGTATAGAGAATGGGTGGCGGTAATGATCCTTCAACAAGAGAAAAGTGATTTATTATAATCAGTATGGATAGCAAAGCAATGGGTAAATGGTTAAACTGTCTCGATAAATTGTCTCGATTAAATATATTAATCGTAATTTGTTTATATTTACCCAATTAAAATAAAACCGAGAAAAAACTTTAAAAAATCACCGAAGGGAAGCAAACAAACAAACAAAACAAACAAAAAAAAAAAAAAAAAAAAAAAAAAATCAACAACAACGGCGTGGATGATATCATGTCAGATTGAAAGACAAATGTTGTCCGGAACTACAATCAGTTGTTCAGGCTGGCTAAGATGGTGCATGAATTTTCGATATCTTGGTTGAATGTCAATGTCTGAAAAGCCTATCCGTATGTTTCCGTAATAGTTCAACCAATGTAATAAGCGCTGCTGACCATTGGTTCGATACATTTGGCCGGTTACTATGTGACATGATGGCAACACGTACACAATGCAAATACATTGGAAGAGGCAGCGGAATCAGGTCAGAATTTCCTTTGACTCCGCAATGAATTGGTAATTTGAACTCAGAGTCCTGGCTGTCGTGTTCGTCAGGGTTATGCAGATGGGTCTCAAGTACGACTCGATGCCACATGCGTAAAACTGTTTAAATGGCAAGGCAGTTGTTAAGATTTATGTGAATCTCCCTATCGTAACAACCGCACATTTATAGCGCCTTTGGGCAACTATTATTTTCAAAGTTCTCAGATGGGATGAATCCTGTTTCTCGTTCATATCAGAGCATGTGTTACATTGATGGTTCAGGACTGCTTTGACATCATATAATTTGGTAGAAGGGCAGAGTTTTATTTTAAGAATGATTGGCGGTCTTTCTCTTATTGATTTAGGTGGGGGCGGAATAAACACCTTGAACCAGAGATAAATTTAGATGCTACGGAACTCAAGTAGAGTAACAAGCAAATGGTGGAAATTCTTGCATGAGGGGTAGACCAATATCCATGAAAATAAAAAAAATGAAAATAAAAAGATAAAATAAAAAATAAATTAAAGGTGGCCTATATTGTGCAAAAATATAGCCCTGAATCTTACAAGGACAAATTTGTCAAATATGTGGTCATACACGATAGAGTACAATTGGATGGCAAATAGGGCAGATCCTCTGATTGATTCTTGACACTTCGATGGTAAATGCACGTGGTCCCATGTTTACACCTTTCGATGGCGAATGTAGACAGGCAGTGATATGCTAACCACACAATTATACATTATCAATTTTTATGGAAAGCACCTAATTGAGTTATTGCACTAATCCAGACAGCATTAAGTGCAAAACTAACAGTTGGTAGCAGTTAAAATAAAAAAAAAAAAATGGGATAATAGTAATGTTGAAATTCAATCAATGCTACTGCTGTAATTGTGTGGAAACTGCCATCCTGGCTATTAACAGTGTCTTTTCAATATTCCGTACAAATTTTGTCAGAACCAAATTAAGTCTTCTGTCAAAATGACGGTCCGTTTACATTTGACACTCCTCTTGGCGCCTTCCTCAGCTCACATGACTTGTGACGAAGGCTGTTTTTCCAATATATACAAGTACTTACGCTCAAACTCACGGTCTATTCATTCTACATAATGAAAAATAACATATAACACGGCAAATAATATAACATTTGAGAGCATGTCCAGAGATATGTCACTATGGCCTCAGGTACAATTATTAACTGTCCGCTATCACTTGGACCACCAAAAGATAAGGTCTTACACTGTTATATTTACATTCTCTTTATTGTTTAACATTGAAAGAATAGGAGCTGTTATTGTCCTCACCATCTCATGAAGACATCGTCTACACGCGAGTCTGCACGCGCCAGCTATGCAGCCCCTTCACAATTTTTTACGCCAGTACATTGGGCACTACTTTTCTTTTCATTCTTAAATCCTGTGCGCCCTCTCGCGGATACACACAAAGTTACGAATGCTGCTCTTGTTCTCAATCCCCGTGACCAAGAATCAACCGTTGTCCCACGTAGGCCTACCTGCACATCCACCGCATCCTCTTCTTCGATAGAAATATCACAAAGCCAGCAAACCAACCAGAATTTTAGCGGAGGAATGATTTCCAACTCCACCTTTCAAAATTGTACCTTCAACATGATCGCGCCACGTTAAACTGTTAAATCCTGTTCACTGCTCGCATCAGTCTGAGATGCATCCGCGGTGCGAGGTGCAAGTGCAATGGTGTTAATCTTGTATTCATTGTGTTATTCTGGGTATTTTATCCCAAAAAATAACTTACTTGTATACTTTTTCCCTAATGTGAACGAATCTTGTATTTTGTAAAGCTATCTGTTCAAATAAATGAACATTTGCAAAGGAACTATTTTTCTTTCCTGTTTGTTGCTTTTGGTATAGACTGGTTGCCAGGTAACGGGGGCGTGGTTAGCGCTTATCTTTCTATTGATCACACCCCCCTTAAACCAAGGCAATTTTTGTGGAAAAAACGTTCTTTAGCGATCGTGTATCACTTGTAATTATTATCAAAAATCGAAAAAATAGGAAAAAATGTAAATATAATGAATAAACTTCGTTGTCATTGTTTTCATGAGCGTGTGAGGAAAACTTTATGGCTGGTATTTTTGGGATGAAGCGCTATCGCGCTTCATCCAAAATACCAGCCATAAAGTTTTCCTCACACGCTCATGAAAACAATGACAATGAAGTTTATTTATTAAATGAATGGCTAAGATTGCCTAGATAAACTACCGTGCACGTGTATATTTGCAGTTAAAGTATGACACAACATGAGTGGTAAAATTTGCAAACATGAGGGAAATCTAATTGTGCACGCGGCAGAACATTTATTGACAAAATACAATTTGGCATAGCTTTGAACACAATAGCGTGCATGTGTGTATAGTTTGTTTTTAACACATGGGGGATGTTATGGAATAAGAGCGGGGTGTATGTGATATGGTCATCTTTTCCCTCTGGGTTCACTTTCTGGGACCTCTCTTCCTGAGGTAAAATATACATGCGCTGGAGGTAAGGTTACAAACAGAATAAAACAAAATAACTAGATTGCTTATTTTGCGACTACCTAACATAAAGTTCGATATCCTTCAGTCATAATAGATGTTAAATTATTAAAAGCCTCCGTATGATGATGATGATGATGATGATGATGATGATGATGATGATGATGATGATGATGATGATAACGCTTTATCGTCAAATTCCCGAAAAAAAATAAATAAATAGACATAACTCTGTGAGCTGAGCTTCATGAAAGGCTGAAGCCACTCATGATTATGACGTCCTGTCCAAACCAACATGTTCTTAAATGCTGTGAATAGAGCAAAATGGGGCCACTGAGACCACCTGTTCTGGGCTACAGCCAAGAAGACTTGTTCACACATACGCGTTTCCGGTAGATCATGTGCTATTGGATGATCCCTGTGGTTCATGTACATTTTGAGGTAAATGGTCGTCAGTTCCGTCGCTCATATTCATAGTACGGAGCCCTTTCCTGTGTTTGTTAAGCACGCGAACAATTTCCGATGTATTTTCAGTGGAGTGTGTTTCGTCACATGGACCTAATATAATCATTGGGTAGATGCTGTTATAATAAAGTCCTTCCGACATACGCCAGTATGCACGAGTCTTTCTGGAACCGTTTCCGGAATTTCTGGGGATAACGTTGATTTTGTTGTTAAAACTTGTTGTTCTTATTCTTGCTGTTATAATGAAGACCTTTCAACATACGCCAGTATGCATGAGTGTTTCTGGAACCATTTCTATAATTTCTGGGTATAACGTTGATTTTGTTGTTAAACCTTTTTGTTCTTATTTTTGCTTGAAAGGCATGTTTTCTCCTTACATATTCGTGTCAGAAATTATGGACAAGACCCGGATACTTGCGACTCTATTGGGTCAGTATCTACAACATGTATCAGCCCTTCTCCTATTTTTACTCAGATTTTCGATTTTTGTGTCTCACAGGCAACCTCTGTGGTTCTGGACAATTCTTTTACCCACGAACTTTCTACCGACTTCTCTTGCAATAAAAGACTAACAGGACGACGCTTTATTAACCGTGTGATTAAACAATGAAAGTTTCATGTTGCCAATTCAATTTCAAGTACTTTCCAATTCACCTTTTCTCAGAATTCTGTTTGATAACAGGTGATTTGTCGGCTTTTGTTTGGTCACATTTGCTTTGATCACAGATTACTGTTGTATTATGGTCACTTCTACTATGGTACACCCTATTTCCTTCTGTTACGTGATGATATATTAATATATTATACTAAACAAAAAGCAAAACAATGAAAAATATATATAAATATTTTGTTGTTGGCTGATATGAGGAATCGTGCAAACAACATGCCAAATAATGATGATGATGATGATGATGATGATGATGATAATAATAATAGATTAATAAAGATCTCGGTTTAATAAAACAAAAAAAACATAGCACTTTACCCTTACCTATACAATATAACAATACCCAGGGTGGGTTGGGGCGGTGAAGAATTTTCCCAACTGGCTCCATTGGCTTAATTAAAAATCAATGAAGTGAAGAAAGAAATTGTTCGCACTCAACGTCATGTTAACCAAAATAAAAGAGTATATAAATAAATAAATAAATAAATAAATGAATGAATGAATGAATGAATGAATGAATGAACGAACGAACGAACAAACGAATAATAAATAAATTAATAAATAAAAATAAATAAATAAATAAATAAATAAATAAATAAATAAATAAATAAATAAATAAATAAATACAGACTGAACAAAACGACAACATTAACAGTTCCCGTAAAAAAAAAAAAAAAAAATTCGCCAAAAATCACCCAAGAATAAATCATATACCTCATAATACAGTTTTCTGAAAATACTCTGAAGTAATTTTAAATAACATCTTGTTCAGTGAGACTTAACGTATTGCAAGAGAAATAACTGTACAAAACAACGAACTGGTCATTAACTCTTGAACATGTGAAAGAGTATACATGTACAGACACGTAGATCTCACGATGCTTATTAACCGTTACATTTCTTAAAAATCTGATTTCTCGCGTGGAAATCAACTTACCATCCAGACAACAATGACATGTAAATATACTTCAAATAGACATATAAGGCCCGATCTCCATGTGCTTGAATAATTTCTACTGGGGCTGCCGTGACAAATGCAAATAGGCCTAATGCCCTCTCCTATCTAAAAGAACGGCCACAGAAAGAAACCGCATTATAACCTGCTTTTCGTGAATACGAACGTAACAGGTTCACAAATTGATATTGTGTTACAGTCAAATGCTGGTAACGAAGAATCAACGCCTACCAGTTCGACTAATCTCTTGTAAGCAGACACAGGGCATAGAACTGAACCTGGCATGTTAGGAATCGGTAGTTCCAGGTTTCTGGCCCCAACTTGATTTTTACCTTTTTTTTTTGGTACCAATTTTTAGCATAACTACTAATCTGCCACCCAATACTACTTGTAGATGAATACTTGTCAATATAAAATGGGCGAACACCAGTGTTGACTGAATTTGATTTTCTCAACATTGGGAAAAATGCCATTAGAAAGGCAACCCAACACACGTAAACTAATTATTCATCTAGATCCCTAGCATGACACAAATCAATCAGAATATCCAAAGAAATGACAGCCTCCCCTTTTACCCCATGCTCTTCTAATTTCGTAAGCTCTTTAAGCAAAATATTAACTTAAAATAATCGCAACATTGTAAAGTCAAATCCTTTATACAAATGTGAAAGTCTGACACAACAGAAACAATTCTTGACACATTGTATATTCTTGATTGAACTGCTTGAATACTGAACATATATACACACTGTGCTGATTCAAGCAGGTAAATACGTCAAATCAAAGTAGAAACAAAACGTAATAATGATGGTTTTTTAAGTCCTTATATTGCTCATACTACCTGTAGGAAAAGCTGTCCTCCTGGAAAAATATATATTTTCCTGCAGCTGTTTCTTCTCAGTACCTACAATCAAGAAATTACTAATGCAGTATGGAGTCGATCAGTGCACAGTAAATTTAAACAGCTCGCTGTCAACTTCCACGTTAGTAGCAGAAAATCAATCACATTTCGAAATTATTAAAGATTCCCTACATCAATTTCCCCTCTCGAGCAAAAATTGTCCATCCATTAGGCTTGGAAGAAAAATGTACGCTGTGATTTGAATCGCTGACAGAACACATATAAATGTATCTTTCTCGTAACCAAGCAATAAAATGGCTGTCCCATGCTCTACCAGTCTTAATGATATCTACTGATATGAGATTAAAACGATACATCCGGACCCTTTGTCCTTTAAGGGCAAAACTCCAAAGTTTCAATACAACTATTATAGTCAGCAACTCCATAATTCTAATATGTCGCAGATTAATTTTACAGTGCATAGGCTAAAAACAGTTTTCGAAGGCAATTTTTTCTTCTGTTGGTAAGCCTTGCAAGTGTTTCTTGTATTGTCTCAAATTAAGATTTTCATATAGCAGTAAGAAATGGGCTTTCTTATCATTGACTTTGCCTTTTTAGAGTTATACATATTTTATTATTAATTGCACTGACTTTATGTTCAGTCAGGTTGTTTTTTTTTCTTCAAAACATAAACTTTTGATGCCAGGTGCAATGATTGCATTAACGTCCAGCCGACAGTGATCTATTGTAAGTCCTGGACTTTGACTGTACAGATACTATTTAGCACTTCGGTGCCTCTGAGCCTGATGTCTGGTAGTGTTGCCTTTGTTTTAATGCGAGTGATAAATACTTCTGACATTTTATGTGTGTACAGCCAAAAACTACTATATTGTGTGTACAAAATATCCTGATGACAAAAACCCTCCACTGTAACACAATAGGGCAGAAGACACCAAGTCTCTCATCTGCCGTAAACAATACCCTTTAATTTTATAATCTTCCAGTTTGCATGGAGGATTCCATTTAATCTCACAAGTGTTAATTGAGCTGGGAAGTTGGGACAATAAGCTTCCACATACCTGAGTCTCAAATACTATTGGTTGCGAGAATATCTGTTTGATGTAACCTAGTGCAACTTTATTGGTTAAAAGTTACATATATTTGCATAAAATATAAGAAATTAAGAGTCAAAGCGAACAGCTTCATACTGACTGCACTATACTACATTTTGATTTGTTAAAAGTTTATAGGGCAGGGTAAAAAGATGTGTTACCATGATGCTTAGATTTCCAGTCGGGATGTTCTGGACTGTGAATGTATAAGTCCACTTGCATATAGCTGCATGCCAGCCACGCCAATACTTTCGTATTTTATTGTTTGGTATTATATGGATTGGATCTATGCAATAAACTTTGCAATCCTACAAACGCATCTCTGCCTAGATTTTATACATTAAGGGGTCCTTACACACACACTTTATAACATATATCAAAATCTGTATGTAGAATATTGTCAGTATATGTAGGACGAAACAATGTCCAAGAGGTCTGCAATAACCATCACATCTGACTAAGTAAGTGTCTGTCACGATAACAGAGGCAGGTTTAGACAAGCTCTTTTTGTGGAATAATTAAAATCAAATTATATGAAGGCACAAATGTATGCCTCTGCCTTAAAACATGCTTTAGAAAAATGTCAGGTAACTTGGAGATAAAAATGTTTCCTGCTTGTGCGCATGTAACCCATAATTATAACTTTTTCATTAAAAGGTTTAAATTTTTACCTTGAAACCACGAATCGTATTTCATCCATAATTTAATTCAACCATTATCTCATTCATTTTCCCAAGGATACAGACATAATCGTGTCTGGGATGTAAAAATTAATACCTATGAAAATCATGTCATCAGTAGGACTTACTGCCTTGTTCACAGCCTCGGCTTCTTTCATGGTGTCTAAATGTTGTAAATAATCAAATTCATTCCCAGATCGGTGTTAAGAATCTTCACCACCAGAGACATCGATAAAGTTCAGAAAGAAATATCCTGCTTGACTCCCCAAGAAACCATTCGTGGTACAATATAATATATAAAGCGCTGATCTTAAACCGAATTAAGTGACCGATCAACGAAAAAAGAATATTCCTCATTAACCCCACTACAAATGCCTGACCGGTTCACAAATGAAGTTACAAATCCTGTACATAGTATAATAATAAAATTTAACATTTGAGATATAATTAAGGTCATGGGACTGAAAAGAAGCCTCATTGCTATCAGTTGACTGCAAAACGTAATTGCGTAGATTTTCCCCATCTTGTTAATCATGCCTGAGTTGTAAACCAGAGAATTTTATCAGTGTCTGTAGAAACAGCAAATTCCCCACAACAAGGTGGTAATATCTGATCCTCACCATGAGGTCATGAAGATACAATGAAAATACAATATGCAATAAGGTCAAAATTCGAAACTCCTTCAGGAAGGACTAAAATGTTTCTATGACACACAGATGAAGAATATCCCCAATTGACTTCTCACTTGATCAAAATTGAAATGAGGAGGCAATAGATTTTACCCTGAGGGTCAGGTGCAAAAAAAAAAAAAAAAAAAAAAAAGTGTATGAAACATCGATAGGCATGTGAAAGATTGGGATGAAAGTAAATTGTAAACCCTGCCCGGGAATGGCCTGCTTGACCAGAAAGTATGTGTACATGGCACATCATGGCTGTACACATATATGGCATATTCACAATGTATTAATTATTTTGACATCAAAATACAAAATCCATCTATAGCAAGGCTTATAATTATAAGTGAACAACCTTCCTTGAAGTTTGTGTAGTTAATACGAAACTTAAGTAGGCCTCTCTCCCATAAATATTTACCCAGCATAAATTTAAACAATTTAGGAGGTTTGTGTTGGTATCATCCACAAAAAGTTTTACCAAAAGCCCTTTAAAACAGTTTTTGTTTTGTCGTCAGAAGCATGACAGATTGCCATTGAAGTCTGCGATTAAAATACCGTGAAACGGTTTTTCATTTAAGAAACTTGAAATGGTTAGCATTTTAATTTATTTATGAGGTTGTCACTGTTCTCTTTGTCTGTAGCACCACTTGGGAATATGCAACATCTGTCATCATATCCTTACCGTCATTCAACCTCACAGTTACCTATAACCTTTCACATACATCCAAGTTTGAGTTTTAAGTATCATCATTCACAATTGAAGCAACGTGTGGTCAGTACGTATATCCAAACCACTACCAGACTTTTTTTTTTTCCTTGGTTTACCAATCCATGGATATTCTGAGTGCAATGTATTTGAAGCTTATGTGACCAAGGGCCTCAAACTATTCATTGAACATGTGAATCTGTCCATTAGATCCTTGTCCATATCAACCCTGGAGCAAAGACTTAATATACTGACAAATAACCCATTTTATTAGAAATTTATCACCATTCAGTAAGAGTTATTCTCATCTAAGTTATCTTGCACTGAGCTCTAAGCACTGCAGCCATTTGTTCGAACTCTGCTAAGGCTGTACTGCTTAATGTATTGGCATATGGGAGATTAACTATTGCTTCATGAATGTCATTTACCTTTGCACCAGAGCAAGCATGAACTACAGCATTTATCAACTTGGATTTATCAACATTTCTGGACAACGAAGATCCACCCTGTAGAGTTTTCGTTTCATTTTTACAGAACCGATTCATTGTCTTAGTCTTCATATCTGTTCCGCTGGAATTAGCCATATGGACGTCAAGCAGCACATCTGTCCCCTCGGTACACTTATTTGACACGATCGGAGATCATTGTTTTCACGCTGCAGCTCGTGCCACTCTGCTACTTTAGTAGCTACTTTGGCGACCAAGTCAGGACTGTAACTGTTCAGGCTCTGTTGCTTTTTTCTAATTTCAGCAAGCTCCTGGGTGACTTCTTTAAAACTCTGTAACATTTCAAGTCCATGTAGGATCAGCCTTACTTTATGGGAACTGACCTCCAGTCTGGACAATTCCAAATTGCGCCAAGTTCTTCCTCTTTCTCATGAATACAGTGGTAATACAACCCAAAAATGCCCGTATGGCATTGTATCCTTGCGGTTTTGTACTTTTCATCAAAGTTAACCCCTTTAAATCATAGCTTACGTTTGTCAATAGCTTGCATGTTCCTGACGTGGCTGTCAGTACTCATAGACCCACTTGCCTGCTGCAGACAAAGTGCTCAAAATGGTAACATCACCATTTCTAGCACCCCATTCCATGGGATTTCTTTGATTCACAAGCTTATGTGGCACAGCAGCTTTATTTGACGTGACAGGTTTATTTTTACTGGGCTGTGCCTTCCTTAATCTCTTGTGTTTTCGTTTCATCAGTATAACAGAGTCGCTCTTTTGGTCAATTGTAGATGTCCTGCTACGAGTTTTTCTTTTTTCTTAGGGATGCCTTTTACGGGTGTAGTGAGGAGGGGTTTGTTGTCAATACCAGCACTCATATTTTCAGTCAAGCTGTGGGTACGGGCATTTTGGTTCTGTTCACTTCACTCAACAGAAACTGCTGATTTATTATCTGTGGCCCTAATTTTTGAGTTACGGAAAAGTCATTTTGGTCGTGGGGATACTCTGGTCCAGTATCGTGCTCCAAGAAGGTTCATCAGTCTCAGACATGCTTAGAATAGGATGAAAGTCTTGCCCACTAAGAATTTCTTCATTGTCCATTTTTTTTTTGCATCAACGTACTGTCGTCTCCTTTAGCGTTGGACTGGACTTTAAAAAATGACTTTCTTGGTTAGGGTCCTGAGATTTTCCTTGGGAGTAATTCAACATATCCAACAGCTATTTTGCCGACATTATGAGAGTGCCGGCTGCAGGCTGCAGTTACGGTCATTCGTGACGTCCTTTGTGTGGAGGTTATTCCGAAACCTACACGATCTCTAATGCATCACTGTGTAGAAATTTAAATTCAAAATATATTGCAATACTTGATTTGTCTTGCTTGTGTCTGTAGAAAAAGTTGACAGCTCTGCTTTACACTTTCTTAATTGAACAACCGCTCAGTAGTAAGCAAACGCATGACTTTCTGTGCACTTTTCTATTGATCTACATGTGAGACTGAAAACTATCACTCGTTTCATAATAAGAACTATGAACAGTTCGGACTGCGTAAAAAAATTCACGCAAGAATCTTATTCTCTGACCTCGTCTCGGCACTTCCTTCAAGCCTTTACAGGTTTATCCTTCTTTATCCTTCATTGTTCCTTAAAAAGACATAAGGGAAAACAAACAAACAAAAGAAAACACCGCTACGATCATAGTAGACCTGATATCTACAGGTGCAAACAAAGACTCAGCAAATTATACAAAAAAAACCAAACAAACATAAGACAAACATATAATTTGAAAAATTGGCTGCACACTCGACTTTCAGCTGAACGACCGATAGGTGATATTTTTAGCAATGTGAACGATGGTGGTGTTTCACTTTGAATAAAAACGATTTCGTTATGAAATATTTCCAGTGAGTAACAATCACAGTTAGATGAATGTGAAGAAGTGTCCATAGCTCCATCTTTCATATTTTATTTAATGTGGAGAAGCTTTCATAGCTTCATTTTTCAGGTTTCATTCCATCGGTCTTTTGTTTTTCGCTTGGACATAATGTATTTCAACAAAGCCAATGGTTAAAAGTATGAGGCCCTCAATGAACCAATCTCGTCCATGCGTGTGGGCTGAAGCTAGAGCCAAGCAAGGCAGCCACAACACGCACTTTGGCTCTTACATTGAACAACAATAACGCAGTAGCCAGAACCGAATCATCACATACATTTGTTCACGTAACGAGCACTACAATATCGGCACAACGGGATACAAAATTTATGCTCTAGTCAAAATTGTTGTATTAATTATTTAAAGTTCAATTTCTTTTGTATTTACCCATTGTGAATGCACTTTACTTGCAGTTATTATTTCTCTGAGATTGCTTTTATAATATGACGTTTTATATTATTCTGTCTATATGTTGCTGTCAAAACACACTTCGCTGAGACCTTAAGTGCTTCCTTCCCCCATACTTTTGTCTCTACCCACGTGGTTTGTATATGTGCCTGCTGTGGTGTTTTTTACAGTAATTTAATTGATATTTATTTTATCATTGCATTACATCTAAATTGGGACTGAGTAATCATATTTGTACTGCGTTACATTTACTTTTGACTGTTGCTAGGCTTTCAAAAATTGTAAGCGTCTTAACGCGTCACTGATTCAAGACTTTTTAAAAAATTTTCTTCAGCTTGTGAACTTTGTCTGTTGCCAGTCCCATGTTGCAGCCCAAGAAACACATTCATTTCACGGTAAAAATGCAAGCTCTTTGTCATAATATCAATTGCTAAATATGCAACATTGTCAGAGAGATAAGTTTAGAAAATATGAATCATTGAAGCCACCATTGGCCAAGGCGGATCACCTGATGTGACCTGCCATATATAATTAGTGTAATAAAATGATCAACTGATTTTACCATATATTAAATGCTCTCTCTAATGATATTAGTTTTGTATGCTTAATTTGATACAGTACACCTCGAAGATAATCTGGGAAGAGGGACGAAGCAGTGGCTACTGTCCCCACCTAGACCAGTAATATATGCCTGTCATTATATGGTAGACCATATTCATATGCATATCACTATATGCTGGACAATCATTCCATGTGTGTCACTTTATAGCTGGTCATTTTGTACGTGCACGCCACTGGGGCCAGTATTACAGGCCCGTCACTTTTTGGTGGACCTTTGTTATACATATGTTACTATATGCTTGACCATTAGTATATATATGGCAACATGCGGGGGACCATTGTTATTTGGATATCACTATTTGGTCATGATCAATTCCATACCTGTATCATCACTGTGCGGCTCGAGGATATTTCCTTCAATCGCTCTGAGCATCATCTGATTGGATGGTACGACAATGTGTCTTTATCTAATGGGACTTTCACAAAATGAACTAAATCGAGCCAAAAAGGCCTCAAGTCCCTTCTATTTGTAAACATGTGGGAGTTTTAAGGCAACATGTATCCAGACTGCATCCCCTGGGTGTCTTTAGTATGCTCTCTAGGAAAACAAATATATATCATTTTGAAAGAGATCAAGTATATTCACATGACCTGAACATGCTCCACAGAAAAAGCGTTTGGATAGGAAAGCCACAACGCCGCTTTTATTGGTTTGAAACATACCATATATTTAATCGACAACTGCTATGGCCATCTGGTATACCAATTCACCCTTTGCTAAGACTTTTTTGAAAGATAAGGGGATATTCTAAAAATCCAAAACTCCTTACATGCTGCCCTCCTGTGATATGTTGTCCTTAAGAATCCAGGTTTATGAAAGCCGTATCTATCCTCCCAGCTGTTGTGCGGATACGGTTTGTCCATGCTTATTTACCGAGGTGTTGAACAAATAAGGTTCGACGGTGTTTCATTCTCCCAGCTGTGGTGGCAATGGAAGTTGGCCAAAGCTTATTTGCCCAGCTGTGTTGGCAGTGAGGCTTAACCGCGCTCCATATGCCCAATTCTTGTGCCAATACGGTTTGACAATGCTTTATGTGCCCAGATGTTGCAGCAATAGGATTTGTCACTACTAAATCTGCCCAGCTGTTCCAACAGTAGGATATGGGTCACAGCATCTGTCTGCCCGCTCAGCTGTTGGTCCAGGTAGTTGGGTTCATTGCCAAATATATCCCACCCCCCAGCCTTTGCCCAAACAGGGTCCAACAATGCTTACTTTGCCCAGC
Organism: Hermodice carunculata; assembly: GCA_964020975.1. Taxonomy (NCBI): domain Eukaryota; kingdom Metazoa; phylum Annelida; class Polychaeta; order Eunicida; family Amphinomidae; genus Hermodice; species Hermodice carunculata. The sequence continues at coordinate 86,028,088 of OZ026620.1, read as the reverse complement.
TGTTGTTCCAAAAGAATGTGACCGTGCTTGCGTTGTGGAGATGTTGTGCCAATAGGATTTGGTCCCAGAATCTGTCTGGCTAGTAGTTGTGCCAATTTTGTTTGGCACTCATGCCCATTTATCCACTTGCTGGGCATATAGCCAGTTCCTTTATTTTGGAAAGGACTAGGTTGCAGTTTATCTTGACATCCGGCTGTGTATGGCCAGGTGGGAGAGAAGAGCCACTCATGTCCAGAAACGGATCGGAACGTTTCTGAAACGTTCATCTGCCCATACAAGCATTGTATCAAGTACAGCTCTGAAGAAAATTAATTCAAATGAAAATTTTAACAGAATATGCAATTGATACTAAAGCTTGTTTGGCAAAATTATTTGCAATTCAGTCTTGAATGCTGATCGTGTTTCAATCGATTTATGATAAAGATTCAACGAAACAGTGTCATTTAATACTCAAAACTCTCAGCGATTAGCAATATACTGTTTGACTGGCGTTTCAGTTCAGCCGACTTCGCCTGACAACTGACAATCTGCTTTGCAAGATGGCTGGTCGACTGGCATTTGCAAGCTAGCAATATGCACCGAAGGGTGGCTCATGCCATAGCCGCAAACACAAGTTAATAATGATGATGATAATGATGATGAGGATAATTTATTGACATACGCTAACATGCAAGGTATGATCACAGAAAACTATTTCAACAAAGAGAAAAGTTATAAAGAGGAAATAAATAAAATTTACCCAAAACAGGTGAACCCGGCTGTCGATATTACTGTTTATATCGTCTGCACTGATGTTTGTTCCGTCGTATTCAGCAAAAAGCGTTATATTCATGCACTTGCTAAAACGATTGCATTATATTGTGGGCTAGATTCCAAGGTAGGAAATGGTCACGTGATGCACGTTCTTGAACGCGATAGGGCAACTGTTTCTGGCATGGTCCGGTACAACCACAGCAACAAGGAGACAAAGGCCCTACATATAACTTTTAGATGGGATGATCCAGTTGAAATCAATATGTTCACAAAAACAGCCGACTCAATGAGAATGGGTTAGCACACACGTGAAATATTAGATGCCAGGTCCTTCCTGGACGTGTGCTGACAAAGAGGCTAAGCTTTGAATATTGGCAGGAACACTATAGCCAGTAGCTTACATGTCATATTGATGATGTGCTGTATATATATATATATATATATATATATATATGTATATATATATATATATATATATATGTATGTATATATATATATATATATATATATATATATATATATATATATATATATATATATACATATATATATATATATATATATATATATATATATATATATATATATATATATATGAAAATTTGAATGACCATACGCCCGGAGGTTAGCTGAGAAAAACAACATGAAACATGATTCTGTTGCTTACACTCTTGTCTTTTCTGGAATGAGGTCTCACTATTTTTTCTGTTGAAGCTTTTATACCAGCTTCTCTTTTCCATATCTTTTTGCTAAATCTGGTGTATCATTTTAATTGTGAATCAGCTGCAAAGTGTCTCTGTGTGCAGAGACAAGGAAACAGATACTGATTAAGTGAGGGCTGCGTTGTCCCTATCAGCACTTAACAATGTCCACAATGATATATCTTTATTCAGTCACCAGAGGGATAATGACATTAGCCAAAAAGCCACTGTCAAGCGTTGCTATAGCATGTTGAACTGGTGTTGGACTCATGCGTCAGTACCAAGTGACAATAAACGTTGTTTTAGAAGTAGTCACTCTGTGGCCTGCCTCTGGGACAACACACGCCATTAAATCGTCAGTGTCGGCACACAATGGATCAAGACCTCGCCACGGTTTCCTGTGTGGATAGACGCGGCAGCGGGACCAGCTTTAACACACTTTTCCTCCCCTTATTCTGTAATGGATACCATATTTTTGCACTTTTTCTCCATGTGAGAGACCAAATGGTCCAGAACAATACCTATCGGGCTACTTTGCATGAGGTCTGGAAACACGGAATAATCCATTTGCGAGTGTTTCGACTTAACCTGTGACCCTTTTGAGACCGCTGATAAAACAACTGAGTGAGCCAAGCCTTCTTTTCACATTGAAACATATTCTTGACATTTCAGACAGGTAGGTTGATTCATTTCGGTCCTGCGGGTTGTCGCCGGCGGTACGGATATTGATGATGGGAGATACTTGAATATCAAATAATTTTCAAGGAAAGACAAACCAAATGCCCATTATATGAGGTTCCCAACGGTTCATAGTACTTTCGGCTTCATATTTGACTGCAATTATTTTGATATGGTATTGGTCCTGATGAAACCATACACACCGGAATTTTATCTCTATTTAAAGTTCTGTTCATATTGATGTTGAAAAAAGGAACGCCCGATCTTCGTCAGGACTTTACAGTATAAAATTACAAGATACGAGCAGCGTTCGTGGCAGTTAAGTTAATGAGACTAATTTTTGTATTTTGAGAGTGATGCGTTGTAATATACCTGTACACTAGTCTTCATAATTTCGTAAGGTCCCCTTATTTTGGAGCATGTATCAGAAAAGAGCATATGTATGATGGCGGTATCATTCGACACAATATTATCATTTACAGATATTTTGTTGTTGGTTTATACGTTGCAAGTGAATTATTATTGCATGACCGTCAAAATGTTTTGACGCAATCTGCCCTTCTCCAACTTGATTTTAAAGTTGATAATTTTGATGAGAGAAGCCAAGCATTATAGTGCTTTATCACACGACCAAGATATTTAGGGTTTTACAATTGGCTAATACTATATCGCATGTGATTGTCTAAGTGCCTGCTTTCACCCTAATTCTACATGCAAGTCACTCATCGGTCAATAGAGTAAGTCACTGGACAGTCTATTGACAGCTCGTAAGGTTAAAAGTAGAACCAAGAAACCCCTTTGCGTCCCTGTGCCGTTCGTCCAATCACAATACACAATGCCGGTGCGATCAGTCATTGCGCGCTCATTTAGCAATACACCTGATACATGTGTCTCAACCCTATATATTTGAATGAAAAGTTACTGCATTTAGATGTAACTATGTTTGCTGTTTTCATTGTAATTATTGAGATACACGCCAAAATCATATGATAAAACAATTATAGTATGTGATTTTGGTCAAAACATGATTCTAGTGACCCGGGAGCACCGATATTCACCGCGGCCTGCGGCCTTGGTGACTACTGGTGTTACCGGGTCCCCAGAACCACAATATTGACCTCATTCAAGGACTATTTGCAAATTTTGTTCTTTTTTTAATTTAGTATTTTCGGAAAATATGCACCCACAAGGTTTCACAGGATATACTACTCTAGCAACACGTAACGCTTTCTTGGACGGCCACAGGTCTGTCGCTGTAAATCGGCAACAGACCATGTACCTTGATAATTGTGTTGGACATAATATTGGAAGATGTGCGACTTTGATTTGCAAATATGTATGATGCAACATTTACTCACACTTTCTCGCGATTTTATCTGCAGGGAGGAAAATACAATGAGAGGGGCTCTCCCCCTTGGGCAATGCGCCAATTGACCAATGGTGATCGATATTCCCTTGTTTACAGCATACATTTTACCATGGCAACCACTTGTGACTGCATGCACAGTGAGTGAGTCCATTATCTATTGAGATGACAGGTACAGGGTGTGGACTGAAGCATACTTGGACCCGGGTTTGTCCAGAAGGCAAGACACCCTTGCTTAATTTCAATATGTCAAATTCTCTGGTAAGGGTGCAACTTGATGAAAGAAAGTTGATGCACTTAACAGTCCCCAAAATTGCAGGTGTGCTGCCTAATGCACCGGTGAATAATTTATATTACACTACCCATGCACCATCTAACATACTGCATTTTTTCAATAAAGACATTCCGGAGTGTTCTGTCGGAAAGATGACCATTGATTTCCTGGTTTGCTAGATTCTATGGGCCAAGTCATCCGCGGACCACATGTGGTCATGTGCCGATATTTATAGCTTGCGTAAGACGGGGTGAGCAGAATTGACCTCTGAGCTATGTCTCGATCGTCTTCCTGCCATCACAATACAGGACGTATTTACCCCCAAGGTCCTCTGAACCCCTAAATCATTCGATTTGTTTAGCTAAATGTGGCATATAATAATGGCGGTCTCCTGTTCGGACATAAAAGCGTGTAACTCTCAAATGGTTTTAACGCTTACCCACATCGTCTCCAACGTTACCGTTCAACAGACAATCCCATCACGATTTTTGGAGGCCTTACTAAACTGTATGTGTGAATGTAAAAAAAATACACTCTATGTTTGTGGGTCAATTATCATTTTCTAGAATGAAATTCAAAGGTGGTAACTCACCTTAGATCACATGACCTGAACATTATTACAACTAAATTGTGACACACCTGCATCAGTGACGTAGTGCATTAACTTTATGAACAAAACCAAATGTACGTCAGAGATGTTTAATTATACGTCACACGCGACGTGGAAGAATCGTGACGGACGTAAACGAACATGGCATACCAGGTCGACATAGACTTAAGGCATTTTTTTTACAATAAAATCCAAATTAAGAAAAGAACAAATAAGATATATGACATGACTAAAGGGCAAATAACCATTTTTCTCTCACTCGTGATCACTATTTCTGGGGAAACTGATAATCACTCTCACCCATGTAAAATTGTGTAGTGAAGCTTCTGCAGCTGCAGCGACAACAAACTGATTAGATAGCCGAAAATGTAACCACATGGTCTCGGTTTCAGTGCAACCCTGATATTGCCAACCACAACCTCTTGAGTACATATATATATATATAATTGCCGGATAATATTATGCACACACGCAGCCCAGCTGTTTTAGCCAATTCTAAATATACGATTATAGGCGGGACCAATCGGTGTTTGATTATATAATTTTCCTTATATTTCCATATTTTTCCCCAAGGATATTGGGTTCCAAAACGTTGTTAACCATGTAGGGTGCAGAGAACTGTATTGAAAATTGCTGCCAAAACGTCATGTCATATTTCTTTTTTTTACTTGTTTCATTTACATTTATTTTTTTAACATTTCAATTTATACACACACACACACACACACACACACACACACACACACACACATATATATATATATATATATATATATATATATATATATATATATATATATATATATATATATATATATATATATATATATATATATATATATATATATATATATATATATATATATATATATAAATTGAAATGTTAGAAAATTATATATATATATTTATCCATTTTTGGGGTGGGATTTGTTGGTTTCAAGTCCCTGGAAACTACTTTAATCTGAATGGTTAAAATCGCCTGTGAGAGACGACTGAGACCTTGACAACACTTGTGGTGCTCTTTGGAGTCATCTTACAACCAAGTTGCGTAAGATTATTCCTATGCGGTGGCAGACTGGGGACCCACAATAGGGCCATTAGCGGCGGTGATGATTTCTTCTGGTACAGCGTGCATATACTATCAAGTCTTGAGATCGATGCATCTCTCTTAAACAATTAAGTGGTATGTAAATACAATGAAATATTTTATCCCATATATGAGCTGGATAATTAAACAGAACCAAAGTGCGACTTGCGATTACCCATGGAGGTATAAAACAATTATTAAATCTGCCTGCGAAGAAGACCACGTTCCGTATTACTACACGTACAACACCTAGCGGAGTATACAAAATACGCAGCTTTGGTCTGCTTTGGAGGCAATTAGTAAGCAGGTAATACACAAAATATATATTTACGCTTTGTCCAACATTGCCCTGGCCGGGGTCGTACGACAATGCATCAGTTTGACGCTGCAATTTTGATCTTGGCATCACAGACACCTAATAAGCCAAGTCGTTATCTCAGCCCAACCCAGCCCAGAGACCAGCTGATTGAAGTCAAAGGTCATTTAACATAGGAAGTCTCCTTTTCCCACTTAACTTGTTAGGTTACAATGGTAGCCAAAACCACGCTTTTAATTTTATCAATTTCTAATAATAATAATAATAATAATAATAATAATAATAATAATAATAATAATAATAATAATAATAATAATAATGATAAATTTAATGATGATGATGATGATAATGATGACGATGCCGATGCCGATGATGATGATGATGATGATGATGATGATGATGATGATGATGATGATGATGATGATGATGATGATGATGATGATAATTGAACATCTTTATACTAGATAGCCTGTTCAGCCTATGGCTGTTCTTCCACAGGGTCCATTAGAAAAGATCTTAGCTCAATTATTCCACACTTAATGTAGGAGGAAACCGGAGATCCCGGAGAAAACGTACGGTGCTCAGCAGGTGTTTGGGAACTTGCCACATGCGACCACAAACCCCAAATAGAGCACTCCAAAGAGCACCTTCCTTTCAAAACTTGATGTTTTACCTCTGTGCATCTCTATTTTAAGTGGGTGAAATTTGTATTGAATGGCCTGTGACCTAATTAGAGGAACACTCCTCACTGAGCATGCTCAGCTGAGATGGGTATTTAGCTTATTATAGAGCTTACAAGAGTGCATAGATTTTCCACGTAATGTTCAATACAGTTGTTTCAATATGGCGGATATTTTTGTACACTGATGCATGGACGAAGAATATATAATCTTTGAACAAAGATTGTTAGACACAATGTCTGTGACAAATTTGATGTGCTTGTTTTATCTGAGCGACATAGCTGTTGCTTGTTTGAATCCTTTCGGGAGTTGCCACGGGATGGCTGTCTGTGCGTTTCGCATTTTTGTTTTTGTTTCATCTTTAAGGATAATAGGCAATTTATTCTCCTAATCCAGCATCAGATAATGTGCAAGTCATCGGCCACCTCGCATACAACTACAAGATGCACTGACGCCGTTTCTCCTATCTGTTATATCTGTATACTACTCGCTGATCTCGGAATAGTATCTTGTTTGAGCGTTAGCTTTCATTTCGTTCATGGCGATCAATCTACAAAATAAACGACTTCAACAAAATTAACCTGCTCCCGTCCATGGAGGCTTAAGCGTGTGGCAGAGTTGATGCAGATGGAATGCATGTTGTGCTTGATGGATATGGTGTACAATGTAATCTAGGGCTGTAGAATTTATTAATACAAAGAACCAAATAAACAAGACTTTAGTGTTGTCGTCGTCAAATGTAAATCTGGCTACATATAGTATACCCCTTCTTATGTGTGAGAACAGTATATTTGTGAATGCAACAGTGTAGGATGTCAAAGTTGTCATCTCGTGCACGTTGTGCGGGGGACAAACAGATATATAAGGGGCATTCATGCGGAAATTCATTGGTGCATTTTACATTTTTAGCGTTTTGGTGGCACGTGCAAACGACTGGCTTCGGAGAAACGGTCATCTGAAAGTGAAAGTGTGCGAAAGTATTGAGGTCAAAGGTCGATATGATGGAGTTGTGGATACCAATAAGAGCTCCTACTTCGAGGCAGACCATACGAAGCGAAAAATGCGGAACATGTACATTCGTGCTATCAGGTGGGTTTCGACTTCTCGACTACTTACCTTTAAACATAAAAACCAAATTATCAGGCAGAATGTAAACTTAGAGCTTTGGGATATGTTTTCCATTCAACGTCGGTCAAATACTAGTCATAAAACAATCACATGATTTTCTTCTTGCATATATTGCAATGAATCAATTTCAGTTGTTTCTTATATCAGATTTGCTAGAGCACCTGAGTCCATCATTGGAGAGCAGATTCAAGAGGTTTATCATATTCTCCCTGAATCTCATTTTGTTGACACATTTTATTTGGGCCATGGTTGAAAATTGTGTGTATGTTTATAAGTTCGAATGCAGGACACATGACGGAATTTTTCCTGGGAGGGGACAATGATTGGATGCATCATGTGACCATCGGCTAAGTTGTAGTTGCATATGCCATTGCTGGCTGCTAAAGACATCAGGAGATGTGTCCCAAATTGCTGTAAGTGTCAAGCAATAGTTTACCCATGGGGTAGCTGTCAAATTGTGCACCATTGGGTAATAAGTGTTACGCGAATGTATAAGTCTATACCCGTTGAACACGTGCTTGTGATGTCAAGTTGTAAAACTGATTTACCCGTGCATAATTAAACGATTTTGTAAGTCAGTTAAACACTCTGTATCGTAATTAGGTACCCGCTAATTTTAGAAATCTTTTAATACACTAGATGCAATAAAATCTTGTTTGACCATGTCTACATTCCTTGCTCCAGAACTTTGATGCCAGTTATGTGTCAAGTTTGGGGATCAATGGCCAATTGAGCTTGACTGCACAAATTATTTTGAAAAAAAAAAATAATAATAACATAGCGGGGAAAAATGATCAATGCCCAGCGCATCATTGAAGGGGATTTGAACTACGTGCAAAAATTTAGAAAAGTACTTTGATATCATTTATATATTAAGCTTGGGGATCAATGGTGAACTAAGCTGGAGGATCAATAGTATATTGAGCTTAACATTAATGGCATATTTAACTTGAGAATCGTAGTATATCGAGGCTCGTCGATGAAGCTCAATATACATTTTCCCAAACTGTAAGTTGTTTTTACTATTATATAATAAAAACATTTATGTCAACAATTACATAATAGAAAAGTTTTAAAGACACTCATACATTTTTTGACCAACCTGTACATCTTATTGTCAATCAACAATAAGAAACCGAGAGTTAGGTACAACATCAGCTCTGGGCTCAAGCACTTTGGAATTACTTCACCAGGCAAATGGATACCCTACCGGCGTCGTAGTGTATGTATTCTTGCCTCACATTTTGTAGAAGTCACTATGTATCGTATAATGATAATGATAATGATAATGATAATGATAATAATAATAATAATAATAATAATAATAATAATAATAATAATAATAATAATAATAATAATAATAATAATAATAATAATAATAATAATAATAATAATAATAATAATAATAATAATAATTGAATATCTTTATTCTGGTACACCCGGTCAGAGTTACCTCTGTTCTTCCCTGGGGACCAGCAAACATATATCCAGTATATGTACACAAATGTTACAAATATGTCACATATAAAACCGAGCGACAAGCAATTCAAAATTGAAACATGAAAATCATGTAAAATAGCGAGCCTTATAATTGCGTGTGAAAGAAGGTAAATTGTGTGAATTGCGGGTAAAATCGCCAAGAGAGTTCCAGACTGTAGTACCATGTAAGCGACAGACTTCTTAAAATAACTTTTCTTGATACCGGGGACTAAACCATTCATCTAATGCATGCTTCTTGTGTTATAGATATGAGAATCGGAACGCAAAGTAAACTGATCACAGAGACAGTCCGGTGCAAGGTTATTGGTACATTTATACATCAGGTTGCGGCATGAAATTTTCTACGTTGCTTAATTTTTTGCCATCCAAGATTAAAAACAAGATTAATTCCCCTTGTATTTCTAAAATTGAAGTTATTACATATTATCCTGGCGGCGTAATTTTGAAGTTTTTGGAGTCTTAGATCCACCAGCACCACAAATGTTCCACACAGCGTCTGCATAGTCTAAGTTTGGCTGGATACAAGAGAAATAAATGGTTAAAAGCAAACTACTTGGAAGTGAGGTGTTTAAACGACGGAGTACAGCTAGTTTACCATGCACCACTTTGCACACATCCAGCTGATCGTGAATAGTAACACCAAGGTACTTTACATAATCCGCCTGATCGATTTTTTCGCTGTATAAAGAGATATCTAATGGCGTATTTTTATTATACCCGGATAATAAGAATGAATGGGATTTCTCTGTGTTTGCTTTCAGTCTGTTACCAAAAAGACAACTTTCAGTCTCAGCTTCTCCCTTTTGTAAAATAGAACTAACTATTAACTTCCTCAACACAATCACCTGCCGGGTAAACAATCGTGTCATCAGCAGAGAGATTACCTGACATGTAGTCACGTGCTGTGTTAAATCATTTACGTACAATAAAAACAAAAGGGGTCAAATTACGAAAACCTGAGGGACACCAATAGCTACATTTTGAGCTCTGGATAGGTCACCATTACACTTAACAACTTGTTTAGGATCAGTAAAATAAGATTGAAACCATTTTAATTCATTGTTAATACCGCACTTTTGAAGCAAACCACACCTTGCCATCATCGAATCACCTCTTTCAACTTTACGTTTAATTTGGTTAAATTAGCCAAAACCACAACAAACACAAATTCATATTTCATACAGTTTTGGCAATAAGAGGGAATTAAAGGCAGACAACTGATCCAATGCAGTTTGCTAATCATCACAGCTATGTTACAGAATAGTGGAAGTCATCGCGGTGATGTTCACAATATCCGAGCATCCGTCCACAGTATTAAAACATCTGCTGGACCATAAAAAAAAATTGGCCGCTATTTCTCTTTATTTTGCAACAGGCTCAGAGAGAGAGAGAGAGAGAGAGAGAGAGAGAGAGAGAGAGAGAGAGAGAGAGACAGACAGACAGAGAGACAGAGAGACAGAGAGACAGAGAGAGAGACAGAGAGAGAGAGAGAGAGAGAGAGAGAGAGAGAGAGAGAGAGAGAGAGAGAGAGAGAGAGAGAGAGAGAGAGACTGTTGTAAATGTATGTGTGTCTTTGACGCCAAATATCTGTCACTCGGTGATACTACCGCAAGAGTCCCTTTACAGCATACGCTGCTAATTTCTTTCACAATTACTAAAAAAATAAACAACTCTTCCCATCCTTCTTAAGACAGTTGTCAGTGTCTTTGTCACATTTAGATTAAACATATTTTATTTTCAAAAGAAAAAACAATTGGGAAGAAGGGTAAAGACCTATATTAATCCCTGTTGTAAAGAAAAGACGAAAGTACACGACTGACTTGACAGCACAGCTCCAATGAACCACCGCTCATCAAGTCCAATTACTAATATTCATAATGCCATAACTCAATTATGAGTGAAGTAGTATTGATAAAATTGTGCCAATTTACTACTAGAACCCATCTCCACACACTGTGAAAATTTGGTGCTTCTACCACGAGTAGAACTGGAGATATGATGATGGGGCAAAATTGTCCGGATGGAATGGACAATTTATTTTGGAATTACTAATTTAGTAAGTTACAGTTAAAAATTATCAATATGAATAAGTTACAGTTTCACCTTGGAATCGTTTACCTTTTTTCAATATACTCTTGAACAGATAGAAATATAATGATATTGTCTGCTCAAGTTTGCAAGATGCACTGCCACACAAAAGTGTGTTCATAGAAAATGGGGCCAAAGGACCGATGGTTGTATGTAATGCATCTCGAGCGACACAATAATATGGACAGGTGAGAAAGTGGTGCCAGATACTCTCGGTGGTGGCGCCACATGAACAAGCTGCTGAATATTTTACACCAATCTTAAAAAAATGTCCATTCAATAGACCATGTCAGAAATTTCACCACCAGATGGCTCTGGGGTACTATACACCCTAGCCTGACTGAGTGCCCACTAGCTAGGCATGGCAGAGTATGGGAGGTGGACAGTCTTTGAGTAGAAACAGGAACTAATCAAGAGAGGAGCACCAATTAAAGGCAAAAAATGTGATTTAGTAGAAAGGTAAGTACTTGCTGATCAGTTTCATATATTTTCTTACAGGAATTTATCCCAAGATTATAAGTTTAGTCACTTTACTCCAATGGGTTGAACCAGCAGTTTACATCACTGGTCATGTATTGCTGTGTGTGTGTGTATAAATACCTCTCTTGGCCACACACAATTCTGTGACAAGTCAAATTATGAGACTGTGATTAAAAGTATAATTAATGTTCCATAAAGAGAGACTTTCATAGCCATACATAGATTATTTTGAATGTGGAATAACCTGGTCGAAGTGCACGTAGCCCACCAGTAGCCTGACCTGAGCCAAGCCTCTGGGGCCCAGCCAGTAGCTTGTATATTGGGTCACTCCAGGGGATAAGCAAGGTGTTAATGCTGCTGTTGTCTAGTTCCTCTTGGGAGTGTGCTTTATTGGTGTGCTGTGTATACAAGATACTTGTTGGTAATGTGTTTGTCCAGAATAACACTGAGGTAAAAACACTGCATACTCAAAGGCAAAGATGAAAAACTAAACAAGAAAAGGAAAAGTAACTTTATGTCCCCGCCAGTTTGAAAGTTTACCCTTTTCCTTACATTTGAACAGCTTGGCTGCCCTTCATTACCTCATACAGTTAAGTTGACAGGACACATATTTAGTCTTGCACTTTTTTTCAGACTTGACGCATATGACAGAAATAACAATTTTCATTCTGAACCTATACTCAGTCTGAAAAAAGAAACACCCCTTCCTCAATGGCCCGACCAAGGATTCAAAACCATAACTGAAAGCACACAAAACATACCGCCAATGCGCATATCCCATCCCAAAGTTACTTTTCCTTTTCTTGTTCAGTTTTTCATCTTTGCCTTTGAGTATGCAGTGTTTTTACTTCATTGTTATTCTGGACAAACACATTACCAACAAGTGTCTTGTATACACAGCACACCCATAAAGCACTCTCCCCAGAGGAACTAGACAACAACAGCATTAACACCTTGCTTATCCCCTGGAGTGACCCAATATACAAGCTACTGGCTGGGCCCCAGAGGCTTGGCTCAGGTCAGGCTACTGGTGGCTTATGTACACTTTGAACATGTTATTCCACATTCAAAATAATGTATGTATGGCTATGAAAGTCTCTCTTTATGGAACATCAATTATACTTTTAATCACAGTCTCATAATTTGACTTGTCACAGAATTGTGTGTGGCCAAGAGACAACACACACACAGCAATATATGACCAGTGATGTAAACTGCTGGTTCAACCCATTGGAGTAAAGTGACTAAACTTGTAATCTTGGGATAAATTCCTGTAAGATAATATATGAAACTGATCAGCAAGTACTCACCTTCTACTAAATCACACTTTTTGCCTTTAGTTGGTGCTCCTCTCTTGATTAGTTCCTGTTTCAACTCAAAGACTCTCCACCTCCCATACTCTGCCATGCTTAGCTGGTGGGCACTCTGTCAGGCTAGGGTGTATAGTACCCCAGAGCCATCTGGTGGTGAAACTCATTTCTGACATGGTCTATTGACTGCGGCCCATACGCAAACGAGACTGTAAAATGGACAGAAATCTTTTACCTGCATTAAGAAGTTCAGGAAATATAACAGAAAACTGTCTGGGAATGGATATTTTCTTCTTAAATTGGGACAAAGTTGAAAGATTTCTAGCTTCCGACGGAAGAAGGTTCCAAAACGTAATAGCAGAAGGAAAAAAGGATTTTTCGAATAAGATTGTTCAACAAATGAAAGAGGGTAAGTCTGAACGTCTGCTTTGATCGAGTTGTGCCCTAGTATTACGGTGGAATGTTTAAGTATTGGGGAGAAGAGAGTACAAATAGCTAGGGGTTAACTTTTGAACTATTGTTACATCATAATTTGTTCGGATCTGTCTCTTCGTTTGGACAGGGTCTCTCAGCCAATTTCTTCGTATAGCTTATCTATAGGACAGGTTTTCGTTGCTCCTGTCATGATGCGGGCCGCAGTCAATTGAATGTCTTCCAAAAGGTTTGCATCATCCTGCGTGCACCCATCCCAGACCATATTTCCGTACTCTAAAACAGGTCGAATAAAGGAGGTATAAATCGTTTCTAATGTGTCACGATCCAGGCGATATTGTAGAGTTTTCAGAATGTTTACTTGTTTACAGGCTTTGGTTGCCATTTGTTTTAACATGATCATTCTATTTTAGATCTGATCTTAAGACAAGACCCAGATGCTTGTGTTCTAAAACATTCATTAATTGGTGACCTTGAAAATCAATGGAGGCTAATAAGGGGGATTTCTTTTTAGAGAGATGAACATGGTGTCTGTTTTGAGAGCATTAAAAGATATAAGCCATTCCCTTGACCATTCATCCAGGGAGGCCAGATCATCGTTCATGACAGAAGCGGCATGAATAAGATCTGCAATAGTAAGATAAAGGGACGTATCATCCGCAAAGAGTTTGACTTCTGACTTTATAACGATGACTGTATCGTTAATATAAATAAAAAAGAGTAAAGGACCTAATACAGATCCTTGAGGCACACCAGCGCTTATAGTTCCCCAGCTAGAGGACTGACCAGTTAAAACGACGCGTTGCTTTAGATTACAGAGGTAATCCTCAAACCATGACAGAAGATTGTCAACGATACTGTTTTTTTCAGCTTATAAAACTGTTGAGTCACCAGGAACAAATCCCGACTGGTCTGCTGAAATGAACACATTGTCCCGAAAAAAAAATGAACACATCTTTGAAAATTACCTTTTCCATTACTTTCCCTGTACAGCTTAAAGAAGATATAGGACAATAGTTATTACACAGGTTCTCGTCGCCCTTTTTGTGCAAAGCAGTCACGTGAGCTTCTTTCCAAATAGACGTGAACTGTTTTTGATGTAGAGATAAATTGAATAGCTTAGTGAGAGATCTACAAATAAAGGGAGCAGCTTCGTACAAAAGTATTGCACTAATCCCATCCGAACCAGTTGCTTTCAAATTGGTAGTATGAAGACTTTTGAGTATGTCCAGTACTTCCTCCGGAAATGTTTAAACCTCCGAGAGTATTTAAGGGATGATCAGGCGGTACAGGATTTGTAATTGAAAATGAGTCAAGAGTGCTTTGACTCAAGTAAAACAAAATGAAGATTTCTGCTTTGGAAGCGTTGTCAGTGACTTGTTTGCCATCACATAGTAAAGAAGGTATATTCTGACGATGGTTTCTATTCAAAAAATGTTTAGCAGTTTTCCACCACGCCTTATTTTTGTTCTTAGAATTTTTCAAGGAGTTATTTAATTTATTATGATGTCGGTCCTCGGCTTGAGGGACATGTTCCTCATACAGGATACGAAGGCGATTATAGGTGACCTAAAGTTCAAGACTATTAGGTCCGTGTTTACCATCTATGGTTTGGAACACGCGTACATCACTTTGGGTTTTTCACAGCTCAGAGAAGATGTGTACCAGGGTAAGTCGTCTGGACAAATGGTAACGTCTTTATTAGGGACACATTGTTTGGGGGCTTGCAGAAAGCCTTCGGTCCATAACAGGCAGCACTCATTTATATCATTGGATGGAAGGTAGTTGTCCCAGTCGATTTGACTTAAATATTCTCGAAAATGATTAAAGTTTGCCTGCTCATATAACCATATGAATCTTTTATACACGGGCTCAATTTTGCATCGAAAACTAATATTGACAGACACCACGCTATGGTCACAATAAGCAACAGGTGGCAAACCTTTTCAGAAATAAACTTCGTAATGCTAGAAATGACCTGATCTAAATGACGAGATGTATTTTCAGTTATGCGAGTGGGTTCATGAATATGCAGAAAAAAAAAAGAAATTAGTATCACAAAAATGGTCAAGCTTTTTACCTGGTGCCGTGGAAAAGTCGGCATGCAGGTCACCTGTTATGATGATATTAATGGTACCGGTAGTTTTGCTTGGTCGAGACTAGCTTGAAGCTTGTTCCAATATGAAACAGGGGAGTTAGGCGGCCTGTATACAACTCCTAATAAAGATTTGTTGTTATGTATTTACTCTCAGCCCATAATAATTCCAGATTGGGACTTTAAAAGTCTTGACGCCTATAGTAGCTATTAACTGCTGGAATACACATAGTCCAACACCCCCGCCAAAACCATTGGGACGGTCCTCCCGCATAATATTATGGTAAGCAGATAAAACAAGGTCATTGTCTGGAGTATTTGGTGTCAGAAAGGTTTCCAACAGAGTTATTAGATCATAAGATTTAGTATGTCTGCGCGAATGCACCTCATTATAGCTTGAGACAGACTACGGAAACTAATGTGACAGTGGGTAATGTCACAAAACGCATCAGTTGGTCCAGAATTGCGGTGAATGTCTCCAGCAAATAAAATCAAAAGTGGAGAAATAACAAGTAAATATACATCAATATTTGAACATTTGCGATAAAGTATTGAATTATAAATGTATAATACAAGTAATCTTTGTCGACTAGCGTGACTGAAGATGTTACTTATGGAAGCTGCAACCCAAACATAGAATAAGGGAGTATATTAAGAATATTTCAGAATTTGAAAGATAAAAATTGCACCTGAAGTCCGGGATGGCTACACAGAAGTGATGCAAATACACATGGGGTGAAGAACAGAGTATTTGAATACAGACCCTAAATTTGCCTAAAGAAGTACCAAGTAAATGATGCAAAATAAATGAATATTTCAACCACAAATAGCTGAAGCAAAATGTGGTAAATTAGTAAAAAATGAAGTTAATTTGTCAGCTTACTGCAAAGAGTGACACAGTTTCCATGTGTGCCGGTAGTTAGCTAAGCATGATTTGCGTCCACATGGTAAAAATTGAAAACGTAGAACATAATGGGTATGTAAGCAAACCAAGCCCCCAAAGTAAAATATAATAAGATACAAGTAACAGCGCGACACCAGGTAATAGCAAACAAAGAAATAAACACTCGATAACAAAAAATGTACGACGTATACGATTACTTGTAGACATTTGGAGAACATATTTAAATAAATGTTGCATAAACGGTTACAGGAGAAATAAAAGTACAATCTGTTTCGTGCGCCAATCAATGAGAAATGATTCGGGTTATTACTACATGTGAAAGCATTAGCACACCAGTACTCTATTTTGCATGTAGGACATTTATAATAACACTGCTACGCATAATAACATATACCTAATAAATGTAAAGTATACCAACCATATGTGAAAATATGAGACACCACTTGACATAATAAAGTCAAACGTAAAAGATTTTCGCACAGCATACACATGTTAAGGGCGTACTAAGTCGTCTCAGTACAATTGCTTCGCAAATCTAAGATACATAAACTTGTACACTTTGACAACCTGTGAATATGTTTGAAGGCCCCAACATTTAGTGACACAAAAAGTGCAAATAGAACACACATCAAAGAAACAAAAATATAATGCAATACAGCATCAGCATATTGTAGGTTGTTGAGCATTGAGATTTTAAGGCGGATGGATATTTGGAATGATTTTGCGAGACAGCTAAAAGGAATACCACATAGGCTGCCTGGTAAAAGAAATATGATAAATTGTGCAAAAGTATAAATTACAGAAATGCAAAACTATGGCAGACAGAATGCTACCATCGTAAGATGCAAAGATTTGATTAATATGCTAATTATATACATACCATGTAATAGAAATGCGACCTTACAATTACATGTAAGTATTACATTTGCGAGGCCCACCTCAGCATTACAGCGTATTACATACTGTAGCGGCATGAAATCAATAAATGGATGATAGTTACGTGGAACTCCGGGAAAGAGTAGCTTGCTACTTTTACCCTCAGCAGAGCGAGGTTAGAACCGCAATTTGGAAGAGCTAACGCCTCAAAACGCGAACCGTATGTATAAAGCAATTTTTGAGCTAAATCATGAGTGTGTTGCCGCACAATCGCATATGCAATGACGTCTAATCGGGCATACATTTTGGAATAGTTAGGTGATGTGTAATACAGATAATACAATAGCAGTATCGAACGGAGTACTACAATCGTAAATGGAGAAAGTATGCGATATGTTAATGACACACACACACACACACTATATATATATATATATATATATATATATATATATATATATATATATATATATATATATATATATATATATATATATACATATATATATATATATATACATATATATATATATATATATTTATATATATATACTAAAGAATATCGCCTCGCAACACATATGAATGTCCTAAGGAGGTCACAACTCCAACATGAATACAAAGAGAGATAAAAGTACATCACATAATTAAATTACAAACAAAAAACATGCTGGACAACTGTTAATGTTACTAAGGTGAAATCGGAAGAGGTAACCACGAGCATAATAATAATCGTTAAATTATTTGATATTTTGGGACCATCTCATATATATGAGACAAGGAATACTGAGATTCTCAGCATTCCCTGTCTCAGGAGATATGGAATGATAAAAGTAGCAATAAGGTATGCCGTTTGAAGCTTTGGCAAACATTGGACTGCGGACTGCAGCGAGATAGGAGCACTAAGTACATACATAAATGTATGGTAGTAAATAAGTATGTATGTGTTTGATTACTCCATACAGGAAAAGGTACACATTAAACATAAATCGAACATTTGGAAACCACATAACCATAGCAGATAAACACAAATTTTTTTTTTTCATTTAACAAAAAGTGATAGTAAAGCTGCTCGTGCTACCAGCTGGTAAAATCGCAGATTATGTAGACCATATCTATGTGTAGACCAAGGTCCTATTTTATAGAATTGTGGCAGATTCCAAATGCAAGCTTGAATACTTTATCATGTAGATTGGATACTGGGCATACAATTAAGTAGATCCGTGATCGCATGGCGTACCCAACCATGATAGAAGTGTAAATAGTGCTTCAAATTTACAGTCTGGGCAGAAAGATTACCTAGCGTGTGTACCACTTTACGGCGGAGCATTCAAATTATTGTGGTGCTCAGCTCAATGGAGTCAAGACAATCAACACTATAGGCTAACTTTTGATAAAGGAGTCATTTGGCCGATCAGACGAGCATGCACTGGAGTGAACTGTGTAGCCATGGTGTAACCAAGGAGGGTAGAGAATTGGTGAACAAAAAATCTGTTAACGTGGAAGCCCAGCGCAATCACGTAATCCCTAAATAAAGAAGCGTCAGGAACGTTTCTAAAAATAGAAACAAATTGTCCAATAGAATGGTTATAAATAAGAACCTATTGGCCGCTTGGGAGTCAACTAGGTCACCTAAGTGGTTGGTTTGCGGTATTTTTCCAGGTCGCTCACACTCTTGACCTCGTAGATTCTCGGGGAATGATCGCTTGGACTATTCTGAATTTTGACTATAACCTTTCCAAACATCAGTAGAGCAAGTATCCAAAATGCGCCTCTCTCTTTCCATTTGTCTAGCCAGAAAGGCTAATTTTCTTTTGTACTTTGTGAGATCTTCGGAAAGAAAGATGTTTGAGTTTTACAACTTGGTGCGCACCTTCCACACCTGGTTTCTCTTGCGGTAGCTGACAAACCTGAATATTATATCACTGTCTGAACCTCTCTTGTCCAGACGATGCGAACGTTGAATATCATTAAGATTTAAATCCACACCAAGCTTATCTCTGCACAAGTCTATCACAAGCTTATCCGATTTTCTTTAACGTCAGGTCCTGTGTTTTCCTTTATATCTGAAACCCTAAACTGAAACCCTGGGTTTCCATGTGCGCGTATTGCGTTCTGCGTATTGCGTACTGCGTAGTGCATAATAATCAATTGACTTAAAATTAATTACCCCATTTCCATATATGCGTAGTGCGTAGTGCGTACTGCGTGTTGCCTATGCGTTTCAATCGCTCTGTGTAGCGATTTTGTACGCATCACGCAGGGTAGATGCGCGTAACATACACAAAATGGCGCCAAATCCTACCAAAGTAAACATACACACGTACAGTATACGCCTGGTTTGCGGATACATGGAAAATGGTATCCGCAGTACGCAATACGCACCCCCAACTACGCAATACGTTGTACGCAATTTACAATACGCGCACATGGAAACCTAGCTTAAGGTTGTGACGCCGCCCGTATTGTTCTAAGGCATCATGAGAAAAATGTAGTTCGGCTAACTCTTTACACTTCTCGTCAAGGGGTTTTGAAGTTCTTCTGTCTTACGCTGAAGTCCAAATATCTTCAGATTAGATTCAGCCAGACTGGCAGTAGTATTGCATGTGGTTGTGGCTTGATCTCTCACCTTTTCCTCAAGTTGGTCTAAACGTTTTGTCATGGGATCGAGAACATCAGTAAAAATGCCTTTAAGTGCGGCAGCTATACTCGTGTATCACTCAAAACTGCTAGAAATTTCCAGGCGATATCGGATCTGATCTCAAGCGAGAATAAGGCGGACTCTCACCTGTAGGTTTTTGAGGGGCCCACCGTCGTTTAATGGATTAAGAAACTTGGCCTGATTCGGACTCCATGTTTGCCGATTTTTCCTGTTGATCCCCCATTGTTTATGGAATATGTAAGTCCAATGTATATGTTCCGAGCATTTTGAGAATCTGCGCGATTCCAGAATCGCGCTGCGCATTTTAGGAATTCCCAAAATGCGCGCCATTTCAGGAATTCCTATATCGCGCTGCGCGTTTCTAGAATTGCCCGTGCGCGATTTAAGAATCTGCGCACGATGAGATTTTTTTTAAAGAAAATACAGTGGAATCCCACCTAAGGGACTAAAAATTTGGTCTTAATAGGGGAGTGGTCTCAATGGGGACATAATTTAATTAAGGAAAAACAAAAATGGGTCTGTAAATTGGTGGTCTTAATACAGAAATGGTCTCTTTATGGAGGTGGTCTTAGTAGGATGTATTCCTATCTAAATGCAGTCCTACTCTAACACCTATTGAGCAAAAGAGGGAGCCACCTGCATCAGGGCAGATCCATGTATTTAGCATGGTCAAAAGCACTTGCTCAACAAAATGAACAACACAAACACACAATAATATTAAGAAAATGTATTAACACACATTTGAAACATAAAGGATGTCTAAATTGATTAGAAATGGGCTCTCTTTCGGTTGAAAAGGTGTTATTTATGGATTTTTGTGTAATATATAATACAAATCTGCCCCGATCATTGTGGAAGCATCAGTCTGTTGCCCCGGCAACACAGGAAGTGAGTAGGATCGCAGTTAAATATGAATGTCTCCTATTGGAGATTCCACTGTATGTATTTGTAGCCTTAATGTCCAAATATATATCCTGTTTGGTGGACGGATGTTTAAACACTCACACTGGGTGTACGTCTGATAAAACATCGTTTAAACACATTATTGGGTTTATGTCTACTAAAACATCGATCCACCACATTCCACTTCTGGGAGTTCTCCTAATGACTACCATTTTTTGGGGGGGGGGGGGGGAGGGGGAGGATGACTGACTTCACGGTGGAACCACAGAATATGTCGCCTTATTTCATGAATTTGATGCTTTGTCCGTATATATTCAGATAAGTCTATTTCAATGTTAATGCCTGACCGTTTGGCATTTTATATTCCGAAATTATGATGCTTCTGTGTTAAGATCGTTGACCGCAGGTTTATGCCTTTCAGCCTCCCGTAACATTGCTCTGAGCTAATTCATAGACCCGTAATTGGGTCCACGGCTTATTGTAAAACATGCACATAATCAAATGGATGTGAGTCTCCAATCCGTGCTTGTATCAATTAAATTGCCATTTAATAGTATAAATCGAGGTTTAAGTTCACATTCATGCAGGCACTTTCATAAACATCAGTGAAACTATTCGGATCGAACCTTTGTAGGCATGGACGGTGTTTCATTAAGTCAGAACAACAGTTGTCACACCAATACAAACATTTAAAAGAAAAATTAACCGTATTTTGCGAGCACTCGTACAGGCCTATCCTGAAGAATAAATACCTCGTATTGGATTTTATTGTAATCTTTATGGAAAATATGATACCAGGACCATGATATAGGCCTATACAGCTGTACATGGGCATATTCATTTTTATATGTAGTGTGTACCATCTATTTAGTTTGCTAATGCTCACATCATAAAGGAAAATGTACCTCGCGGGTGCACCTTTTGTGCGAGATAGACGTAACTTGTGCCTTAACATAGATAGCATAAGTGGAACCTTTTGACGTCTGCTTCGTAAAAAAAATCATTTTATTATACTATATTAAGAATTGTATATACTTCATTTCTTCACTTCGGGCTTAGTGGTACACACCATGCTTTGGTGGCTAAATCTCGTGTACCACGGCAGAGCATGGCACATAACGGATATTATTTTGCAGTGGAGGCATTCAGAAATGCGTCTCGCGTTATGATAATCATGACCATGGCAATTCTGTTCACAGCGCCATTCACATGTCATTGTGACCCTTGTTTTAATCACATTCATTCGATTGGTAAATCCAAGCATATTTTGTTCACATGGACAATCTGCAAAGACAACAGCTTTCGACAGTGCCTACACAGGCCTGAGATAAGTATTACGGAAATCAGGACCATGCATTTTACAATTAAGACATTCCCAGAATGCGCAACACGATGTAAGAATCCTTTTCTAGGCGTGATAAAAAAGGCGACAAAAGCTATAGACATTCGCTGCTGTGTAAGATTTGACGAATATTACAGAGTTCAAATTAATAATATTGAGACCACTTCTCACATGCACAATGGCACAGGATGAAAATTACATTTGAATCCGTATGTTCGTGAAATGTGCATTTTGCGCACTTCAAGAAAACTAGGCTATACATCGGTATCATTCTTGAAATGTGCAGCGCATTTTGAGAAAATTGTGTCTGTACTATTGTGGTTTTGAAAGCCACAGCGCTGAAGTTAGACTCTATACTTTAAAATAGCCAAAATACGCCGCGCGCAACAGAAATCATGACCGTGTCTATGTTACAGTTGAGACATTCCCGGAGTGCGTTGTGGGTTATGAGAATCTTGACCATATTCTGCAGTCATTAAAACGTGTTCACATGTAGGCCTATTACTTTCCATCGACACTCTGCAAACGGGAGGGGACACTTTGGAACACCCCAACATACACAGGGGCGCGTTACGGGAATCGGAACCAGCGCATTTTAAGAATCCTAATCAAATGTCCGAAGTTTCTTAGGCATTCAATGCCATCTAAAAACTGGAAGAATTGCCGATTCAATGAAATAAAACTTCAATTAAACCTTATAAATGAAGAAAATCTGCATTTAATCGCCACAGCTTACACGGCTTATCAATTGAACATTATAATTGTTACTATTATTACGATTTTTTTTTACCGGCAAACCGCAATGCAAAGGCAACCACAATATAAATATAGAGTCTCACATTCCAATACAGCTCATCAAAGGAATCATCACACTAGGGAACATACAGGTATGACGCAAATTCTTCTGTTATCACCTTTATCAAAACATAGAGCCGTTGATATTAAGCTTTATGTTGTCTGAACCTAATATTTAACGAAAAGTTAATAAAAGGTAAAAAAAAACAAAAGAAAAGAAAAGAAAAAATAAAGAGAGAATGAAAAAGAAAAAAAACCC
Organism: Hermodice carunculata; assembly: GCA_964020975.1. NCBI lineage: Eukaryota > Metazoa > Annelida > Polychaeta > Eunicida > Amphinomidae > Hermodice > Hermodice carunculata. Next base: position 86,004,852 of record OZ026620.1, on the reverse strand, counting down.
CCGAAATTTGAAAGAAAGAAAGAAAGAAAGAAAGAAAGAAAGAAAGAAAGAAAGAAAGAAAGAAAGAAAGAAAGACAATTTCCTTGCCATTCCTTATACTGCAGTGAAAACACATGGTACTGGAACTTCAGTTTACCATTTTCAACAGTTGCATTTGGTTAAGAGCAACTAAAACATGGACTTGACATCAGTGTTCCACTCTTAATCTGACCACCGCTACATTTTATTCAGCTAAAGCTATTCTAGAATCGCTCTGCGCGATTCCGGAATTGACGCGCGTTTTAAGTATTCCCCAAACGCGCAGCCCGATTACGGAATCGCGCAAATTCCCATACTGCGCGGAACATAATACAAGTTAGACTTGCACAAGTCCCTGGTGCATGTCCCTATTTTCCCATCCCGCGGTCCCACCCAGAAGTGCGATACATTTTCCCCTCCACAAAGTTAACTGAATAATATTATGCCAACTACACGGTGTTATTAAGTAGGTCCTACTATTATTATTATATTTTTTTTTAACTGTCGACACTGCCGCCGTGTCGGTTTCAACAGTAGCAGCTATTGAGTCCTGGTCAGTTCTAATCCCATTATCATCGCGAGTGGAAAGTGGCCTTCGATGAATGCATGGCTAGTCACTGGCCACTCAAGCGAGACAAAGCTGACCGTCTCCCTCCGGCTGCCGACACCAGACTGGACGCCCTCCGCCTGACTCGGGCAGTGCAATTAATACTTCATTACACAGTAGCTCAATTAACAGCTTCTGAAGAGGGGTGCGTTATGACCGCTCGCATGTCTGTGTGATAAGAAACACAGTGCAGACCGCCCGGCGCTAATCATCTGGAGTCCGTGTTATCTGGTTATAGACACGTTCCACGCCAATTAGCCAGGTTTGAGGGCCTACCTGTATGGTAACCGAATAACGCTTCGACGTGTGTTTACTTGAAAAATTTATTTTTGCAATTAATTTTATTTTGAATAAAATACGGAAGACAGTCCAGTGAGACTTGAGCAAGTCTAAATACAAGTCCGTGTGGCGGGAACTTCAGTAATGTGTGTGGGCTAACGTTTACAATTCGATCCGGGTGTTTAAAAGTTAGAGTATGGAATGTATTATTAAACACTTTTGCAGATGAACTAGTAACTATCGCAGATTGCTATAACAGTTGTTGAATTTAGTATCCGTGCACTCTAAATCAGTTACTTTCCACTTTAGTATAGTACCCGCCCCCGTAGTCGTCTTCAGGCGCCATATTGGTCTAGTAGTACCTCTGGTTCTCGCTAGATGATGCTCCTTGCAATGCATTGTCACTCGAGCTTTCAAGTTCGGCATGAATGCCACTGACCACCAACAATCCCCGCTAGCTCAGGCGGTAGGGGGGAGGGTTACAGGAAAGGGTTTCGACTATATGTAGGTCCGACTCCCCCACAGGGTAGCAGAAGAAACAAGAGGAATGAGGGTGTGGAGGGGGGACCCCCCACACCCGCCTTCCCCCGACATAAGAAAAAAGGTGGTGTGGGGAACCCTCCCCCCCAACATCAGAAACAGACATTTTTGCCAAATAAGTATCACACCGTCGGTCAGACAGCCAGAGTTTGCTATCACATAACACCCATATATCCTCGTGCAAATGTGGGTCTCACATTTAGAAAAGTTTGATCATCAAAAACTTAAAAAAATACAACTTACTAAACCCGACTGGCAAAGAGCTTTAGCACTGCTGACGCATGCGCACTTGCCCCATTTCCACGCAAAACAGCAAATATGCCTTTATGCCCAAGTCGTCGTCGGCTCCTACAGCATTAGATCATTTATATCACACACACATACAAACACACACACTATTTGTGTTTGGATCAATTTAATCGATCTGTTGTAAAGATGTATGGACACATCATGAAATTAGTCCTGTTCCAATTGTCTTCCAATTTTCAGCGGTATTGTTTTTTTCTACTTTTTCTTAGCTCTTACGACCGTACTTCGCAGAGCTCATGCAATCATTGATGTCTGCCTGTCCGTAAACTTTTCATTGTAAGCACGTGGCAGTCTACAGTTTTCAAGTTAGCCCCGTATAACCTTCATGACTTATCAAGTGTATGGAACACTAGATCGAGTTCAATATTGTTGGCGCCACCCTCAGCATTAGAAATATATGGTCAAAATGTGAAAATGTTGTGACCAGTCTAACATCCTTGATTTTAGATCATTTTTTGTGATATTTGGAGAGGTTGTTGCGAAAGTCAACGTCTCGGTTGCTTGTGATAGTTGTGGTGCCACCTGTACTTTGACCAAAATTGTGAACCAAAATGTGTTGAAAGATACAACATTTTATATCTCCAAATGTAATTGAACAGCAAATTTAGAGGCTATATAGAACAAGTCCAATATAGGTACGCTATGTAATTTGAGTGACCTAGGCCTACCTTTGTTAGGTCACCCGGCCAGTAAAGTTGAAAGAAGTGATTTGATGATGGCAGGGCGTAGCTTGGGAATCGATGTCAAAAAGAACTGAGTCTTCAAATAAAAAATTCACCTGATTATGTTGCACATAAAACTCTACTTGGTGACCTACTTTTTGGGTCAGTGATTATGGTCCTTGGCGCTTGTCTTAGTTTATTTTTTCCTCAATGACTCGAAAAGGTATCACCCAATTTGTATAAAAAAAAAAAAAAGCCATTGAAAGCTGAAGGGGAGGGGGAGGCACATTTTGAACACAACAATTTTTGATCCGAGTTGAAGGTGAAGATCAAATGACCAGTTGGAATATAAGGATCATTTTATGTATGTTCTGCATCCAACAGTTTTTGAGTTAGATTCATTTTGCTTTTAGGACCTATAAAATCAATGAATAACTACGTCAACCACTATGTTGTGACGCCACCTGTAGGAGTATATAATATACGAGGTCCACATGTGAAGATATTGTGACCACTCCATCATCCTTAATATTTTTGTGGATCTTTATGAAATGTAGTGAGTTTGTTGAGACGATCAAAATCTCGGTTATATATGATACTAGTTAGTGGCCCCACCTATACTTTGATTGTAATTATGAATTGAAATGTCTTGAAACATGTTAAATTCCACACCTCGAAAAATAGTTCAATTAGCCGTGCTAAATTTACTGGGAACATAAATCATGGCCAATGCTAATTTGTTATTAATATCAGTGACCTTGACCCTTTTTGTTAGGTCATCAGACCTGTAAGGTTGGAAGAGGTGATTTTGTTATGGCAAGGTGTAGCTTTGACATTAATTGTATAGAGAATTGGGCCTCCAAATCAAAACTGTGCTTGAGTACATTAAACATAAAGCTGTGCGCGGTGGCCTACTTTTTGGGTCACATTGACCCAATGATTGTGTGACCTTGGCCTATTTTTCAAGGCCAATAAGCACTTACGAAAATGACATTTAATTCAATATCGTGATGAAGAATTGGCAAATGATACCAGGCGTGTCATAAACGTGTATCATGTGGATTTTGATATTGCATAATATGAATTACCTGGAATAATTTTTCAAGGTGGGGGGGGGGGTGTATTTCAGGAAATGAATTTTGTTGATGGCCATCAGCAGAGCATTAGGTCCATAGACCACCTGTTTTTCACACCGATGTAGGTGACCATGTTGTGGAAATAATTCGGTTCCATTAGTGTCCACATTGTAGAGTGTGGATTTTCTTGTGAAATTATCCATGTCTTTTACCAGAGTCAACATTCACAGTGCACAAACAGGATGAACAGCAAATTCATGTGAAGCAACGCTTTTGCTTATCCAAAAGCCGAATTTTTCTTAGTTTTTATATTCAAAGTAGCAATTATGAGATATCTTTACAAAACGTAAACGCTAGACATGTAAGCAAACTGCAGATGTAGTTAACTTTAATTACGCGATCGACTAATATTGATCCGATGTTTTTATAAGAGCGATGAATTAATGATGGCAACAATTTGCGATTTGCGATTTGAAAATATGATACACACATTAACAAGCCTTGGGAAATAATTTGATTGCTTAGGCTGACACTAAAGAAAAACATCAAAAAGATTTGCAATTAATTCCACTGTTCCCAGCTTCTAAAAACCACATTTATCATTTTGTTGTCATAAAATGAATGCTATGATAGTGTAGATTACATCAGTTTTGCCTTTAATTTGTTGCTCCTAGGACTTTCCGATTGCACTTTGATCATATTACAATGTTTAATATAGAGCTCATTTAAACTCTTTCGATGCCAAGTTTTGACGCAGGTAACAGTATTTATTCCCCTCTGCTTGCTCTGGCGAATTAAGTCCACAGCGCATCCAGGAAAGCTGTTAACTGCTCGCATGGTCTCTGCGCCCGAAGGCATGCTGGTACTGGAATGACAGTCCTAAACAGTACGTCCTTTGAAGGGCTCTCTCTCTCTCTCTCTCTCTCTCTCTCTCTCTCTCTCTCTCTGTTATTCTGGGTGGCTGTCTGTCTGTCTGTCTCCATCCATCCATCTGTATATGTATATGTAAATATTATATATATATATATATATATATATATATATATATATATATATATATATATATATATATAGTAGCGCCATCAATAGCTCTGAAATACTTATGGATACGCATACGTATGTTAAACTTATAAGGCACAAAGGAAGAAAAAAAGACAAAGGCACTTATGAAAAGAAAAAAAAAATAAACACGAAGAAGCTGAATCTCTCACTTCATTTTGTCCAGTAATTATTCCATTCTTCCATTCCATCCCTAAATAATCACAGCTCTGTTACTTCTTTGGCCACTCGTATGACATTTTCTGAAATAATCTGATGCCGCCTCTTGATAAGATAATCAACATGTCCATCTCATCAAAATCAAGCTTAAAGTACTTTCAGAGATATCAATATCTAGTGCTGAACAAACTAGGCAGTCCTCTTCAACCCTAACACAGTTAGCATAAAAAGAAGTGTCAAAAAATACTTTTAACCTCACCGCTGTTACCATTAATTCCACAGGAACATTAGTTTGTATTATGAGTGTTTTGTGAAATATAATACAAGTCAATGAAAACTATGTTGTATGAGGCAAAATCTCGCTACGTGTTTCAAGCCCGAAACTGGAAAAAGACTGTCTCCCATGTCTTAACTATCACTATGTTATGATTATAGATGGATAACGCCGCTTGATTTTTATGTCCTGTATTTTGAGTGAATTGTCATTACCACAGTGACATTATGTAGACCTCGATTGCCTACGCCTTCAAACAATGTAAAGCCGAGAGCGTTTTATAAATGAAAACAATGGCTTATTTGTTAACACGTTCAAATCACAACAAAATCGCAGTTAATTTGCGGTACATCCCTCGATCAAACAGAGACAGAGACGGGAATCGAGATATCAGATACTTTGTCATAAATTTTAATTAAAAAGTGACATGGCGATACGTCAACTTCCGGTCCCTCGGGGTTCAATATTAGCAGATAGCACCTTCATGCAGGTACTTCGAATTCCTCTTCCTCCACTCGTCCGTGAGAGTATTAAATGGACTTAAGTAGCTCTGTTTATCATGAAAGGTGTTCTACTCCCAAATGCACGAGGCAAGTTTCCCGAGGGAAATTCGCCATTAGTAAAATGTAACTCTGTGTCAAGATCCCAACATTCACTGAGGTGTGATGAATGGTGATTAACATACATCTAAACTGGAGTAATTCCTGGTTTGATAGCATTGCGGGGTTTGTTGGAGATCCTGTCGGAAGATAAATCCAGGTTTTTCTGCTACATGTGTTCTGCATATTTGTTACCCGTTATGGATAATTCTAACAGGTGTGAAAATATATCATGAAAATACATACTGAATGGTGGTAGTGCCAAAGGTTGCGACCTTCAATATTGCTCACACACAACCCAATTAATGAATAGCGTGAGGCAATTGTAGGGTAAGTGACGCAGTGTAGAATATTTACACGTAGTGCTCTAGAAACGTCGTAGAGTCCATGCGTGTTGATGCCATAAGAGAGAAAATTATCATCTGATGGTGTATTGGCATCAGTATAGACTATGTTTGAATACATAAACCATGGGCATTGGCGACCAACAAGCAGTCTTTGCATAGATAATTTCAGATTCAACTCACGAAGAATATAAATTGTCTATCGTGTTGAATATGTCATTCTGCCCATCAAACGAGTAATAGGATTGGGATCTTTGCAAGGATAAATCTTTCGGCAGCCTTTATCCAGGTGGTTACTTTGGCATTCTCACGGTACGTAAGCAACGGTGAAGCAAGAACGCCATTACGCTGGTTCGCTTGCACGTGAATGATTTTGACAGGCATCCTCCTGTTATATATCGTTTTATGCCGCAAATGCTGACCCATAAGAGAAAAGCTTGGTTTGATCCACTTAAAAAAAATGCAATTTATCGAACCACTAGACCCCCTTGTTGTTGCATTGTATTTCAAGCTGAAAATTTATCAGTAAAGTCCTGGGGTGCCTGGGATTCTAAATGTGTCGTTGCTAGTCAAGCTCGGCAAGATGGACACTGCTCGTCAATGACAAGGCAGCATGTTGGACGCCGATTACGTTCTGTCGTTGTCATCAATTTGCACCCGAGGAAGAACACAAGGATATACCTGCACATAGAAGACATTTTGACATTCGCTGCTTGGATACAGGATTAAAAAGCATTATTATTTTTGCGTAAGCTCTTTGTCTCTGGAACATTGCTTTACCTATCACTCGTGATGCTGAGTTTCAAGACAAATTCAAAACCAAATTAGAAAGCATTATGCCTAAATATGTCCCGCTGGTTTACACTGGGTGGGTACAGAAGAGTAGCTGTTATGCATGCATTTTCGGGTATGAAGGGCAGTATGCTAAAAGCAGACATGCCCAAAAGTGGTCTTGCCGACTCACTTAACATTGCTTGTGGCGATGCTATGGAAGATGGGTTTCATTACTTTTTCCAATGAGAAAAACTTTAGTGTGGAGTGCAATACATTGCCAATTGTTGGTATTCCTTTAGTTTCCTTCACAGTACCAATGTGTTTTTTTTTCTCCTTTTTTTATTCGTCAACAAAAATTGTACTTCTAAAGAAAGCGTGGTAGTTTTGTGCTACACAGTCATACGTCCAATCGAAGGGCAGGCCCGGAGACGTTACATGGTTTTGCAAAAAGGTGTACATATGAATAAAAAGTAAGCGCCTGTTTGGGACGGCGTACCCCATTATTTATTTCCTGTCATAAGACGTCAACACTTCTTATTGTGTTACATTTGTCATTCTATCTATCTGTGTGTAGTGGTGATCACTCTCACACTGGTACCTCACTGTTGTATTCTGACTCCCATTCTCTTTGTCTTCCTGTGGGAAAGGAATTTAAATAAGGTCACGCCCTTTTTTAGCAATCACTTTTTGAAATGAAATATGTTTAAGCCAAAATATTGAAAGGCAGGGCATAACAATATAACACGAACACACGTGGGAAGGCACAATAACAAGATATGGAAGGATGGAGAGGCTTAAGTAACTTTTAGGATCAGACCATTTTCAAAGACGGCGTACATGATGCTTCAAAAGCGAGTTAACTGACCAATGCATGTAGCTTTCAACTAGTCAGTCATGGTAGTGTTTTCAAGAACGACTGAGTATACCTGTTCATGAGCCAATGGTGAAGATTCAGGATGAGTAATAAGTTGAAGTAACAGTTAGCATCAATTTCAATTTCATGCCTTTTTTCATTTTTTTATGCCCTTCCCATATTTTACTGTGGGGGAAATGAGTTGGGCAATATGCACTTTGCAGTAAGGTCATGATGGACGTCGTAAAAGTCATATTGATTAAGGCCCGAGGCCGAAGAAAATATGCCTTTCTGCGGTCGCCGTACTTTCGGCTTACTCGATTTGAATTGTTAAATGAAACAAGCAACTATTAAAATCACGTGTGTAATTACAGGTATAAATTTATTTTTACTTCTTTTATTTCATCTTATTGATTTATTATTTTAAAAAGTATGCATATTACAATTTTACACGATGCAGATAAAAAAATTCCAGTCAAATATTCAATCTCGGCATGCAGTATCTCATATATCTCAGAACCAGAAGTAGCAGATATATTCTTTACTTCTTATTTGATACCATTCATGATTTCTGCGTTATAAGGTACACTTTTATATAATTTTTCATATTTAGTAGCCAAACAATTAATAATATTCCTTCCACCTGTAACACCATCAACATTTTTAGATAAAACCTTTTTATATTGGTTGGACACGCTGGATTCCTTCCTAAAGTTTCTAGTGCATATTGATGTTAAATAAGAATATAGCAGTTGCCATTTTTTCTCACCTTATGGTAATCCGATTCCTTTCTAAGTCTTTATTAAACACCACACGTGTAATAAATTTACCACAACTAATCCCAATGCTGTTCCAGAAAAGAGCTGTCTCATTTGCAGGTTGTGCATGATCCTACAATCACTTAGGAATATTAAGATCACCAGCTTAAGAAGGTCTGTTTGGAGACTAAATGATAACAGATTAGAGCAAGTGCCGCTTATACCAAGTCTCTCTCTGCAAGTTTTCAACATTGTTCAGTGGCTTATATTTCTGGTTGAAGTTTCTAATACAAACTAAAAGTTTGGCACAAGCATTTCTCCAAATTGGTCCAGTGGTTTCCTACAAAAAAGCAGGAATACAAAATAAACAATGTTTTGTTGGGCTAAATTATGTCCCAAGATAGAAATAGGTCTCAGACCCCTCTGCTTACATATATTGTTATAATCAAGATTTAAGAGAAAAGCTCACTGGAATTATCAGTTTGAAACAATTTTAAGTCCTATGAGACCAATTCGTTTCTTTAAATCCTGTCATGTCACAAAGTTCAAAGTCGAATCATTATCATTATCATTATCATCATCATGTTATTATTATTATTATTATTATTATTATTATTATTATTATTATTATTATTATTATTATTATTATTATTATTATTATTATCAACGCTATCTATTTTATATTTATTTGTCTATCAGTATTTTTTGCATTCAAACTCGTATTGCAAATTATCTGATGTAACACTGTGGCATGGTTCTATTAGAAATGGTATTTTCCCGTTTAACTTCACTTTAACAGCCAATAGACAAATATAGATAGTAGCACATAATTGATAACACGTAAAATATAAATGCAGCAAAAATTGATAATATGATGTGCATGTAATATAATAATTCGAGTCAAATGATACCTTTCTTAACTTCGTTTTTCAAGCAACAGGTAATTACCTGTGCAATGTAAATGGTTGTTTTGAGAGTTATATGTAACACGTAGCGTTGATTTTTATAACAAATAACAGTGCGAGCCCCGCGCTATCTGTTACACAAGTAACAACGCTATCTGTTACAAAATTGACGCAACTGTTACTGGTAACAGTTAGCGGTATTGTAAAACTTAACGGTTGTAAAAAGGATAAGACATAACTGTCTGGAGACAATTCGGTTGTATATGTATAACCATCATATCGCGGAACTTGCTTTAAATTACTGTCAAACGTGCTGTCACTTAAATACTGCGATTTCTGTGTTCAGGTTAAATGTGATCTGAAAGTATGTCAGTGGTAGTGTCTGACATGCTTGTTATTTAATGTTGTAAATTAAAAGGGGGACTTAATTGCCAACAATAAATGACTCCTTTATTTGCCAGTAAAATATGTAAATTGACGACGTGTGTCTATGTACAACATCGTTTGACCTCGTGTTGATATAATCAAAACTTAATGCATTTCATGATTGGGGTCAAGGTTGTAGACTTTTCTGCTGTTGAACAAAACAGAAAGCCAACGCGCATTAGGAAAAAAGTAAACAACAAAATAAAAAAAAAAAAATAAAAAATAAAAATTAAAAATTGATAAAAGAAAAACGAAAGCAAAACATATACAGTCACATATTTTTCAAATGCACCTATGGACATAGATTGTTGTATTCAAGGCCCAGTGAATATCCCAGTCGACCATGTAAAAATGTCAAACGGAAAAAAATCTTGGGTCCTGTTAAATTCGCATCCAGGTTGGGCAATCAAGTAAGATCATGTGAATAGTTCAACTATAGTCTTTGTTAGTCATTCTTGAATTACCATTTAATTTGGCCATTTTATCATAGGACAAAGTGGACAAATCATAAGCATTTAGGTGATCGTCCAACGGCCAGTGGTGCCCATTTCTTGGAAATAATAGTGTGTGCTGAAGATATACGAACAACTTCATATTAGACATCAGGTCCAGAGTGTGGTCATATCTTTTACTGGAAATGACTCCATGTTGCTTGTGTAGTGAACAGCTTGAAGTGCGCTGACCTGTTCGTCTTTTCGAACGGAAATTACGTTACGTTTCTTGAATAATTATGCCCCAGAAATACTTTGACTTCAAAACTATCTTTCCCTAACTGCTCGTCTTTACGTTTCTGTTTTTTTTTTTAATGTTTTTCTGTATTTCTGATACGTGATTTCTTGCTAATTGTGATATTCTCTGTATGTGTAAAATGCAGTGAAATTTCTCTTTCTTACAGGAGCAAATATACTGGCATCATTTAGATTTCAAAGAAAGGCTATTAGAAAGATGAAAAGGGGCGCATCTGCTAGTTGGGCAATCCAATTTGCAATTCAGAGAGAAGCCTGTGTTCTGGAAGGAGGATTTAAAGCAGCTTCTTGTGGATTTCAGTGCAAATGAAATTCTTTGGAGATCAAATTACTTACCAAAATGAAAATACTTTAGATTAGCGGAGTTTCCTGGCGAAGGACTTACAGCTAACCCATGCATCAAGTTACTTTGGGGACAGACATGTCTGTGTGTGATCAAATAGGTACCTGCGGGCCAGTGAGCAGTCCTATCTTCTATTAACAGTTTTTCATTATTCACCACGTTAGTGCATAGCACTTAAAACGTTAACTCACGTACAGATGTTACATGTATGTGAGGCATTTCATCACCTTTTTGTAAGGTTTCTGTCATGGACACAATATAGATTTCTCAACTGCAAGTGATACTATGGATCTACAATTACATCATGTAGGTAATTTGTTACGTGGAAAGATGGATTAAAGTGAGAAACGGGAAAATCGACAGGGTCGTGTTGGTTTTGTTGAACATCGAATGGTTTACTTTGTCACTGGGACGGTATGATGACATTGTCATGTTATTACATCACGAACGTCGAGAAAAGCTTCAGAATGAGAATGTTCACCCTCTCCGAGTACAATCCAAACGTAGCCACATTATAATCTCTGTCGCTCTTTCTCTGTCTACATTTGTCTGTCTCTCTGTCTGTCTGTTTGTCTCTGTGTCTCTCTCTCTCATTCTCTGCCTACATTTGTCTGTCTCTCTGTCTGTCTGTTTGTCTCTCTGTCTCTCTCTCTCTCTCTCACTCTAACACCATGCGTGCGCTTTGAAATAGCAACTCATATACAGCAAAATGCACTTTGCGAATGCACATTTGGTTCGGCACTTCAAAGCCTGATATAATAGTTGATTTTACGCTAACCGTATAAATACTTCTTTGACCTTGCTTGAGGACACGACATTCGTCAAACTGTGATTCTTTACCAAATCATAAAATGATATAGTGTGCACAGTAGAACACTCCTCAACGGTGTAGGATAATGCTTTTGGGTTTTTCTGACCAAAGGTGATCACTCGTGTGTCTCACTTGTCCATCTCTCCGTCCGTGCGTCTGCTAACCTTTGTTCGTGGACTGGATAAAGGCCACAGTTTTTCAAGTTAGCCCCAAACAGCTTTTAGGACTTATTTAGCGCATGGAAATCTGGTTCCCTATCGATAAAGGTGGCGCTACCTGCTGTTTTATGGGGCAACATGTGAAAATCCTGTGACCGCTCTTCCGTTCTTAAATTTCAGTTAAACTTCATGAAATATAGTGGGATTGTGGAAGGTGTTTAAATCTCATTTTTACATGATAGAAGCGACGCCACATATATTCTGTCTGAAATTATTATAGCCAAGACGTGTTGAATGTCATCTCGGACGATTGGCAGGGCCAAATGAAAAGCGTGAAGACACTGGCACAAAATGATGTTTTATTCCTCATACCAGTCAGGCTTGAAACATCTGACGTAAAACAGTAGACACTTGTTTTGACACACCCCGTGCGCCTTAAACCATTTTGACCATTTAAACAGACACACCAACATAACACGCCCCGTGCGCTCTGCTTCCAAGGATAACACACCCCGAGTGTCTATACCATAGAAGTGTATTACGTCATTCTAACGCGTGCATTAAACCATTCCAACGGATGTATTAAACCACTCCAATTGATGTATTAAGCCATTCCACCGGATCAAACTGCAATAAACATATCGCCATTTCATAATCCATTTAAATCGCACTTTTATACTCATACTTGACCATATATATTTCGTCTGTTCACCTTTCATTAACATAACCATATGGATATCGATTGTATGTTCTGTTTAACCATTTTACTGGTATGTATCGTACTTTTGCACATTGCACCGCAGACGAAATACATAAACTTCATTTAAACACTTTATGACCTGATCAAAACCCGCTGTTATATATCAATAGAGATATACTGAAAACCTTCATGTCTGAGAACGCGCAGATGAAAAGTATGTACTCTTACGCGTGAGACCGTTAGCTACGCTCCTAACCAATACATTAAGCGCGTAAAGTAATGTGACTGAACCACATGAAACCAGTCCTGAGATATTTCGTTACTTACAGGAATATACTGAGCTAATTATACTTTATCCTAGGAAAACATTCATGATAGAGAAGTTTAGTAAACTGATGCAGAGTGAGACCCGTGCAAACTGCAAAGCAAGCATGTATATATGTCTTACGCCCAAAAACGACTTCAACCCGTACTAAATGTACTGCAAATTCACGTATATGAAACCGATAAATAGACATTCGAAATTTCAAGATACTCACAACAAAAACCGGTGCAGTGCCTTGAAACCCCATGTTAAGCTACCAGCAAACTCATTTTTTGCCATGCTACCCAATGTAACATGGGAAGCGCCTTAAACTTGAAGGTGCGGCCCTGGACCTGCGCCCTGCACAATCTTCACCGGTCACCCGTCACTCAGCAGATGCTAACCAAGAACACATCATACCCAAAGCCTATATATATGGGTACCTACCCTGGATGACTGATTTTACCCCAGTCCTTCAATTGTTATCCTATGTAACATGCATATGTTCGTAATAAACCCCAGGGAATAGTCACGTAGACCACTAGGCTGAAAATCTGAATCAACAAAAGGCAATCGGAACCAAGCATCAAATTGTAAAAAAAAAAAATATACATTTTATTTGGATCAATAAACAAATGCAGCTACTGTGTGTATGACTCTGAACGATATAAAATTCAATAACTTAAAAAGTGACGAAGTTACACACGTCATGCTTATAGCATATATGGATCGTGACCAATGCTAATCCTTTATTTAATGCTAGCAACCTTGACCTAATTTGTCAGCTTTCTGTACCTATAAAATTGCAAGTCGTGAGTGGTAATGGTGGGTCTATCTTGGACACCAATGGAAAGGCACAGTTAGCCTCCAGATCGAAATGAGACCTGTGTACATTGTACAAAATACCCTCTACTTGGTAACCTATTGTTCAGTTACCACGACCCAATTATTGTGGACTTTGGCTCTTGACCAAGTGTACCTTTTTCTTCAATAACTCAAAAAGTTACAACTCGATCTACATGGCCAGACCAGAGGCCATACATTGAAAATGGGCTTCGGGGCTCTTATTTGAACATAAACAGGGTTTTTTATTCCAAATTGAAGGTCAAGGTCAAATAGCCAGCATAAAGGTCAAAACGACGTCAAAATCTTGTGAATGTTTTACCATCTGTAATTTAAACGGATCATCATGAAATTTGGTGGGATAGTGGATGATGTTAAATCTCGATTAACGATGATACTAGGGGCGACATATATCATCGGAGAAGTTACGAGCCAAAATTTGTTGAAGAGATAAAAATCTGAATTTCGCAAAAAAGATATAAGCCAAATAAGCTAAAATTGTACCATTTTATAGGCCATTATCTACACAACTGTATTCTATAATATGGGTGACCTTGATACTTTTATCCCAGGCTACTGGCTCTGTAAAGATAAGAGACGCAATTAGCCAATGATGTTCATAAGGACGGTCCCTTGCCAATGGTGCCAACAGTTTTCACGTTAGCCCCATCTAACTTCAGCGTGAGGATTTAATCAAGGGTGTGAAAATCTAATACAAATATTTTATTTGTGGCCCAACCTAAACTATTATGTAACATATTGGTGGAAATCTGAAATTATGTGAACAAGCTATATAGCATCTTTAATATTTGGTGGATTTCGGTATAAACATATTTACCCCATGCATATTTTGCATAAGTTGTTCACAATTGGGAAAAAGGGCATTGCCTTATGTGAATCCCTCTTGCAAGGAAAGGACAGAGCCCAGAACTGACTAGACACATGGGTACGAGTGAAGGAGACGCCAATGTATACAAGAGAGATAGAGGGGCATTTATTGTCGTGCAGAATCTTTCCTGATTAGAGTATGGATTTGAACGATCACACAAGTGAGATACAGCCTGGAAATTGAACCTGAAATAAGAGAACAAAGTTACTTAGCCAAGACCAGTGGGTTTAAAGCAGTTTCTAGCAGATATACATTCATGCACTGCAGTAAAAATATCACAACTGTCTGCAAAAGAACATTGTTTTGAACCACACAACAATGTTCGAAGAGTGAAAGGAACAAGGGGAATGATTTTAGTATGAAGTGTTAATTAAGAGCTTCTGTATTTCGGACAGAAAAAAAGTAGTGAAATCTATCTTCAATGTGTGAGCCACATGTGCAAGCAGGTGATTCTTTGACCCCAATTTTAAATAAGTGAGAATGAAGCGGCCTAGCTCCCAAACGGAGCCGCGTACGTTGAATAGCAGTAAACTTATGTCCAAAGTTAAAACAACTCAGAGAAATCAGTTGACCGAGGTACTGATTAAAAAATTTTACGTTTAAGAACTTGAACAGAAGACGAATTTCGAATTTCAATGGGTGGATTTTCATGAAACATAGCGGAATTTCAGAGGAAGCCAAAGTCTGAACTAAAAATACAATTTTTTCATCAGCGTGGATGCCTGCAAAATGATAAAAGTTTGAAATGGTGCTACATACCTCAATGGAAAGTACTCATGGCCTGCCTGTATATGTGGGAATTTAAGTTGTAACTAGAGATAACATTTGAATATATGTCTCTATCTACATTACGGGCTAAGAAGATATTCTTTTTGTCTCACTGTTTTCCAAACAGGCCAGCAGCGCACTAGGCCCAATGGCCTCTTAATTTCACTTATACATTTTATTACGCGTCTCTCTTCCAATTTTGGAAATCAGAAATAGCACGTTTTGGAATTCTTGCTGCAGATTCTGCCATTTTCCTTCATTCTTTCCACTGCATCTTGCTCAACAGTTGTCTAATGAAAGCACAAGATTGACCTCGCAAATTTTCCAGGCACTAAGTTTGTATACTGAAATTTTAATCTATGATGAGGATGTAAGACAGGATGCAAGTGTTTATATGTTACATGTAGAGTTCCTACGGTTATGAAACTACAAGAAATAGTAAGACACAGCTTTGCTGATCACGCCAAATATATGTGGAGGCACAATTTCAATAATAGGATGATGTACCCCCCGTGGACAAAAAGGACAAAAAGAGATTAAAAATAGAGACATTATATTCAATGATTTCATTCTCTACAGACTGTGATTATGTTAATATTAACTCCTTCGTTAAATCATGCTTCAGTGGTCTGATTCTATTTGGCAGCTATCGAGGATAAAACGTGATGGCAGCTGAACAGTGTCTAATCTGCAACTCAACAAATTTGGTATATGCAAACAGGGATCACTTCACTTTCCCTTTTAAAACCCCTGCATAAAAATTGCGGCATCAAACATGAGGGTTTTGACATTGCATGATCCATATCAATTAATTAGTATTTAAAATTGCGTACACTTTAACTCTTTTGTTACCAATTTCGATGAAAGTCGATATGCTATGAATTGATATAACGATAGCAGATTCACAGTCTTTTTAAATTGAACTGGCGTGCAAACGGTAGCAAGCTTATAGTTACAAAGATCATAAAATGATACAGGTCAACAGCTTTCCTCGGCGCGCTTTGGTCAGAAGTGGGGCAGAGGAAAGCTTTTGATACGATCACAATTTGACTGTGAAAGAGTTATAGGTGAAAAGTAGGGGACAATGAACCGATTGGTTGAACAAGATCCTCCTGCCTGAGAACGAAAAGCTCAAATTTTATTCGGAAAATTATCGAACACAGAAACACTTGGGTACTGAAAACTTGTGCAAGCCAACGGTGTACACTGGGACCATGCTGCGCTTTAATGTTTGTCTCCATCGCAATCAATTTCTCTCATTATTCTGAAGTCATCACACGACAAAAGCCATAAGCACATTTTTTTCACTCAAATTCCATTACCGAGCAAGCTACTAATGGGAATTTTGATTGGGTGCATTCCAGGCTGTGGATCGTTCCCAAGGATCAAGGGGACTCTTTGGAAGCTCAGCAGATCGGGTATGTCAACATTGTTCCCGCCAGGAACGAACATGGCATGTTCGACAGCTTTGGGGACACCATTCGCAAATTTAACCACCATTTAAGACGACATCCTCTTCCAGGTATGAATTTTTTTTTTAATTGACCATCATATTTGAAAGACTGCCGTACAATATTCAACTGCTTAAGAGAAAAAGGGAGAAATAAAATTATGTATCTTGTTATTATGTATGTTGTGGCCTTGACGGATAGGCAGTTCACAACCTTCGCGATGTTGAAAAAAAAATGTCTTAAATAAACTATGTGAATTGAAGAGACAAGGGAGTTTGTGTGTGTTATACTTTTAAAAAATACATGAAGTAGATCGCGGATCCAAATGATGCTGCCATTTTCGTATATTTGAAGTAAATGGAGTGCACAAATTACGATTATCCAAGCCAGATGCTATATTAGTGATTTAGGACCGCATTACAGCTACACGTGTTTTACCTTGTGACACATCAAAGTGGTAGCATATGAAAGAGGCCACATTAATAAACTTGGCATACAGCTTTATAAAGTGGAAGAGCGTCGGTTGTCGCATCATATTGAAACGCGCTATTGCCGACTCCCTTGATTCAGCGATGTATCTACCTACTATACTGACCTCTGCTTCGGCGCAGGCACTCCTGTGACAAATGAACTTCGATTTTTCATAAATCCCGTGTTCTTTGGGCCTTTGGGCTACAATTTGTCAATGTTACAAAGGTGGATCTTGAGTTTGCTGATGGGAAGATTTTATACCCTTAGCCTAATCACATCTGTTTAGGATGCCGATCTCGGCACGGTGTAACCTCCGTATATTCTGCCATTTGTGGCAACCATTAGCCCATCTAAAGTTTTACCCTCTTACCTTAAGTGCTGAGTAGGAGCGAAAAAAAAGAAGAAATAAAATAAGGTAAAATTACTGTTAGACATAATGCAGGTTGACGTAAACAATGACCACGTCTAAAGCAATTCATAGGTCAAAAGATAAATCCCGTGCAAAAAGGTGTAGCAGTGCTTGTAATTGTTTTTGATGCTTTAGTCTAGCTAGGGAATAATTTGCCAGGACCACTGTGACGGCAGGTGGTTTTCATTCCGTGCCACGAACGACGCTTTGCGTTACTGAATCCAAATTCTGGTTGTAATTTCCGAGTAAGCCTACGTTGTAAAGTCGTGAAAGATGTATTTTATGTTTTCGAATCTTCGGAAGGGATTTTCATGCATTTCAAGCTTTGGTTTTCTATATTTCCGGGACATGCAAAATGTGTCATATACCTTGCGTGTGCAAGAATGGAAACACAGTGGGTGTTAAGCACGACTTAGCAGACTAGCATCCGCAAATATAACTTACATGTATTTGTAAAATCATAATACTTAGATTTAGCAAGTGCTCAGCAGAGAGGCTGCAAACTACTGAGGGGACTGATGTATCATGAGACTTTGTCCCTAACGGTAAAGCATCATGAAACAATTTGTTGAGAACTTAGTTTGACGAAATTTGGGATATTCTTGGGAGGCAAGCATTGTAGCATCAATACATTTGCGTTCAGTTATCCATAAATACAACGGTTAGAATACATTTCAAGTTACTTGTCCAATTTTAGTATCATTGAAAACTTTTTGTAAAATCCCTTACACTGATGACCAAAACTTGAAAATCCCACGAAGTCGTGCGCATCTACGTGATAACTCCTGCGAAAAGTTAAAAAGATGCTACCAATTCAAATGCGGGTCAGTGTAAAGCAGTGCACATTTCTCTATAAACAAGAAATTGCAACTAATCGTGGCCCAGAATACAGAAAACATGAGTAAGCTACTGCTAACGTATCTCAGGTGTGAATACGTTACGAATAACTCCAGTGATATATTGAGAACTAAGCTGGTAGTAATACACACGTCGTCGTTGACCGTAGGTCAACTTGTGTCATTTTCTGCTGGTTGTTACTGAATGACTTTATACAATAACGTTTTGTAAATTTTAGCAAATGAAATAAATGCAACACATGGCGACAGATTTCATTGAAATAAGGTTCTCTTTCTATGGAAGCCAAATCTGATGACTAGTTTATCCACGCTAAGTTTCCATACCGGTGAGTCACGAGGCCCTTCTGTTTAGCCCTGTACGCAGATAGAGCCAGTGTGTCACAAAGGTGCACCCACTCTGTCATTTGACAAACAGTTCATTATCACGTTTCAGGTATTTGCATGCACAAATACGTCGTTACTACAACGAAAGGAGTTGAAGGCCATGTTTAATGTTGTGGCCCTTTGAAATAATGGTGCCGCCTATTAGGATCCACAGGAACACGTGCCGTGTTCCTCGTAAGAATGCGGAACATATTTATAAACATAGAGATTTGGTGTGGTGAATTTAATTCTACTGCACAATGTTAATGTTCTGTGTAGTAATTTATGGAAGCATCAAGGCCTGTTGTCAATGAGAGAAATTGCATTTTTGCCGAAAAGAATGTCAATGGCTGATTTCATCTATAGTGTGCTTTGCTGTCTCCGTCTCTTTTCGCATATCATGGTTATTTGGCTCTTTCTGCAGGCCGTGTTTTAAATGTAGAGTCACAAGAAATGAAGTTCCATGAGTGGGGAGTTGGTGTGGACCCAGATGAATCTTGCTGGGTGGAAAGCGTTAAATTCAACGTGTCGTTTCTGGTTGTCATACGGGTATTTTATGAAGTAGGACCTCCGGCCTACGAAGAGATTGGTATGTATGCGAAGCAACTTCTCCTGTTCCGTTTGGTGATGTCATATCTAATCTTTTTGAAAGCAATGTACATATATATATATATATATATATATATATATATATATATATATATATATATATATATATATATATATATATGTGTGTGTGTGTGTGTGTGTGTGTGTGTGTGTGTGTGTGTGATCTGCATATTTCCTCGCTTAAAACAGCCAGATGGTTTCAAATAATTACAAAAAAAGAAATAATAAAAAGAAAAAAAAACACAGGCGGGGTGGAAGACACGCCGGGCTTCTTTATCATCATCATCATCATCATCATCATCATCATCATCATCATCATCATCATCATCATCATCATCATCATCATCATCATCATCATCATCATCATCATCATCATCATCATCATCATCATCATCATCATTTTGCATTGCACTTGTAGGAAAACTATTTTAAGAAATAAACGCAAGACTAAACAATAAAACCGTAAAATGAACTGCTATCATTATGTGAGTATGGCAAGTTACGTGAGTTAGGTATCATAAAATGAAGTCTGACGTGATGGAATGTCTCAACTTGAGATTGCGGGGTGTTCCTGGAATCCATCAAATTTTGTGTGAAATAAGCAAACAACGAAGAGCTGATAACCATGTAAAACTAATTGAAAATATTATTTATATTCAAAGCAAGGCAGAGTGTAGTCTTTCTTTTTGGTAAATCATTGTTTGTGGCTGGAGTCCCTCTCTATACAATTATATGAGTGAAATACCCACATCCACTAACGGCTATCCCTTGGGATTTCTTTCATTATCATCTAAATTGACGAATACGTGTGCGGGCAGTAGCTTGAAGTTTGATCTGCTACCGTATTGAATGGTTCCCTGCCACTTATCCCTGCTGTCACTTTTTATCTCCCCACAGCCAGAAAGATGTCAAATCCAAGCAATTAATTTCCCCATGTATTTGGCAGAAACTCTTCATATCTTCTAAGGGCTAGGTTATTTAGCCACACTGGAAAAATATCTCTACTATCGACATGTAATTATTGTAGCCGCAAGAGAACCAAATAGCCAATCAGGAATGACATTAAAAAAGACAGCATCACCAAGTGTGAACTTCCCCCTTCAACCGGTCAAAACCGGCTAAGTCTTAATTCAAGGGGAAAGGGTGAAAGCACTGTGCAAAGACTAGAATATTTGATCTACCAGGTGATTTTCCTGCTCATAATGTGTCAATTGGCAACATTAATCTGAAAATCGTCTCCATTTTAGACTGTTTTTTTTTGTATTCATGTGTTTATAAAAGTTGTCAATAGTAGTGAACAAAAACCGTGTAAGACTGATGGTGTTGTTTATTTCATTTATGTTAATTTGTTTCTTCATTCCTTCGTTCATTCATTCCATTTATTTATTTATTCGTTCTCATATTTTCTTAGACACTGCTGTCGCGAAAAGTCCCAAACTTGGCATAGTGATTGACCTAGTCGTGAGGGGAATCATCTGACTTGGAATAGTCAACATGTTGAAAATTATGGAAATAACGGTCATTTGAAATTTTAGATATTCAGTATCTTCATAACTATGAACGGTATAGGTACATCTCCAACTATAGTACACAAGTTTGTACAATAGGAGCATCCAATTGACTACAAACAAAATTTTGTAGAATTTTAATTTATGTAAATCAAGGGTGTTTCAAAAGTTTAAATGTTTAATATCATCCAAACTATTCATGGCGAGGGTACCATTCACTCTATAATTCATAGGTTTTTGCTATGGCTGCACCAAATGGACCACAGACAAGGTTGTAGAATTCTACTTTATGTTACTTAAGGGCACTTGAACAATTTTAATGGCAGGTATCCCTCATTCCTTCAAATCTTAGGCTTTTGCTACAGTTTTAGTCCTACTTGTATTTTGAATGTCTGCTAAGGTAACATGGCACTAATTTAATGAGCAATGTACAATTTAATTCTTTATTTCAAGTTGAGTTTAGTGCATGAATTCAGCATACAAAAGACGTCTGGTGCCATTTTCACATTCTTGTATATCTCGCTGCCTTTGCAGTTTAGGGACACAAAAGTCAAGACTATACGATTAATCTATATGAGCTTGAACACTGGCTGATTTGCTCTTGAAGCAAATCTCTTTTTTCTAGTTAACGTATGCCCTTTTCTGTACTTACTTGAACACTTTGTATACTGGATGCAATGGTGGACCGGGTTTCTGATTGTAATACCCGCCTGCACACCTACCTCACTCACCTACGGACCTGTTTCAGAATTGGTGACCTAGTTAATATATGTTTGTTAAAAACGATTAATTCTGCCCACACATTTGACCGTTGTTTCTGATGCGGATAAGATCTACTCAGACTCTTCATGTTTAAACTGAGGTATTGAAATGTATAAAGCGCATGAAATGTGAAGCCTAAATTTAAATTACTTGTCATCGGAGATTTTGGCCTATATCTAGTTATTTCAAATAAACATATCATTTGATTCACGAAGATTGACTGCCTCAAGGCAAAAAATAGTTAACGAGATTAAAAAAATCCACTGCCAGGGAAAAGTGCTTGTTATAGGTACATCTTAAAACACAATGTACTTGGATTGAGCGAACTGTTTTTCGGTTAATTAATATAACAGTACATTATTTTGCCGGTAAACGTCAGCACATTAGTAGTGATAACAATAAAATAATTGGCAAGAAAGTTGCCAGTAATTTACTCTAAAATGATACAGTAATTGGTCACAGTGCAGTCAAATGATGATTATTAGAGATTCAAACTGAACGGCTCACTTGTAATATTTTAGTCGTCTATCACCGGAGGAAAACGTGTTTCAAGATGTTACATAGACAGTATTCAAATGTATTGCAGTTTTAGCATCTGCAGGTACATCATGCAACGCGATGCACTGTCATGACGGATGTTTGTGTTGGAGGTCAATAAATGTTTTGCAGCTATTGGCCCTGCGCGTGGCGCTTCTGTCATATTTGAATGTCCTTCTCCTGCTTTGGTGTCATCTTCAATCTCACAGCAAACAGATCCAGCCACCTTCTTACAGAACCTATCAACAGGAGATAAAATGCATGAAATTGCAAAAGGAAGTACTTGAATGGTTATACAGTTTCCTTTGGAGAATTGAGAGCATTAAATTATCTCTTGCTAATTAAAATGATGAAACCCAATCTGTTGTGAAATGTGGTCTGCTTTAATGCCCTCACTCGAGTTTGTCACCAATGAAAAAAAAAATGTATAATGAACAGTATGGTTGAAGCGTATCAGGGCGGGAAGCTCTGATCAACGATTTTATTGGACAAAAATGGGGTCAAATGTCGGCCAAGAAAGACAAGTTGAGTAAATCTGTACTCAAAGAAGAAAGGATTAAATGTGTTTTTGCAGGTTGTGCGGATTTTGTGCCGTCCTTGTTGGAGCAGGGGTCTCAGTTTGGAGCAGCGTCGTTCGAATCATTTGGAGACGTTGTTCGCAAGACAGCCGGGTGGGTTCATCATCAGACCTCAGTCAGAATAACTAACATCCAGTCTATTGATTACAAGGTGACACACCAGTGGAGTAAGTATGAACTACACACGCCCATTGCCAATGTTATCGCTATTTTGAAGCTTCTTGAGCTTGTCCAAATAGTGGACAGCCGTATCCTGCTAGGACCGGTATCAGCCATCGCACACAGATGATGGATTATAGATAAGCAATGCCATTGGACGACCAGTAACCACCTGACTTAGCAATAAAGTGGGACGCAGAGCAGGGCGCAAGAGGCTTTTTCGGCTTCCAAAATGCCGTATGCGTGTATAATGCAATGGTAAATGAAGCAGGGTAAATTTCAAGCCTTCCCTGAGCCTCACGCCAACATGACAAAATGATCGTGAAAAAGATTATAAGCTTATATGTTAGCGATAGCGTCATGGTTCAGAAAATTGGTGCATCAAAAATTTGATTCAACCCATGGGAATCACTCAACTACACGAAAGTCATAGCATAAACTTCAATGTATTTTGTACTCAAACGTTTATGAACTTAAGTTCAATGACTTACTCTAAACTAAGTTACCCTGCTTTGCCATGTAATTAAATAAGCTTGTAAAACTGTGCCCAATTTTTGTATGTTTGACATGATGCTCTTGTGTTTCCAAAACTGTTTGTATTATATCAAAACGCTATATATGTTTGTATTATGTGCGCGCGCGTGTGTGTGTATAAAATGTTTTTGTAAGATCGCAAATCCTCCTCTTCATAACAAACGCAAGCTTATTTGATATACCATCCTTTGGTGCACATTATGCCATAGAATGAATAAAGTTTTCAGAAAGTGAAACTTTCATTTTTTCCCATTCTGCATGCCTGGTCAGGACAGCAGCTACAATTATTATTTTCACAATGTGGCTGTTGCTTGAGCCGAATATCTCACTGTGCCCTTCGCTTCCGTACAAGTTTCACGTAATTTTAATAATAATAATAATAATAATAATAATAATAATAATAATAATAATAATAATAATAATAATAATAATAATAATAATAATAACAATAATAATAATAAAAGTAATAATAATAATAATAATAATAATAATAATAATAATAATAATAATAATAATAATGATAATGATAATAATAATGATAATGATAAGGATAATAAGAAGAGGAAGAAGAAGAAGAAGAAGAAGAAGAAGAAGAAGAAGAAGAAGAAGAAGAAGAAGAAGAAGAAGAAGAAGAAGAAGAAGAAGAAGAAGAAGAAGAAGAAGAAGAAGAAGAAGAAGAAGAAGAAGACCAATAACAGCAATAGCAACAACAACACGAAACGTAGAAATAATGTTCACGAGGCGGGTATGTGGCAAGATTATTATCTTTAAGTCGTGCATGCATGGATATCGCGTCTGCTGATCCTGTTTCAAGATAAGTTCGTTATTTGTTGTTCATGAAAGAAAGAAGTACGTCCCTTGTTTCCCCGCCTCTGGGAATAAATAACAGCGAAACCCAACCGAACAATAACGCAGTACCGCCGGACACATGGATCCAACTCGCTGAGTGAAAGTTTGCTTAAATATTGCCTCTTACACAAGCGCTAACCCGGCAGACACTGATTGATATTGGAGAAGGCTGCCAACTTACTGAGGCTATGTTCGTGATGTATTATTGTCATTATTTTATTTGTGAACCATGAAGTGGGGTGATGTTTGCAACGTGTTTCGTGACTCTATTTAATATTTTGATGAACAGTGAATTGTAATTGCAATTTAAGCCGGGAAATTTATCCCTGAAAAAGCATTTACATGACGAATGACTCTAACGAGACTGTCACATCAATAAAATTTTGATACTGCTTTTTTTTTGTTAAACCCCCCCCCTCCTCCGCAGGCTTTGCTCACATATTCCACCTTCCACACTGTGGATAATTCACACTAATCCTGCATTTCATGCGGGGAATCTTATTAAATTGTTGCAGGTTGAGAAAATATCTGTACCATTGTCCGGAACAAGTAAAATTTCATGCAGGACATATAAAATTTCAGAAAAAAAATGACATGCAAAAGATAGAGGCACTTGTCCCTGGAACAGAAAATTTGTCCACATATTCTTAGACATGAGGAATGGCCGGACAATACAGACATTCTGTTCAAAGACAAGTATTTGGTTAAACTGTGCAGGCTCATGTGACAAAGTTGCTTCCTGAATTTGGGGCATGCACCAGGACAGTGAGTATTCATGGTCCAACAAGAGCACCATGCTTAGGCCCGTGAACTTGTATAATTCATGAGCACCAAACCGGGCTAATATTTTGCACATGGAAACCACAATCGGTGACAAACAATGGGTCAAAACATGCAGAGGTTAGCAGTGCATGATGCAGAATAGGCACCTTTCTCAAAATTCATGCCGTGAAAACGTTTACTTATTCTGCAGTATGAGATTCTTTGTTGGGATTCTATTGAATCGACGGTCATCTTTAAACCTGCCGGAGACTGAACTTGGCCAGCGCAATATCTTTGGCCGAATGGTGAAATGGAGGAGAAACTGAACGTTTATACTCTTGTACACCTGCGTTATGCTAGCAGCTCGGCACACGCACCAGATCTCCTTTATAGGGAATAAAATATCAACGTATACATCCAACATAAACGTACAGAACACCGAAACACGGCGTATGCATGTCAAGTAATGTCATGAATTTGGGAAAAGTGCTTTGATTCTACTGATCCGAGAAAAAAAAATATTGCATTGTCTTTTCATCGAAGGTGGAAAATCTTTAGATTTGTGAAAACATTCTCTTTGATTAGCAATATGATGTATCGTCTGTTGCTGACTTACCCTATCTTGTTCCAGGATCAGCACGAAAACACTTGTAGACAATATTGGCGGTTAACAAATACCACAGTGATTTTAAGTTATTAAACGCTCAGACTTTTGTTAATGTAGATGCAAATGTTCCTTGTTCTGTATCCAGAATGCAACCTAGACATGAAGGTTTTCAAAGAGACCGTCGTTGTGTTGCCGAGTCATGCAGCTTTATGTATCCTTGATGGACAAAATGGTCGTGAGTTATATTTGGTGGAACGCTACAAAAAAAAGTGACAAGGACGACAAGTCAAACACATCACATGATTCGCCTAATGGGGCCAGAATAGAAAACGGCGAGGGGGGGGGGGCTGAGGGGGAGGGGAAGGGTAGACAATAGCAAAGGAAAACCTTACGTGAGCAGGAAGTGTTGGTGGAATTGTCAGCTGAAACTATAATCCACAGCAAAATCTCTGTTAGCCATTAAGCATACTAGATTTTGTACGGCAAATCCTTCCGTGACTCCCATGTGTCACAGGAAGTGAATATGAACATTTTTGAACAGCAGACGTTCGGCTGCCGAATCACGTCACTTTGTGTACCCTTGGTCAACAAAATGCCGTGGACTTTTGTTGGTGAAACGCCACAAAGAAGTGAAGGCAACCCAATTTATAGTCTAAGGAAGGAAATGTTAATTTTAATCTAATGGAATCACACAGGGAATGACAAGTTAATATCATGCATAAAGGGTCCATGGGAGAAAACAGCGATGGTAAAAACAAACAGCAAAAGTAAAAAAACCAACCAAACAAAATAAATAAACGGGAAAACAAAACAAAACCCCAAAAAACCAACAAAAAAAAAAAAACAACCACAAAAAAAAAACAAAAAAAAACAAAAAAACAAAAAAACAAAACAAAACAAAACAAAAAGCAAAAAAGAAAAAAAAGAAACAAAACAAAAAACATTCAAAGCAATTAAAGCACAAAAACAAATAAACAAAGACTAGACTTCTGCAAGGCGAAAGCTTTGTGAGCAGGAAGCGTTGGTGAGATTGTCAACTGAGACTATAATCCATATCGAAATCTCTGGAAGCCATTAGTCATACCTGATTGTGTGGAATGGTTGCATGCAAATCTGTTCGTGATTCCCATGTGCCACAGAAAGTGACTATTATTGAGGAAACTTACGGCATGTTAAGAAAGTGTAGGGTCACATACTGATCAATTACGAGCAGCACTATTGTAATAGATACTTACTCCAGATAATATTTTGACGTTCATCTGAACTATTGTGCAAGTCTAGTATTTTGCGTGAAACGTCGGAAAGCTTGAAGCTCCTCACTGAGTGAAAGGACTTCAATTTTTGCTCAAATTGCACATATGAGTATCTGGATTTTCAGTCTCTGCATAGTACAGCGTATCACATGATCTAACCAGAAGGACTTTAGTAATGTCAAATAGCACATAAGACAGCTTATCAGTTTCTGCACAGTGCAGCATATAGCATCATATAACCAGAATGACTACTATCTGGAAACATTTTGGGGCACCAAAGACCCCTTTTCAAGTTCCATATATTATTTTTAGCTCTGCTGACCATATGTCGGTGAGCTTATGCGATCTATCCTGTCTGTCCGTCCGTCAGTTCGTCCCTCCATCCGTCCTTAAACGTTTGCCTTTGATGCAGGCTACAGGTGCTATGCTAGCGCCGTAAAACTTTCAACACTTATGAGTATGAAAATCCAGATCGAGTTACAAATTGGTGGTGCCACCCATAGTAATATGTAATATGCCACCCATAGTATTATGTAATATCTGGGTCAAAATAGAAAAAAAATCGATTTTCATTTTTTTTTGTGTGTGTGTGTTTAAGTTTTTCCTGAACCATCTCGAATGTTGGCGGAAATGTCGAAAGGCAAAAAGACTAACATGCGCCAAATTTTGTAGCGCTTTCTAAAGTGTTACGGACGATATGCGCCAAAAAGGTGTTGAGAAGACATTAAATTCATTATAGTGAAAAAGAATTAGGGTCAAGGATCCCAACTATTCCAAAAATGAGTATCATATGTAGTAGTTACATGTTGCATAATTTGGATAATTTTGACCTACTCCTGAAGGTCACAGGGGGAATACATGTCTGGAACTGATGTGTTTTGTTATGGTCATCACTTCTGAATTTTTGCAGATGTATCAATCTGCTAGTACAGGGATATTACACGGGCTAAAGGCTATGACATGTCGAGTCATGGTTGCACCAATGGTGGTATTTATTGGAACTAACATCCTAGGTATTAAAAATACATTAAATTCTTTAATGTTCTTACGAATTGAGATACAAATTGCAAAATTACACTGAATACTGAATATTTTGGGCCGATGGATAAATTTTAGAAAAAAAAATGGGTGACCTTGACATAATATTCAAGGTCATTTAAGACGTAGTAAATGGCCCTTGATTCTACATTTTGAGAAATTATAACCCTAGCAATGCCAAATATACCATAAATGTATATCACATATGGAAGTTCGATATATCATAGGGTGGGTGACCATGACCTACTTATTCAAGGTCACGGAGTTTTTCTTATGGTCATTGCACCTCACCTTGTGCAGATTTATACAAATATACCATTCGTAAATAGTTTGCAAACATAGTCTTTTACATGAGCAGTCCTGATCGCGCCACTGGTGGTATTAAGTGAAACTGGCATCCCGGGCATTAGACGTATATTATTTTTTCATTTTGATCATAAATTGAGATGAAACTTCTAAATTTACCCGTAATATGTGTTAAGCCAATGATCAAATTTCTTAAAAAAATATTTTTAAGTGATCTTGACCTTTTTACAAGGTCATTAACGACGTAGTAAAGGACACTAATTTTGCCATGTTGAGAAATTGGCTAATAATACCAAATGTACCATAAATATATATCATATGTAGAAGTTCGATATTGCTTAATTCGGATGACCTTGACTTTCTCAAGGTCAAAAAGGGAATTCTTGTCAGGAATGGTGATATTGTGCTGACCATAACATAATAAATTGGAATTGGACTGCAAAACTTACACCAAATATGCATCAGGCTAATGGCTAAATTTTGTAATACGTTGTGTGAGCTTAACCTTTTTGTGGTCATCAAATACTTCAGAGCAAAACACTTAATTCAATTTGTTGATAAAGAATAGGCGGAACGACACAAAATGTATTATTGTTATCGTAGAAGTTTGATTTTGCATCATATGGATGACTGTGACTTGTTGCTCATGGTCATGGAGGAAGCGCGTTCAGGAAGACAATTTTTTGCAGATGGTGATCGGATTATATGTCGGCAGAGCAGTAGGCCCATGGGCCTCCTGTTTTCTGTTCTAATCCCTCGAGAAACATAAAGTCAAGCAGATATAACCTTTATGTTAATTTACGAATCTTACAACTTCAAACATACAATTTCAAGCCGGGCTATGTACCCTATTGCAAAATACGGATAATCAACGGGGAAGCATCGGAACATAACACGACAACTAAAATACGATCAGGAAAATAAGGTTTAAGAAAAAAAATAAATTTATAAGTATAAACCATTGCTTCTGAACGAATGGTTTATCTCTAACATAGACACGCATGGTATACAATTTTAACGATTTAAGTTATGATCAAGGAAGGAATTACGCTGTGATAACAAAAAAATACATCTTCCCTGTACTTATAAATATAGCGCAAGAGCAAGGATATATGCAAATGCCAAAAACTAAATCAATACAATGATATTATTTTGAATTTGTGCGATTTGACACAGCGACTAAATCCGGGAGTTCCTCGTTCTGAAGTTAGGCTGACGGCATGCGGCAGTAATATGGCGAAATTAAACACTTCGCACCTTGTACTGATCAAAACGTTAGTGCGAAACATCACAGGTCAAAACCAGGGGGCACCGCCAAGTAACAACAGGATGCTGTTAGAAATTACCGGATATTTCTCGGAGAAAATTGTGCGATTTTTTACGATTAATATTATTGGCGCTCATGTAGGTCACATTCGCTCCAAAATAGGAAAAATCGGTGCTTTAACAAAAAGGGTTCCTATTTTTTTTTCACGTCAGAGATAAAATGGTTAGACAGTGATTGAGCCTGTGATACGGCAACACAAACCTCCGTGGAAAAGTGTATGACTTTTCGTTAAACCAAGGAAACCTAGGCGTTTAGCTTAATGTCGAGTACAGACTATTTGAACAGTTTGATTGCAAGGCGTACAATTTTCTCATTGAACTGAAATATTGTCTCTTAGGAAACCATTTTCGACGACATGTTTCAACGGATACACGTACTTATGATGTCGAGGTGCAATGATGTATGGATATTTGACACCGATAAAGGTGTAAGGGACTATACCTCAGTTTAAGGAGTAAGCAATTAGCATAAACGTTCTGAAATTTAAGTCTCATATTCAAGCCATAAATTTAGAATTGTTCAGGGCTATTACCATACATCAACACTTATGTGAATGTGAGGGTTAAAACTTGCAAGTGTTGCGGAACCCCTCGAACCTTATAGGAGGCGGATGTTGTGATATATGGATCACATAAGAAACGGATGCTTAATAATGTCCAACTCCACGCAATGCACTCGCTGCCCCCCCCCCCCCAACATTTGTGGACATTCCAAAAATGCATGCATCATCACTTTGTTCTCTAGAACTCCGAAAATATCTTCACATACCCTTTAAAACTAAAAGTACCCCACGCAAAACTGTTAATATCTCGCGTAATTTACAGAAACGAGCTAACCATAGCTAAGTGCATCAAAGTTGGAAGAAATGCAATGGCAAGTTTGCGAGTTGCATTGCCGGACGAACTCAGGAGAAAACAACACGTGAAAAGGTTCACGACGTACATGCATGCAGTGTTAATTAAACTGTGAGCGGGGAACGTATCACACAGCTGTATGAACAAGTATGTAATAATCATTGTCGCAGAGAACGTTTAAATCCCTGGTAATAAATTACACGTACACACATGTTAGGACTCTTCAGGGAAATTACAAAAAAAAAAAACGACCTTTCAAGAAACCGCTTTGTTCCCCTGTGGTTTCAACGTCTCGTCCATCTGACACCTTACTTGCAAATTTACGGAACAGGTGTTTGAAATTCTGTTGTATTCACATGTGTGGACACTTATGGATATGTTCCTTCGGATGAGCTGCAATGAGTTTTCGAAAGCAGTTTTCCTTCAGTGAAGACATGGTAATGGCTGATCAACCACGTGCCAAAGTTTTCTACCTTGCAGCTGAATATCCCAGTGTGGTGAAAATAAGACACGTCATTATCTGTACGCGTCCCACTTGCTTCCAGATTTATGTACGATAATGAAGTCTGTAGCCTGTAGGTGGCTGTGCAGATAAAGTTGCCTTGGTATCCACCTTTTGCAGGAGGAGACACCTGGAGTAGGGGGTAAACCTGCTTCGTTCATTGGTCGAAGATGACATGTGACACAGGAAGTAGGTGGAGCCACCATGCTTAATGTTTTATTTGACTTGCTGCATTTTTGCTCAGAGTGACTTTTTTTCTGCCTGCCACTACTCATACTTCCAACTGTGTGTCGGGACGCTCTGCAAATAAAAGTATGTTTCTTTCACGTGTGTGCTAAAAGTAAGAGAAACATAATGTGCTGAAAGTTACAACGTACCAGGCCTATCACTGACAGCGGTTTTCTTACTTCGTTTTGCAGCTGGCGGAGAAGTTGACACACAAAGGTCTTTTTTCGTGGAATCTGGTCGAAATACAACAAGGTATCTGCGAATACTGAGAGTGTGTTTTGTCAAGCCATTTGACGGCTCTGTCGTCCCCACCAGGAGACCAATCAGATTGAACTACGTTTCATTTACGCCCCCAGTCATTAGCAGTGGTGGCTTTACTGGCATACCCATTTTTGAGGGACTGACCGAGACCATGAAACGGGCTATGCAGTGGTTAAACACAGTTGGTGAGCATTAGTTTCATCGATATAATTTGATGCCTGAGTGTAGAGTAAAGTTTTTTATCCATGGGCTATTGATGTGCCAGTGTGTTCAATAAAATTGACACGAGACTTCAATCAAATCTACTCATAAATGTTCGGTTTGATCAGCCGTATTAAATGAATCAAATCGAATCATAAATGTTTAGTTTGATCAGGCATATTGAATTGTTATTCTGCATCCCTTGTTTGATATGAAACGAGGGGCCAGCTTTTTAATTTCCCATCCATACAACGTTGTAAACACCTGTGTTACATAGGCGGAGCAACAGTGGCTGTGACGTCCACAAGATGAAATGTACCAGCAGACTAAAGAATGGAAAATGATGGAAATTGAAAGAAGCAAACAATCAATTGATTGAAAAAAAATATTGCAAAAGGCAAAAGTAAAAGCACCAGGCATAGCTGAGTACTACATGCGTGTTGCTTGGTAGTGACACATAGATAAAAAAAGTATAGACCCATATCTTTTATTCGGATTGCGAAGCAGGCAAAGCCTATATTAATCACTCTCAATGGCACAGATGCTGACACATAGTTATAGCCTATGTCCAAGTTTTTATATACCAAAATAGCAACTCACACACTATTCATGTTATATCCCTATAGCCACTTACGCAATGCGGATATTCTTATTATTCACCAACACTTACAGTTTACTCTTTCTTCAGATGTTCGCATTCTAGCAGCAGAAACGGTACCTGTGCGGGTATTTTCCGGAAACCAGTACGGCAACCACGAGGCAACATACACGTGGAACCGAGGTGAACAGAAAGAAATATGGCTGCTTGTGTTACGCTTTTTTCTGGATGGTGAATTTGATGAACCTCCACCAGATATGATTCCGCCGTCATTTGACGAAGAAAAGCCTGACAGCAACCAGTGTTGTACAATAATATGATAAAGGCAAAGACAATGTACATTCCGTATAGCTGATAAACATATAATGTTCTCTGATGTGATATTGTCAAATGTCACACAAGGGCGGACGTTTACTGTATTGCATTCTTGCAAATATTTTATATGTTTATTTTTATGATGACGTCACAGATGGAGATTTTATGACGTTATTTCTTCTTCTATCTTTATGGTAGAAATTATAGTGTAATTGACGAGGACAAAAATGAATGTACATATTATTTCTAATTAACCTCAAGCGAAGGTAAGGCCAGTACATCACTTCAATGCCTTTCTTTCCTTCACAGGGAAAGGAAAAATGACCACATGACAGCCAGGGGAATATCTAATTGGCTCTTTTTCTATCAGTGCTTGACAATACATGTACATTATACTCTTTTGATTAATTGTATGTCAATACTTGTTCCTGCAAGACTTATTACAGAATCATTTATTTCTGCTGTAAGTTTTGACCGTATACTTAAGACCTGAATAACCTGACGTGGGAAAAAAGTGCTGCGTCGTTCGATGAACTTATTTAAGTGCTTTGCACTATTAACGGCACGGAGTCTGCATATACTGCGGTCAAGCGACACTTTCACCTGGCCCTCAATTACAAGAAGTTGAACTCTTGGCTTTCAGGCAGTTTATAAACCCCTATTGATCGATTCTGGTGTAGTGCGTAATTGCATGGTTGCCTGACTGAGACAGCATATTGTTTCGTTAAGTTTTGTAGGTGAACTGGACCTGCTTTGGTCAATGCAATGTCTGTGTAATTATGATAAAGCGTTGCAGCGCGTTGAATTTTATATATCTTAAGGTGCCATAACGGTTTAAGAACAATGTCTAATGTGGTTGATATGATGTCATGCAAGCTGAGTATTTTCATGAACTCCAGCAATAATTCCTCCGCTTGCGTCTAGATGGAAGCACTTGCTTGACAAAACAAAGACAAAAAATCGGAGAAGAAAAGGACTCCATGTGCAGACTAAAGATGGCAGCACCTTTGGACAGTATCAAAACCTCTGGTCCAGCAGACACAGGATAACAAGGACCACCGACATTATCTGCTTGACACACTTTCACACAGCTGTATGCCAATACACCATTCGAAATGGTGAACCTCTGCTGTTGTATATGGGATTTTCCTTATGAATGAAGCACGCATTACCTTGATGAATATTTGGCAGAGGTCAGAAGATAGATACTGAAATATACATGGGCATTTATTGTAACCAGCAGCGTCTTTTTTCATTCAATTCAGAATGATGTGTTGATATAAAGTAACAGACGTCCACCCAACCCGTGCCAAGAAAATTTCTTATATTGCGATGACCCATCAACAACTGACATATAAATGTGTTTCATCAGGGTTTAAGCCGAATTTTACATACAACCCAAGAAGATAGCGATATTTTACTCCCGGACCCGTTATGGGTACTTTTAGTGGGGACGAACCAGGTTTACCATATACACATGAATGATGACTTAATGATGTATCACACAAATTCAGGTCAACTCATTCTGCGAACTATATATATATATATATATATATATATATATATATATATATATATATAAGTCGTGGGATAAATAGTTGTCAACTGCTGGTTGGGGGTATATTTCACTTTTAGTTGAGAAACATTCTCGTTTACAATAGAAAACGAAAACAAAAACCACTTTTTTTAAAGAAACGAATACAGCCTTTACAATGTCCCTCAAGTTATCTACCAAGCTTTGTATATAATATCATTGATCAAATTGGTGCAAAGCTCTTTTTCTATAAATTAAAATATATATAGTTTTGATGGCCAGTTACAAAAATTATGGTATGGAATATTTAAGTGACTTGAATAAATTTCCCCATTCAAGGAGGAGTGCCTATTTAATAATAAAACGATTTTGACAAGTTGTGGTATTTAATCAACACGGTAGTGTATATCTGGCCAGTTCCGTCCTAATTGATGAATTGTTCCCCTTACAGATCAAGTCAGCATTTATTTCTCTCCCGCCCCCCCCCCTCCTTTCTTTTTTTTTGGGGGGGGGGATACGACAACATTAATCAAGAAGTTCATTGTACTGTCATCTGTGCATCAGTCACACAAACCTGGCATTTTCCAGAGGAAAATATTGTATTATAAGTGTTGCTTTCACATTTCTGTGTCCAAAACTGGAGATTTCTCTTTGATGTTTGTGTTAAATATGCGTTGCTGCATAATGTAAAGAGACATGAAAAAAAAAAAAAACCTGATCAAAGTAACTGAGGCATGTCAGCATATTCAATATTATGTTTTCTAATATTGGCCTCCCCCCCAAAAAAAAGACAAGAAAAAAAAAAAAGAAAAGAAATCTTGTCATGTATGCTTCAATATGAAATAGGTGGAAGGCAGGAGATGCGAGCCGAGACACCCAGTGGTTCAGTTACAGACAGACAGTCATTGAAGTCATAGTACACGGACCAAACTTTTTCCAATGAAGTAGGGTTATTTTCCTAAAACCCTTTTGCCATCTGAAAACAG
This sequence comes from Hermodice carunculata, assembly GCA_964020975.1. Taxonomy (NCBI): domain Eukaryota; kingdom Metazoa; phylum Annelida; class Polychaeta; order Eunicida; family Amphinomidae; genus Hermodice; species Hermodice carunculata. The sequence goes on along the minus strand of OZ026620.1, from coordinate 85,969,789 downwards.
TTGTTATTTTTGTTTGTTGGTTTGTTTGTTTATAAGATCTACTACTCTGAAGGTACTTTCTACCCAAAGTTGTAAAATACAGCCTAGATCTTTATCATGATATGTCATTTTTTTCCTGACGTCCGAGTGATATGCCTTCAGTGGCATCTTGGGACGGGCCGATGAAGACTCAGATAATCTCGTATAGGTAAGCACTTGGGACCGTGTTGGGACACAACTGAGGGCCTTGTTTGGTCTTTGCGAGGTCAGGCCGGAGCAGACATCGAAAATAGCCCAGCCAGTGGCCCAACATGGTTTTATATTAATAGCGGGGCATACGCCATTTTGGGAGATCTATCACAAACATATGGTGGCTCAATACACACACACACACACACACACACACACACACACACACACACACACACACACACACATATACATATATATATATATATATATATATATCTTTATTAGTACTCACAGTACACAATATGACTTGGATTAAAAAGGAAAGAAAGAAGTAAAAATATCATAGTTTAAGATCTTCTTGTCTTAGTATGCAAATTCTTATGCAGTTCAACATCATGTAATTGGTGGCCCTGAGATAATATGGGGGAGGGGCGCGATTTGTTAGGATTCGGTTTCGAGAGAACAACACTGCATCAGTTTTCAGTGCATTGGATCTAACCACCCAGTCACAGGACCAAGACTGTACAGAGGTAAGATCGGCATTTGTGGTACACGCATCATAATAGAGGTTGTCCACAGGGAGAAATAATGTGACAAAAAATTTTGATATTAGATTGAACAACATCCACAATATCAGGAAAAGAAAAGGGCCCCAGAACTGGGCATTGCGGTACACTGGCATTTACTGTTCCCCATTCTGCCGGTTTGCTGTTTTTGACAACACGCTGTTGCCGGGCAGACAAATAATTAAGGAAACACCCCAGTAAGGGACCAGAAATCCCGTTACTTTCCAACTTATGAAGTAAACCTTCGTGCCAGACTTTATAAAAGGCTTCACTTATGCCAAGAAAAACAATGCATGCCCTTTCTGAAAATTCACAGCCAGACACACTTCATTGTAAGGTGACGAAAGTTGACTTATTGTTGAGTCGCAAAGTGTGAAGCCCAACTGATATACAGATAGAAGCATGTTGTCTCTGAAGAAGTTGAAATCATGTTTAAATATTATTTTCCCCATTGTCTACAGCTTCGGAGGGAAAAAGCCGATAATTTGTACAAAAACATGGATGACCCTTATTATATTAAGGTGTAATATTTGCTTGTTTCCAATTGATTTGATTTTTATTTGCATCTCCAACCATCTATATTACCGGTAACAACCGGATATATAATGTTACCTGGGATTTCTCCTTTCAACCAGGATCATTGTGCCATTTATGCGGTCTTCTCCATTTCTCGTCACACTTTTTTGTACGTTTCTGAGTTGTATGATTTGACTGAAAGTCATCTGATGTGGGTAAACTAAAAAAGGTTGGTTTTATTTTCATTGCGTTTACTTTATCGAAATTTTTTTGTTTGTTTGTTTTCGGTTGTTTGTTTGTTTTTGTTTTATTTTTGTTTTTTTCTGTTTCGTTTGCTTTAAGGAAAATTCTTGTTCGTTTTGCAAAAAATGTTATATTCTATGTCTTATGGATTCTGCTCAATAAAACTTCGGGTTTTCTGTCACAGTCATGGGTTTTAAGATTACGGCCAAGTGGCCAGATTATGTATGTGTTAAATTGCCGCAAGCCATTGCAAAATCTATCTGGAATAAAGGTGAAATTAAAGCTTCCAACTTACTGTATAAACACGAACGTTTACAATGAAATTGTATTTTTCGTAAATGTTTGGGCATTTCTTGAAAAATATTCAACCCCCCCCCCCCCCATATTGTGCTATTCTGATCTCAATATGTATATTGGCAAAAGCGTATCAGGGGATTTTTTATTGGAAGTAACTTTTTGGCACATGTGATGCAAATATAGAAATTAAAATGTCTGTTTTTCAAAATTGTAAAGTTTGCCAACAACAACAACAACATCAACAACAACAACAATAATAATGATGATGATAATAATAATAATAATAATAATAATAATAATAATAATAATAATAATAATAATAATAATAATAATAATAATAATAGTTTTAGAGAACTTTCCATGTGAAATGGGCTTTCTTGGTGTTTTCCTGTAACATTTGTCTGTAATAAAGTGCGGAGTAAATTGAGCCGCGCGCAACGGTTCTGCGACTTTCACGTTGCACAGATGAACTGTTTCACATTTCACCGACACAACCATACATTTTGTTTATTGTACAGATATCTAGATTCGTTAGAAACAAGTTTCATGTCGATACGATAATTTTTATGGATTTATTGGCTGGTTTTTGATTGACTAGCATGTTGGAATCAAAACTTCAAAAGTATTTTGTCCATACTGTAAATATTGTATCAGAGATAAAGCTTTCAAATTGTCACATGTGACGGATAGCACGATTATGTCTATCCCGATATCTCAAAATCTCTGTGTGTAGAAAATTATCCAGAACTGACAGTACACTACGGTAAAAGGCAATTTCATGGTTTTGTGGATTAATGCCAAATGAAACTTCCTTACTTTTTATGTTCCTGGCTTAGACCAATTTATTTCCGATGGTCACATACGTTTGCTATGTCCGTGCAGACGTGCATTTTGCAAACTATTTACGTCTAGTTGTGTGTGTAACCAACTGGAATTATGCGGAATTTATCTTTTAATTTCTTCACACCCTAAGTTTTTTTTTTTTTTTTAAATGTTCCTCGAAAATTGCACCCCGCTGTCGGCGGTGTTATGCTTTCAGAGCCGTGTTGGCAACATGCCTGCTGTGACTTGTGGAGCCCGGATTATGCGCGTTTGACACTTAAGTAAAAAAAAATATCCCTTCAAATGTAACGTAGTCCTGCGGATGACAGAAATTCCAATGTACGCGTTCAGGACACTGAGCGGATATACATGAGCATAGTAAAACTGCTATACGTTTGAGGACCGCACGTGCTAAGATATGCACAGCAAAGCTACCCCGAGGTAAATGAACATCGACATGATGTTTAATTGCAACTCTGACCGAGATACTTGACCTAATGACCTAGTTGTACACATTTTAGATCTGACACATGTATGTGTATATTGTCATGACCGGAGTCTACGGACAACAAATGCAAATTGTAAGTTGATATTCCCGTGATCCAGAAACTTGACTTTGTGACATAATTGTATTAAATAGCATTTATGTACGTTTTCGCTCATGTGTGTGGGAGGTTTCATGGAATTATTATTATGACCTTTTCATTATGCACAATGATCCCTGGTACTAATTTTCCTTTCTGACAGCTTCATACGCCATAACATGCAAATCTCTCCATTTATATTTACCGTATTTCGTCGAAACTGAAGGCAGCTTTATTTTCAGAGAGTAACGAGGCGCATTATTTGTGGGCATATAGCACAGGGACCATGTATTTTGCCGATTTTGCAAATAGGTTTTAAGTTGTGAGCCTTTCTCCTGTCACGAATGATCCATCATCTTCTCTAATGAAAGTTGATCGATTAAAAGCAAACATAAGTGATCACCATATTGTCAATGTAGTAAAATATCCATAAGATCATTGTCATGGAGGAATGTTCATATTATACAACTTAATTCAAGCAAATTTTTCACAATTTTTATGTGGTAACCAATCTCGTAGGCTAAAACGATCAATTTTGCCGGCCATAGTTGTTTACAGCATTTGTTTCCTACAGTATAAAGGCCTGTGGGAGCTTAACTGTTTTCCTTGTGAAGATGTGTGGCCGTAACTTCATAAAATCCACAAGCTAACTGCTGACTGTTCTGGTTAATTACAAAATGCTGAAAGTGTAAACGTTTGGTATAAATAAATTACATTTTTGAAGCCGAAAAATTATACATAAAAAAAGAATAACCTTTGAACTTCTTTTTTACTCTCGTGCTTGTCTGTTTATGGTATCTAGTGACACTTTTGGGTATTAAGAATATCTCCGAGGAATCTGCCATGGAGCACCAGCTAACGTGCCTCATGGCAACTGCCTGTCAACCCCTGCAGGCAATATGAACGCATAAACACAATGCAAATGGAGTTCCTCTCTTAATTAACGGCAACCAGAACCAAGGTGGAATATCATTAATTCAATGAACATGACAAGCCATCAACACAACCTTGATATGGGCGCTGCACAAAATAAAGAGAAAACATAGTGTAAGGTGGGGCCCTTAAAGGGGTTTCACATGTTACAAATTTGAGGGTGTTTATTTTGCAATATCACACATCAAAGGCCTATCTTTTTTGCATATCACATATCATAGCCCTGACCTTTTAATATCATAAATAACATTTTTTGTTAAATTATAATGTGTCATAATTTTCACTTATTTGTGTAAAACGGTATCCTGTCCTTCACTTGACACTAACTTTTGATAGAACAGGGAATTTAAAGGATATCATCATTCTATTACTTTCATTATCAAGCTCACTTGTGATTTCAATAATTTGTTATTTAGGATTAAACAAATACATGCACACTTTTTAAGTCATACATGCATAAGAGTAAACCTAATATACGATATTAGCAAGCTCATGAAACACTTGGGTGGGGTTGGGGAGGGCAATTTGGGACTAGGCTTAACATGACCCTTACTTAAGTATGATTCAAACGACAAAATTCTTTATTTTAATTTTACTAATATACAATTTAGAGCGATGTGACACTAGAAACATTTTGGTAGTCAAAATGGGAGGGGTGGGGCTGCTACGGGGGGGGGGGCACTTTCTGGCTAGCCCTGAATTAGATAACACATGTACATGGGATAATACATCTACATGGGATAACACATCTACATGGAACAACACATGTACACGGGATAATACACGTCCCTGGAAACTCGGAGGTTCAGAATGAATAGTCAATCAACAAATCAACCACAAGTCGAAGTAGTCAAACACGTCTAATCAGTACTGAGGTCCGTGGCAAGTGCAAGGGCTCCTGTGCAATCCCCGTGGTTTTTTCTCTCCCGGAACTGATGTTAAATCCGGGATCACGAATCTTCTGCCCTACGCAACACTTTTCCCTGTTTTGTTAGATTGGTCCTTGGAATTTTGAACTATTTTCGTAGGGTCTGAAAGCAATTTTGACAGGAATACTTTTGGGATGTGATTCATCATGCAATGCTGTGTACCACCTTAAGTACAAGACAGAGGATATCAAAAATGTTAGTAACATTCTCTCAGAGCACCCATAATATAAAATGTCCAAGTTTTAAGGCACATCTATAGGAAAAATATTAACTTCCCTTCAGTTGCACGTTGACCTGGAAGTACACATCCATAAAAAGTTAAATGTTACAGTTACTGTAATTGGTGGCAATCAAACCATACTTCCATAAGCACTGAGTTTATCAGTTGGATACATTGCACATGCATGCCAGCGCCAACTACACAGCTCCATACATCCCTCCTCATTTATACAACCCAGACAAATGGAACAAATTCGAAACCTGGGATTCTGAAGTTCATGTTTATATGTTTGTTATGCCACGTAAGCACAGATCCCTTTCGGAAGGTCAAATGTGAGAAAAAGTTAAGTGGGGCTAGAACATATCCAACCCAAAATTCGAATATGCAGAAATATATGTTGGGTTAGAGCATATTCAACACGAAATTTTAATATGCAGATTTATACTGTCACATTGACAATCGAACAATGCAATTTTGAGTGGTAATTTTGGATGGATAATATCAGACCAAACAACTTGGATATACCCTGTGGGGATCTACATATGGTAGAACTCCTCAGCCGCTGTGCTTGTTGCCTGGCAGACCAAAGAAAGGCGCATACTTTTGGGTGATGCCACCAATCTGCTGTTCTTGAAGATCTCTGTTTTGCCCACAGGATGTGGCAAGTCTGTTTGCAGTACAATCTTCTACAAAGGAATTTGTCTGATGACCCTTTCTCTCCCCCTCATTGACTTGACAGTGACTGGGAACACTGGGTAAGGATACCTCTGTAGCCACCTGTCGATCTCTTGGGCATTTCCTTGGTAGCAGTGCCAATGCACCTATTGCGTGGATGGCATAATAAGCTCCATGGAGTTTAAGCACTGTTCTAAACTCCCTTACTCCTGGTCATCTCTACAGTGCAGAGCAACTGGCAGGGTGCTCTTGGCAACCAGGGAAAGCATCGCTTTGACAGCCAATCTCTGGTGGTGTCGCATCTCCTGAAAGATTCCTTCCACTGTATAGTCTACCCCAACCTCATCATAGCCTTCACCCTCAGATGTTGTGCCTTTTCTTCCAGGGTGGTAAACGTCTCTTCTACTTCAGCCCTGCTATGGCTGGAAGAAAACTTGGGTGGATGCCTATGGTAATATACACCTCGGGTCTTCTAGGAGGCTCTGTATCCCCCTTTTTTCATTTTTCACGTGGTCTTGAATACTTGGTTGGACACCAAGTACTCCAATTTGAACTTCTCCTGGCAAACGTGATGGGGCTGGCACACTGCCTCCATTATAGGCAAGTTAAACTGGTAGAGCAATTCTCCAAAATGACAATGGGAATCCAGCGAAACACACTTTAGGTTTACAGCAAGAATGATTCTACCCTCCTCCATCTCCATACTGATGATATATACCATCCACGTTATGCCTTTAACTATGTCTTGATGCTCCTGGTCTAGAACACTTACAGTTGCTGCCAGTCCTCTCCAGTGCAGGAGAATAGGAATGCACTTTGAGTGTTCCACACTGATAGTGTCAGGTAGTAGCCAGAAGTGCTCTGCCCTTCTCCTACTGTATTCCTTCATCAGCATCAGCTACTGGTTGGTGACCAGTGGTCCTTCAGTATACAGATGATCCTTCTGGGCTTTCCCCAGCAACTCGGTCATGGTCCAGCAAGCCAGGGTTTCTACCAAAAAGTTTAGCAGGCCAGCCATTAGAGAGACCAATGCCTGCATGTATCTGTTCTGGAACTCTCCAATCCCTGGCTGCTGATGAGACTGTAGGTGCTCTGTGAGCCCAGTAACTTGAGTGGAGGCAAATCCACCCACCCAGCAAGAGGTGATGGGTGGCGTGTAGCATGGTAGGTGACTCCTTAAAACATGATGCTTAACATGTGTTAAGCTGGCACATAGTTCACAGGTGACATTTCTTCTTCTGTGACTTTTATTGCTCATCAAGTTATCAGGCAATTTCTTTACACCTTGCGCCACTATGGTACTTTTTGAGGGCCACAGCAGATAGTTGGGCAAGGGCACAGGCGCTCATAACGATCAGTCAGTCAAACATTTGAGCTGATATGTGCAAGGGGGGGGGGGTAGATGTGTGTGGATTTCAATAGATTATCAGTGTGGTATACATGTAAAAATAGTTTTTGAATAAAGTGGTGAATTGCAGCTTGTTGGCACGTACAGAAACAGAGAAATCATGTCAAACGTGAAGCAGGATGATGGTCCAGATGTGAGCTTCATTTCAAACATGTCGATATGGGAGCTCTGTCTGATGATGCAGTGGTTATAGGCCCACTATCTCTCAACTTATTGGCATGAATGATTGACTGCACAGATAAATAGATAATACTTTACTGCAGATAAGGCCCTATGTGCACTATCACATGTACAGATGTTCCAGGTTCGCCCTTTCTACCAGCCAGGACCCCCCCCCCCCCCCAACGTGTATATTAGTACGATTGCTTGACTGACTGAACGTTACGAGTGCCTGTGGGCAAGGGTTAGTCCTTCTTGAGGGTAACCTGGAGATTGCCATTTATTTCATGGACTCCCCTTCCTTTTGATCCCGTCTCTTTATGATTATCTTCATTAGACAATTCTCCATCTCCACCCAGACGTCTAGGAGAAGCCACTACAATGGCCAATCATCTGAACCCTCTATTTGCTCCTCCATCCTTGTTAACAATAAAGACGACGAAAACTATTTTTACTGTCAGAGCAATCCGATCAAGTCAGACCACTGTGAAAACCACAGAATGATAAAGCTTAACATGAGCCATTCTAGTCACAACAGAATATATTTACATGTGTACAAGTTAGTTGCATGTATGTATCCAGGTAGATGGAGTAACTCTGACTAACAGCTGACATGCTTAGAGCAAATACCCTTAGATCATATTGGTGCAAGTAAGTAGGAGGAAAAATAGCCCTGACTCGCCTAGTCCTTCTGGGTGAGGGTGGTATAGATGTCTGCACCATTTCAGCCTCCCTGGAGATAGGCATACTGGTAATTTCTCGTGTCAACAGATATATCCAGTTTAGCAGAAGAAGGGGCATCCTCTACAGATATATCTGAAATGGGTAGCTGATCCTTCAATTCAGTAGAAGATTCGGTATTTGCTACTACTCCACCTTGACTGTTGGTAATATCCACTCCCGAATCTGGTTTTTCAAAGAGATACCCGAAGACGTCTGCAAGGAGAGATTCCTGCTGTTCTTCCTCATCTTATTAAATGATGATGTGCAAATCTAGATTATGCGCATTCTCCTGATCAACAAAGGGATGAAACTATCTTTACATGCTTTAACTTGTTATGATGAGTGACATATTCCACCCTGCACTCCTTGATCTTGTAAAGGACAGCAGATGGGACCGTGGTCTCACATATGGACCACTCCAAACCTTGTTCCATTTCCGGGACTGACCTTTGCACAACAACATTTCCCACCAAAAGCAAACTTCCCTCCAAAAATAGTCGATGAAAGCACTTGCATAAAGTAGATAAAGTAAAATAAAGATTCGGAAATAATACTCGAAAGTCATAAAAGAACAGATATTATTATGATAAATAGCATTATCATTCAAAATACACATGACCGTTGTGCAACATTTCTCTTTATTATTCAAGTAAAAAAAAATCCATGCGCCTTGTTCAGTCAGAGAATAGCTTGCATATGGTGCGGGACCAACAATCACAACGGCTGCAACGCTGTTCAGTTGGACGATTTTAGCATAAATAGGTGGTCTTTTTGCTGATCTGTTTGGTAGTGGCCTTAACATACAAAGAAAATTGTTCTGATGATGAAAAACCGACTTTGCAGCAATCGAGACCAGTTAAAAATTGTGACATGCTGGTGAAGACTCTGTACTGGCTTTGATTTGTAATTTGAATTTGGCACTGATATGTCAGACTTATTGCCCAAAATGGATTTTCAGGTGGCATTAGCGACAGTTGCAGGCGTGTCACTGTAGATATATGTGGATTTCAATGGATAATGAGTTGGATTTACATGTGAAAAGTTTTGTTAAAACCTTTGTCTGTAGTAGCTCCATCTGATGACGCAGTGTTTTTAGGGCTGGCTCCCCCATGTTATTAGCACAAAAGATTGACAGCATAGATGACTAAATAATACTTTATTGCAGATAAGGCCCTATGTGGGCATGTACAGATGTTCCAAGTTGTCAATCTGTCTACTCCCGGTATAAGCACGAATGCTTGACTGAAAGTTCTGAAGGTCTACAGTGAGCCTCTAGTCAGAAAGTTGCCTGGAAAATACGCCCCTCATTTTCATAGATATATTGAAAAAAACTATGACAGGGCTTCAAGATGAACAATGATTGATGGCCTAATAAATACTTTAAAGATAAGATTCTCTGTGTAACATTACAATGTAGGTCAATGGGAAACCCATTAGTCGAGTGCGACCTATACTCTTGCAATGTTTGTAGCTGAACAGCTAGATACATGTATGAGGATGTAATGGCTTTTGCCACCACATATTGACAAGAGCTCATTTACTTGGAAAAAAGTCATAGTGAAACTAATGTGACTATACATTTATATTGGAGGGCACTGGCAGGCAGAATTTTTCAGTGTGGTTGAAATTAAAAGCTTGTATTGTGGTTGACTGTGAGTTACTCGATAAAGGGTTCGTTTATTCTTTACTTGTAAATATATGTGGATGCAACATTACTGGTACACTACATTTATAGAAAAGAGGCAATCGCAGGTGAGCCACTGGGGATGCCACCTGTAGTATTTGATGATAGATTTATTAAGGAAATATACATACTTTAGTTCAATGCACATATTATGTTATGAATGCACTTGGTCAGTTTTGAAGGTAATATGGTGCTGCAGTAAGTGACCATGACTTCGAAATTCAAATGTAACTTAATGGAATTTAGAATTATTGTGTGTCAAAGATTTATGTTATTGATGGAATTTCAATTTCGTATTTCAAGGCCTAGTTGAAAAACACATTCTTTTAGGATGGGCTTATTGATATGCCTTATTGTGGATATAAACAGAGATTTAGCATACAGATTTATTGCGTATGATTTTAACCATATAGGCTTTGGAATTACCATTTTTTGCATACTTTTAAGGCTGTTATATCTCAGATGTGTATTTTATATGTGTGTGTGCAAGTTGTATTTTTTGGGAAACAATACGCAGTATGGCATTCATTTAGTTTGAGGGATTACCACCTCCGCATTCGATGGTACTGCTTACAGTTTTCATTTCTTTGTCAAAGATACAATGCAAAAAAAAAAAAAAAATCCAGTTCAACCCATTCACAAATTTTACCACTCTATTACATATTTTTCCCATATATTCTAAATGAAAAAGACTTGTTTTCTTAAACACAAATGCTTTTTTAGAGTTATGATAATTTCAGCCAATCATTACACGAAAAGCTATCTACGGCATCCATGTTTCTTTAAAGACGTACAGACCCCCCATATATATATATATATATATATATTGACGATGTCTCCACAAATGTAGTAGCAGTAGACAGACAGACAGACAGAGAGGGAGAATGAGAGAGAGAGAGAGAGAGAGAGAGAGAGAGAGAGAGAGAGATTGAACAACTTAACGCTCCAAATGAATGTAGTTGCATTAGCTTCGCGTTAAATTTGTTCAGGCATTACATCATGTGATGTAGGGCTTTGTGCGTGAAAAGAAACCTTTAAATTGTGGTTTGCAAAGTTTCTGCGGTGTGACCTTGCGATTACTCGGCAGATGTCGCCACACAAATACAATGCTGAGCTGATCCTGGCAAATCGCAAGTTCACGGCCACAAACTACAGTTCATTTCGGTTGATTTGACCAATTCGAAAACCTAACTAGGCCACACAAAAATTGAACCGCACAATTGCAAGTTTTCTCTCGTACTTACGCGATTTGTCCGCCATTATTCCAGATCTAATTTTAGCTGTCAGTAAAAGGGCGGGTTAACGTTTTTCAAACCTCGTTATTAAAACACACTAAACGTTAGTACATTATGATTTAAAAAATTGAGACTTTTACATTAATGTTTATGAGTCAAAATTCTAAACGACAATTTTTGATTGCAGGGATCATCCAATTGGCAAGCCCGCAAATGTTTTTGAACGTATAAAATGTATTTATCGTAATCGTATTAGGCGTCCAGTTATTAAACTTTCATCAACTCGATTAAGCAAATATATTTATTTTATTCATATCAGGCTTCCAAAATAAACTCTGTTAAACAAACACAGTTCAGGAATACATGATGTAAATAACATGATAGATATTGTTTGCATTATTGTCCCGGATACATGATTCTAATTTGTTTAGTTATCAGTAGGCGTAATCCACCAATTTGAAAAAACAAACAAACAAACAAACAAACAAACACAACAAAAAACAAAAAACAAACGAACAAACAAACAAACAAAATGCAGTCAATGTGTACCACCGACATGGCCACAAGGGTGACCACAAAAGAATCAGCCAAGCAGATTTTAGCATTCTGCAAAACACGGGCGTGAATGTCGAGGTAGTTGTATTGAAATAGTATTTCTTTCAAACACAGCGATAAAAGAATGCCTACTCTTTATTTGCAATGAAAAAAAAGGAGACGCCACATACACTTTAATGCAATGACACGAGAAAGTACAGTTTTATTTTGATTGAAAATGCTAGTATTTACCTTGGAGATCAGTTCACATAAAAACTGTGGTTCTGTCTTGTATATGTCACTTTGTATCCGATAGTATACCTTATCTTCATGAAATAGTTTTCACATACATCGCACTACCGTCTTCAATGCGTTTTACGGTGTGAGAAAAAATCGGGCAAAATGAATCAACTAAAGCCCCCAACGGAGCTAAATTATGTGAAAAAATTGGCAGAGAATTAGCGTCACAACAATTCAAAATATTTCTGACAGCTTCAGGAATAGAAAAGAAAGACGACAAAGTCAAGGTAATAGATGTGTTACAGGTGGCTGGTCCTTAAGTTATGGATATATATAATACATTTAAATGGGGACAAGACGTGGACTGATTAATAAAAAAAAAAAAAAAGAGATACCATAAGACAATGGTCTAGGCAGCAAAAAGCAAATATTATTTTTCTTCAAGAGACTCATTTTACTAAAGACATTTCTTACTAAATTAACACAGAATGGAAAGGTATATCAATTCATTCACTTGGAGATACCCACAGTAGAGGTGTCTCAATACTAATAAGCGATATATTTAATGCTGAGATAATGGACAAGCATGAACAAGACGGTCGCGGCTTGTTAGTAAATGTGAAAATGCGAAACAAATATTACACCTTTGTGAATGTATATGCGCCTAATGTTGCTCATGATAGAAAGGTATTTTATAAAAGACTATGGCAGTGGATAAAAGAAAAACAGATGGGAATGTTGATTATAGGTGGTGATATGAATGAGGTCATGGATGTGAAGCTGGATCGGAAAAGTGGTTCTAGAAATATTCAAAACAAAGGTAACAAAACAAGTTTAAAGGTTTTTTGTAAAAATCTAAATGTAACAGATGTATGGAGGTTAAAGCATCCTTCTACATTACAGTACACTTGGCGACAAAAAAAGTCGAAATGGAGCAATAGCATCAAGTAGACTTGATTACTGGCTATTAGACAAAGCAGCTATTGATATTCAAGATAGATGTGACATCAGACCAGCTGTGAAAACAGATTACATGGGTGTGTCGCTCAAGATTAAAGTGCCACTGGAAGAGCGTGGGCCAGGATACTGGAAACTAAACACAAAATTATTAAATGATGAAGAGTACAAAGAACAAGTTAAAATTATTGTACGAAATACTGTTGATTCTTGTAAAAGTGAAAACTTAGATGACAGAACTATATGGGATATGTGTAAAAAGAAGATTAAAGATTTTTCTGTTTCTCACTCAAAACAAAAAGCAAGAAAAGAGAAGAAAGAAATAGAAGATATAGAAAATGAATTGTTAGTAATACAAAAAGCTTTAGATTTAAGTGTTGATGATGATGAGACTTTAAGAGAACAAAAAGAAGCTCTCCAAGAGAAATGTGAAGAGTATTATAGCAGTAAAGCTAAAGGTGCCTTCATAAGATCGAGATCGCATTGGATTGAGAAGGGTGAAAAGTCAACAATTTTTTTCTCAAGTTTGGAAAAAACAAGACAAAGTAAGAAACATATTAAGAGGTTAAAAGGTCATGATGGTCAAATCATTACACAGCCAAACCAGATAATAGAAGAAGAAGTAAATTTTTACACAAAACTTTATACTTCAACTAACCCTGGTCCTGAGAAAATTAACAACTATTTAGAAAACACTGTCTCGGAAAAGAAACTTACTCCAGATGGAAAAGCAGCATGTGAAGGATTATTAACTGAACTTGAATGCACAAATGTAGTACACAGATTAAAAAAAAAACCAAATCACCTGGACTTGATGGCTTATGCAATGAGTTTTATCAAAAATTCTGGGACTATATTAAGGGACCAGTTATCGCCTCTTTGAATGAAGGTTACAATAAAAATGAATTTTCTAGCTCACAAAGACATGGGGTTCTAACTTTACTTTATAAAAAAGGGGACCAGGAACAGCTAAGCAACTGGAGACCGATAACATTATTGAATGTAGATGTGAAGATAGCAGGTTATGCATTAGCACGAAGATTACAACCAGTTTTCGAAAGCTTGATAAGTACGGATCAATCAGGATATATAAAAAACAGATATATAGGGTTTAATATAAGACTTATTGAAGATATCATTGATTATTCAGAAAATTTAGAAAATGATTTTGCTATATTATTTCTGGATTTCAAAAAAGCTTTTGACATGGTGGAATGGTCCTTTATGTTTTCATCGTTAAAATACTTGGGATTTGGGGATTCTTTCCTTAAATGGTTCAGTACATTTTACACAAATATTACTTGTAGTGTTTCAAATAACGGCTGGGTGTCAAAACCCATTAAAATGTCCAGAGGCATAAGAAAAGGATGTCCTTTATCTGCGCTTCTGTTCATCATAGTTGTTGAAATACTTGCTGTAAACATTAGGGGGAATAACAAAATAAAAGGAATCAAGCTTCCAAATGGGGTTAGAGCAACAATATCGCAGTATGCAGATGATACCACTCTCTTTATTGAGGGTGAACAGTCCATTCAAGGAGCATTAAAAACGGTTGACCAGTTTAGTGAAGTAGCAGGCCCAATTCTCAATCGGGACAAAACGGAGGGTATCTGGCTTGGTAAACACAAACCAAAATCAACATTTTTGAAGTGGACAGATGAACCTGTTAAAGCCCTTGGGGTTTACTTTGGTAAAGACAAGAAAGAATGTGAATATTTAATCTGGAATTCAAAATTAAATGCTTTGGAAAACACATTCTTGCATTGGAAAAAAAGACATCTCACTTTCTATGGTAAGATAATAGTAATAAAAAGTTTAGCCTTATCAAAAATTATTTTCAACGCTTGTGTAGCAAATATCCCCGATTTTGTATTAAAACAAACTAATAAATTAATATACAATTTTGTTTGGAACAGTAAAAGAGATCGAATTAAAAGAAATACCTTGATTGGCAATTATGAAAAAGGTGGACTAAAGATGATTGATGTAGAAAGTCTTTTCAAAACTTTTCATGTAAAATGGGTACAGAGACTGCTGTTCTGTGATAATGCTAAATGGAAAATATTACCCACATTCTATTTCAACCAGTTTGGTAAAGAACTGATTGTTCTTAGGTTTAACCTGAAATCTATCAAACAATTGAGGAAGTTGAAGATAAATATGCCAATGTTCTACTGGAAAATACTAGACTCATGGATAACCTGTGGTGGTGGGCAGAGTTTTTTACCTAAAACACATGTACAAATTAAAAAACAGATAATTTGGGGAAATCAATTTGTCATGCATAAAAAGAAAGTATTACTATTTAAAAATTGGATAGATTAAAATATTGTGTTTGTATCAGATTTATTAGATGAACACAAGGTTATGGATAATGTATGTATATATAACAAATTGAAATGTAAGAGAAACTGGATGTCAGAATGTTCAATAGTTTTTGAAGCCTTGCCTAAGGAATGGACAGATATTTTGAAACAAGAAGTTTCTCGTTTAACTAAGGTTAAACTAGATAAAGGTTTTTGGATTTTGAATAATAATTATTTATGTTTCGACACAGAGTTTAATGTGAAGTCTTTATATAATACACTAGTGAATGTTAAATTTGAAAAACCATATATTCAGGGGTTTTGGGACAAGTATTTTAACAAAACTATTAATTGGGAAAATATTTGGAAAATTCCTATAACTATTGGTATGGAAAATAAATTGAGACAATTTCATTTTAAGTTAATTCACCGTTTAACACCTTGTAATGATCTTTTGTATAAGTGGAAATTGACTGATGACCCATTATGTTCTCATTGTCAAATGAAAGATGACTATGATCATTTTTTCGTAACATGTAATAAACTTACAGAATTAAGAAGAAAATTGAAATTGATTTTTGATAAAATGGGATTAACAAATTTGAATTTAGATTTAAGAGACATTATTTTAGGATATAAAATTACATATGGAAAATACAATTGGGTAAATTTTATCTTGACAGTTATGGCTTTTACAATTTATAAAGGCCGGTGCATTGATAAAACTAAGAAAATAAATTATTGGGCTCTTTTTAAATATGAATTTATATGGCGTTTCAATGTATATCAGTCAATGTTTGAAAAGAAGTTAGAACAACATGTGGAAGTATTTGCTAATCATTTAAAACATTAAAAAGTAAACTTTGGAAATGGTATTCAATGTAATTGAGGTAAAATGTGTAAGACTGATTATGAATAAGATATACGCTAGGGACAATACTGAAAACAAAATGATGGCAATTACAACATGGTGGATTAATAATGTAAATGGTTGATTGTGAAAAAAAAAATGTATACAATGGAAAATGTTGAATGCAAAATAGAAAAATACTGTACGATGTACTAAGTTGTGAATAAAGAGAAAAAAAAATATATATCACAAGAAAAAAAAAATAAATAAAATAAATAAAATAAATGGGGACAAGAAGGTGATAGTGAGAAATTGGAGCCGATTATGGACAAGTTCCCAGCATCCACGCAAAAACATTGGCTACGGAAGATGTTTGTTCCACACCAGAAAACAAACGGATGCAGAAAGCATTGATGTATTTGTCACAAAAGTACACATGGAAGCAAATAACTGCAAATTTGGAAAGGTAACCGAGCTGCAGAGGCTGGTGAGTGACAGCCTGAAAACATGAAAAAGGATAACGAAGATGAAAATTAAAAAGTAGTACACGCCATGACTAAGAAAGGCGGACAGAAACCCAAGCATGCTGGTTAAAGGTCACAAGGCGCGGCAGCTGCAAAACTCAATAAATTTGATTGTACCAGATGCAAATCCAGACATGGGAAACGACAATGTAAAGCATTCAACAAAATTTGTTCAAAATGCAGCCACAAAGGGCATTTTTCGACCTGTTGTTTCACAAAAGCACCAAAATAGAAACAGAATACACGCCGAGTACACATGCTCCAAGATGACCCTGAACCTGACTTAGAACATACTTTCTATCTTGACACAATAAAAACAGAAATGGAAAAAAGTACAGAAAACATGGCAAGCAAAGCTGGAAATCAATGGTCAAAGCGTGAGTGCAAAAATAGACACAGGGGCTGATTGCACTGTGACACCAAAGCATTAGTACGACCACATAAGCTATGCACAAGCACATTATACTCTGGGCAGAAACTAGATGCCTCAGGCAACGCGACTGTCACAGTGACAATAATCAGTACCGCGTTGTGGAATTCCAAATTGTCAGAGCTGAAGTCACACTTGTCTTCGGACTTCCAATTTCCAACTTGCTCAGAAATGAAACTTGCACAGTGACGTGATGCCACCAATACTGAGGCAGATCAAATACAAATTATCGCCGAATATTCAGACGTATTTGAAGGATTAAGATGTGTCGAGGGAGAATTGAATTCGACGAAACGGTAAAACCAATCATACACCTTCTGAGGAAAATACCGTTTGCTCTCTATGACAAAGGAAAAGATGAACGTGACGGAATGGATGCACAAGGCGTATCATAAAAGTGGAAACATCAACAAAATAGGCTCCCTCACTGAAGGTGTTAAATAAAAAAAAACAAAATGCGAACTTGTATTGACCTAAGAGAAGTGAACAGAGTGATACAACAGGAACGTTATCCAATGAAGTCAATGGAAGAAACAGAAATAAAACTGGCAGATGCGACAATATTTGCCCGACTGGGCGCTGCACAACCATTTTATCCAATCAAATTAAATAAAGAAAGTTCATATTTGCTAACAATGATCACACCTTCGGATAATATCATCTTAAAAGACTTCCATTTTGTATCTGCAGTGCCTGTGAACAGTTCCTGAGAAGAACAACACAAATATTTGAAGTACTTGAGGGGGTCAACGTGGTAGTAGACAACATTTTCATACAGGGAAAAATAAACAAGAACACAACCTACGCGTGGAGTAAGCTCTTAAAAGAGCCAGATCAGCCAACTTGAAGTTAACCAAACGAAAATGTGAAGTCGGTTTGGATGAGGTCAAATATGTTGGACACATTCTAAGTAAAAGAGGATTGGAGGCATTTGAAAGGAAATAAAAGCAATAATCAACATACCAGAACCACAGGATGTGAAAAAAGTACAACGCTTCTTGGGTATGACCACATACTTGGCCAAATTTATACCACACGCGTCAACAAAACAAAGCCACTCAAAGAGCTACTTGAGAAGGACATTGTTTTGCATTGGACAGAAAAACACTCGAAGTGCTTCAGAGAACTGAAAGAAATAATAACCAAAACCGCAGCAAAATAACGACCTGAAAGAGACAAAGGTAGTCTTGGTAGATTCAAGTTCATCTGCATTGGGTGTCTTGTTTTGCAAGACAGCTTACCTGTAGCCTATACATCAAAAGCATTAAACAGAGCTGAAAGTAATTATACACAGATAAAGAAGGGGATGTTAGCTTTTTGAATGCATCAGATTCCACCAGTACATATATGGCAGAACAGTCACAGTGGAAATTGACCACAAAGTACTGGAAAACTTATACTAGAAGCAACTGTCAGACGCACCTGCTAGTATTCAACGCATGATGTTAAAGCTACTGAAATATGATCTATGCATAAAATTCACCCCATGACCAGAACTGTACATATCAGACACACTCAGTCGGTCAACAGCAAACATGACTGCAGAAACAGATAATGATCAGTTCGAAGCCATAAATACACTGTCCATAAGTGACAATAAAATAAAACACTGCACAGAGGAAACTAAAAACGATTCAACACTACAGATGCTGAAATATGCCATAATGAATGGATAGCCAGCAAACAAGAAAGACATTGATCCCGAAATAAGCCAGTGCCACAAAGTAAAAAAAGAACTCATGGTCAAGTGCAGACGTCAGTGTTAAGTCGGTGTTGAGTTAACTCTGGATTCAACCTGGGGTTGAATTTTTTTTCCATTGGCACACATCAGGTGTTGCTGAACCCCGAGTTAGCACTGAGCGTGCCTTCTGCTTGGTTTAACACCACGGTTAAAAGGTGCGATTCACCAAGGAGACCTAATAAAAGTTGGAGTTTTTTGTGTTTCTATTACATAAAAGAATTTTGTATGATAAGAGTTCTGGTCACTGTGGAGCTGAATGTGAACTTAGTGAAAGGAATAGGTGGTCATCGAAATGATGCCATCTGGAGTGGATAGATGACCTTGAAATGCTTGAAAGGCTGTTATCGAAGGCAAGAATACTGTAGGATAGAAGTAACCATTTCATATATACAATGATGACGGATTTTTGTTCCGTTCTCACTTTATAACACAAGCTGCTATAGACATTCTACAGGTGGTAGAAAGACAGTGCAACGTGTGCAGAAAAAGGACTGTTCTATTCCCTCAGTTTTCCAGCTTATGATATCACTGAAGTTTTATACAAGTGGTGATGTTGATTTAATTGGAGTATATATAAACACAGTTAGCAGGGTGATGAAGAAGTGCAGCAGAGTACTGGCTTCGTAGTACAGACAGCAAATATTTTCCTCACATAACCAAGGTGCTGGGACAGTGCAGGAACCATTTTGTTGTCCTTTTATTTTTATATTAGTTTATGATATATATATATATGTATATATATATATATATATATATATATATATATATATATATATATATATATATATATATATATATATATATATATACATGTTTACATACATACATACATACATACATACATACAAACATACATACATACATACATACATACATACATACATACACAAGTTTATGATATATATGCACATGTTTACATACATACATACATACACACATACATACGTACATACATACATACATACATACATACATACATGCATAGAACAGAAATTATGTGTCATTAAAATTAAATTTCTATGACGGTGAATGCATATGCTTATCTGACCTTGCATTTCTCATCAGCATAACAATATGTGTATACGCATATAATACATGTGAAAAAATGTGCGGTAATTGCCTCATTTTTTCAGACTCCGGCAGCACGACTATGCTATTCTGCATCATCAGCAAATTCATTTATGAGCGTGAAGATTTGTTGTGGAAGAAGTGTGACCACGTTCGGGGACATGCATGACATTCCCACAGACTGCGTTTTTCGTCTTGTTTTTTTCCTTCTGTTTTTTTTTTTAATCACCAAAGTCTCGATTTGCCTTTCTTTTTATATTTTTCCAAGCATCTCTCAACTGCTTTTCTGTTCTTCTTGACACGTCATATCTTGCATTGGATTTGCTTGTTATTCTGTCTCATATTTTTTCTTTTTTTCTCACCATTCTGCCATCATTTTTTGGTTTGTTTTCAACTATTGCTTTGTGTTCCTGCACTGATTCCAAAAGTGTCTCTTTTACCAACGTCGTATAATTCCCTTTTCCAACCATGTGTTACCCATATGACAAGATATATGTTCACACTTGTACATGTGCATCAGTGCACACTACCAGAATGACGAAGGTGGGATAAAGTTTCATTCGATGCGGACAAGGGGGGAAGAATTACCAATGGGAATTTAATGAACCTGGTGTCAACCTCAGGTTACATAACCTGCACTTAAGTAAACCGTCAGCAAACCAGCTGGTGTCACACAACTCCAGAGTTAAGCTGGAGTCAAGCTGGGATCTCACAACTCCTCCATGTCAGAGTTAACTCTGGGTTCAGCCCAAGGCTAATACAAACGTGTGTAACTGGCCAACAGTGTTGAAAACGACCTAGTACTGAAAGGCCAAAGACTAATAGTACCGCGAACGATGTGCTGAGAAATACTAGCAAAAATTCTCAGCAGTCACTTTGCCATTGTAAAATGCAAGCGACGAGCCAGGAGAGCGTTATACTGGCCTGGATCAAATGAACATGCAAATCACATATGTGGTTGGAATGTGTGAAACTTGCAATTTCTACAAAAGCACACAATAGTAAGAACCATTAAAACCACATGAACTACCAAATTTGCCGTGAGAGAAGGTTGGTGCAAATTTGTTTGAGTTTGACAAGTGCAATTACCTTGTGATTGTGGATTACTACTCAATGTTTATATCAAGGCTCTTGGGAATGACCAGTGTATCAATAATGAGCCACATGAAAAATCACATTTGCCCGACACGAAATTCAACACATTTTAGTGACAGACACCGCTGCTTACTGGAAATCCATTGAGTATACAAACTTCACAAAACAGCGGGAATTAAATCACGTGACATCGTCACCCAGATATCTACAAAGTTATGGACTGAGTGAAAGAGCAATAGAGACTGTGAAAAACATGATGAAGAAAGCAACACAGGACAAGAAGGACCCATATCTAGCTATATTAGATCTGAGAAATTCCCCACTGAAAATCTTGGTTCACCAGCCTAACAGTTTATGAGCCACAGAACCAAAACTTTGTTGCCAACCAGACTTGCACTTCTTGAAACAAAACCAGTGACAACAGAGATAACACAGGCTTTGCATGTGAACCAGTAAAAGCAGACAGAATACCACGACGTGCATGCAAAGCACTTAAAACCAAAGCTCAACAGCCTATCATTATGAAAACACCAGACAATTCATGGCAACCAGCAAGGGTAATAAATCAAACTCCCGATTCCAGGTCTTATATATAGTCGAGGCCAAAGGTCACACGTACCGGTGAAACAGGTGAGACGTGCGACCAAGACAGTCGTGCCAAGTTCAGGCAATACATGTGGGTAACATTCCCTACCAGGCAACGCCAGCTGCACCCCGTAGTCTACACCACCAGTAGCAACCAAGCAGAATACTGGTGCCTGTAAGCCGCGTCAGTGGTTGTGTCATAAGGAAGCCAGCCCGCAGCAGAGACTAGCTAAATGAATGTATTAACCATTGGAACAAACAACACCCACAATCCATTTGTTTTGAATGTGAGGAAAGTCTACCTAACCTTCCAGTAGTTTACGGACATATAGAATGAGCTAAAAGAGTATACTAGCCAAACGAATCTATTAAGAAAACGCGACTTCTCTATATATCATACATTAATAGCTCCCTCACTTAAACGCTATTAAATAACCACAAATCTGACGGACACTCTTCACACAGAGCTCTCGATAGATAAATGCTTCTAACCTGAGTTTGCCACGGACTTGACGGGCATTTAATGGACTGAGACCTGTGGTGATAAACTAAACCATAAAACACAATACAAGAAATAAAAGGGAGATTTGAAGATCCATTCCACATACAGACGATTGTTCTGTCTAGTATATGTCACTTTGTAAGTGATACTGTAGCTTACCCACACGGATAAATAGTTTCCATATGCATTGTACTAGCGTCTTCAAGTCGTTCCATACACATTTTTGTTCCAGTTCAGGTAGGCGTTTGCCAGCTGGATTTTCAAAAATTTCTTCAACAACAAGTTCCTAATGCAAGGGCCAAGTTTGTTATCAAATGCAACAAACTCACTTTGTTTGGTACTTGTATGGCTGCAAGCGAGAGCAAGCAACAGCATTCATCCTTGAAAAGTGATCTACAGTTATTTTAAAGGCAGCATATTGCCTCCAAGACTGGTGGCGGGAACCTAGATGAATTATTTAAACATGACAATCAGGCTTTTTCCCCAGCCTTATCAGCAAAGAGACAGCTTCGCCTAGGTACTAAGATTGACCTTCTTACTTGTATTGTAAATACAGAAGCACAGAATCATGCACCATCCACTACATGTGTAGACCTTGACGAGCCTCCATTTGTCCACATGTTGAAACCTGGGACATTTAAAACATTTGATGAGTATGTAGACCTGGTGTTTGTTCAATACATTGCATCTTTGACAAAGCAACATAGGTTGGCCTGATATGGGACAGATATGTTGTTGATAGCCAAAAAAGCATGCCTGGCCTGAACGGGGAACCCGGAATGGGAAGAAGTGTTGCTAGTTCTGTACCAGTGCCAGGAAATTGGCGGAACTTCCTCAACATAAACAGCAACAAGCAGGAACTGTTTAAATTCCTTCCACTGTTCAATCCATACGTGGACAATTTAAGCAGTTGATTATTGCTAAATGAAAACAGGTGACTGTGCATCCAACAGAAGCAAGGATTCCCCACTTCACTAGCTCTCTGTAGTTATGAAGAGAATGACACCCCATGTACTGCTAAATATGGCATCTGCTGTGTAAACTGGTCACACTAAAATACCAATCTGTACAGTTTACACTGACGTTTTTGTCCTTTTCATCATGGTCAACCAGCAAGTGAACGATATTGACGAGCTAGGGATAGCCTTTGGTACAGGGAAAAATTCTGGTCTCTGGCAGTTCATGCAATGGCTCTTAGTGTTGGACCAGACAAGTCTCGTCTTCTCCCAATATCAGATGCTGTAACATGATGGATAGCCTTTCTTATTTAGCTGCACATGGTAAAGGAATAGCCTGGCCTGTTTTGGCTGCAATGCCCTGACTCAGCTATGCTTTACTTAGTTTCTCTTCTGCACCAAGCGTAATATAGAAGGAAAGTGTACGTGTCATTGAGAGGGTTCTCATATTAATGGAGGACAGAACAAGTAATTGTATGAGGACAAAGACACAAGCAAGGAGCTTTCAACAAAACGATCTGCAGCAGAGGGCATTCTATTACCTATTGCAGCTCTTGAGCAGCATGTTAAGTGAGACGTCTATCAGGGCTATTTCACCTGGGGACAAACACTGGTTGTACATCATGAGCTTCCGTCTCACACTGACTGGGGTTGGATGAAAGCTGATAGATTGTAATAGCCCTGTTGGGCATCACTTTTAGAGAGATCCAAAACACTTTTCAAGTTATTATCAGTGTCTGGTGGTTCCAAAACAGGTGTCAATACCGCTGCAAGTTCAAATCAAGTGCACTGAAATGTACAGCCCTGTGCTCATGCCAAGGATAAATGTCCATCAAATGAGCATTATTGGCTTCCATTGCTCATGATTGTGGATCTCTTTGTAATTCAGTATACTTTCTTGCGTCCTGTGGTCTTAAAAGCTACATAAAGGTTGCCTTTCAGCATATTTCCTTTTGGTTTGACGAAGCCACACAATAACAGCAATTTCCCATTTGTAGTTCAGATGGTGTTGCAGTTTCGACACAAGAGCCAATGCCATAAACAGGTTCTGGAGCAGGAAATCTGGGACAATGTTATTTGGACATAATTTTTATCACCATGACAAGAACCATAAATAGGTAAAATTTTATAGTTCTTTTTAATAAAATGGTTCTGCAGATGTAATATTAAACAACAAATCCTAAAGTCTGGTCTTTGACCGTCCCAAAGACCTATGAAAGTATTCCAAGGTCATCTATGAGGGTATATGTGAGCATATTTAAATTAGACAGTGTCATTACCATATCCAAACCGTAGTCCTAACAAAACAAATCCCAGTCAATTCCGACCAAAGGCAATGTTCCTTGGTATGTATAGCTGAAAAATATAAATTTATAGTTCGTATTTACCCAAAAGAGACCAAAACGTAAGTGCAAAGGTCCATAGGGGGAAAAAACTTTATCTAGTTTTCACATGACAGAATGCAAAAAGTTTTGTTTGAAATTATAGGCCTATTTCAGTAAATTGGCTTGAACATTTGCATCATTCATGCATATACAGGACCATACAATTTATGAAAAGGGACCAAAATTTGCAGCACATCAGAGAATTTGTAAGTGGAGGTTCTTAACTTGTTGAAAATGTCAATAAAATTCAGTATTTAAAAAGGTACTACTTGCAACCACAATCTCAACAATGATCATCATCCATACAAGTCCACAAAGCGACATCAACACCAACATCAATCCATCAGAAAAGCCCTCTAGGCCTAAAATGACCATCAATAAGAATCTAAACAACATGATTATATAATTCGATGTGTTTTAGGCATGTAGTTAAAAACATGATGTTGTTTTAAAGGAGATAAACTAAGAGTATTTCAAAAGGAAAAGTGTTTGAATTTCCAAATATAGTAAGTACATTGGTTCAAATGTTAAACATCAGCCAGAAGTAAGTGACATTAGGCCTCAAATCATTAAAACGTCGTCAAAAATGCATTACAATAGTCAAAATTAAGGATAGCAGTCACATTTCAAGTTGGTTTCCAGAAGTATTTTTGAAAGGACATTTAAATGTTCAAGGAAGCATATAATCCCACAAATCATCTAATAAGTCAATTATTAGGGTAATAATTTAGAATTCCAAAAATGTAGTATGCCATTGTAAGTCATCTGTAAGTCAGCCAAGCATAATGTACATCTAACTCGTGGTTCTATAAAGTTCAAAAGGTCAAATTGTAAAACAGTCCTAATTATTGTAAAATTCTACTACATTTATCAGAGAAATAATTCGGTTTTATGAAGAGAGAGAGAGAGAGAGAGAGAGAGAGAGAGAGAGAGAGAGATCATTTGAAATTCCTAAAGGTAACTGTAAGTATAACTGTTTTCCTGTAACAGTTTTAAATTTTTTTATTTTTAATCAGGCGTAGTTCAACTTGTCACTCAGTTAATTTATATGCTAATTATTTATACAAGAGAGAGACAGAGAAAGAGTACATTCAACACTTTGAGCCAACCTGACATGACTTTCACAATAACAAACTATATTCATCGGACAATTATAAAAAACAACTTCAGTTTCACTACACTTGGAACACTTACTGCACTGTAATATGTGCAGAAAATGCCTGATTGTTCAAATTGTTACCAAATATATAAGGGTATCATGAAAAGAGAAGTGGATAACAGTTTTCAATGATAGTGATGAGACCGAACCGAATACCAGTTTAAGCTTGTCAGATCCAGGATCATTTACGAAATAGTAAGACATGCTAGTGTTTGTCGTCAGAAGAATCCATGACCAACAGTAATGATATTTAAACGAATGAGAGTATCTTCTACCTGACTTGGAACAGGTTACCAACGTATTGGCAGTGGGTTAAACCAGTTTTACGGGATCCCAATCCTCCCACTTTGGAAAACACTGACATTCATTTAAAGTAGGCCTAAAACAAATTTAGCCCTTAATGTTAATGTACAGTTATAAAAGGTAATTACTTGACCATAGTTCACAGACATCATCCAAACAATGACAGGACAATTAAGAATTTTAAGTCAGACTACTATTTTTACATTAGAATTGCGTAACATGACAAAATTTGTATTTAAACACCAAAAAAAGTTTCCACGTGAATACAGGATAACTAAACTTGATGCTAATATTATATTTATTATGAAACATGGTTAAGTTCTTCCATGTTCCATTATCACTAGAAAAAACAGCACAATAGGCCTAAAATTCGTTACAAAAATATTACTCACATCAGCTGAGTACGTTTTCCTTACATTTTTTCACAATATTCAAAAGGATGAGAAAATAGAAGGCCTGTATTGTTCAACATGATGCCTGAGAACTTAAGTGGTCCTTATTTCATTTTATGTTTGTTGTAATTATACTAAATTTTATGTTCCAGTATTGAAAGTTTGATCAAGCTCATGGTAAAACAATCTCAGCTACAACATTAAAATACATAAACATATTTCAATGTGTTTTACTGACACTCAGAAAATACCTTATTAATATGTTCATATAAATCAACATGATATTTCTGTAGAACATATTGATATTTATCTTTAAAGTTAAGAAAAACCTTTTTTAATCTTATTTTGGAAAACCCCTGTTTAATAAGTCTTCCAAAAAGTGATTTATGTCTATTAGCAAAATCTTTAAAATCAGTACAGTTTCTTGCAAAAGCAGTTAGTCTTGAGACATACACACCATAAGCAGGATTGATAGGAATATTACTACAACATATGGATAATTTACTATATCAAAATTGAAATCATCTCTTTTATCATACACTTTTGATTTTAATATACCACCATCATTGAATAGGAGTAGATCTAAAAATGAGCATGTTATGTTCGATTCAGTGGTTTCTTTTAGTTCCAGGTCACTAGGATAAATTGATGTTATGTAATCTTTTAAATGTTTGTTGTTGACACTTAATAAATCATCTATGTATCTGAAAGTTAAATTAAATGATCTAGCATGCTAATTTTTATCTTTTGCCATTTTCATTAGAAAATTATACTCGTGATAAAATAAATAAAGATTAGCCAAAAGTGGCGCACAATTTGTACCCATGGGAATTCCTATGACCTGTCTAAAGACACTATCACCAAAACGAATGTAAATATTATCTATCAAATATTCAAACAGTTTTATAAACTCATCATAGTCAAATGCATGTTGACCATTCTTAACAGAATCACCAAAGAAAGCATGTTTATGACCAATTATAATTTTCTGAAATTTATTTTTCTCAAAAACCTTAAAAACCAATGTTTGAATGCTACGTTTCAAATCTGCATGAGGTATTGTAGTATAGAGAGTAGAAAAATCCCAAGATGATATGTGTCTGTAAGGTGAAACATTATCTGTTTGTAAAGCATCAAGTAAACTTACAGAATTCTTTAATATCCAAAACCTATTAACTCCTGACGTTGATTCAATTCTTTTACAGTAATTAAACCAAAATTCCTGTACCTTTTCTAATCCTTTAGCTAGTAGAACTGACAATTCTTTAGTAGAACAGAACTTAGATCCAGCAATAAAACGGAATTTATATGGGTTTTTATGTAATTTTGGAATTGCAAAAGTCCTTGGTAAGTTACGGAATTTATCACTGAAAGTTAAGTTATACTTTTCTAAATATTTAAAGTGACCATCCACTAAATGTTCAACAGAAAAGTTAACCTTTTCATAGGTAGTAGAGTTAACTGTAGAGTTGAGTAGCCCTAATTCTTTGACAATTACATCAAGATAGAACCGTTTACAAATGATAATAACATTATTGGCAGCCTTGTCAGCTGGAGCAAAAACATACTTTTCATGTTTTTACAAATACATAAATGTGTTTATGTATTTGTAAAAACGAACGTTGTTTTATATGCGTACATTGATGTAGGGCAAATGGATGTATGTGAAGCCTCGATAATTTTAAATTCTCTGTATATGCCATCTTTAATGTCACATGGTGCCTAATAGCACCTTCCCTGGTATCTGGGTATGTCATTGCTGTCAAATTGTGAAAGAGTGCTGACCATGTGACAAAATGAATCCATTGTGCATGAGCTTTCATCTATATTTCCTAGTGGCTCTATATCCAGATATGTTTGTAATCGGCTGGTCTACGTATTTACCAATTTCTATGCTTTACCACCATCCCGGTACCTGGGTCTGCCACTCTTGCCAAATTTCGATATTACTGCTGAAAATGATACAATGAAAATAAATCCATTGCGCATGCGCATACAGATATAATGGCAAGTAATTCTATATATGTAATATGTTTGTAACATACTGATTGATATATCAAAATGTCAAATTTAATGTTTTTATAACCCACCCAGTGTGTGAAAATTGTCAAACAGGTAAAAATGACATGAAAAAAAATCATTGTGCATGCGCATAAATATACAATTTAAAATAGCTATATATGAAAAGATGTTTGTAATAAAATGGTCTACACATGTGCCAGACTTTATGGCTTCGTCGTTAAATGTACTAGTGCTGTAATATGCCTCTGCACTATTGGGCAACAAGATTGCTATCCACGGCGATATTTCATTTTTGTTGTAATTCATCTCAGCCTAAAATATAAACGTACTTGCCGGAAGACATCTGCTTCTGAACATAGTAATAAGTCGCCTGGGCAATGCAATTTGGATAAACTGTAATGTTGATAATGGGAGAAAAAAAAGGGGGAAAAAAAGAAAGAAAAAAAGCTTGAACCCATTATTTGCCAAGCCCCATAATGGAAATAAGTCTTCTATCATTAATATGATGTGAAGCTATATGGCATACCAGCATCTGCGAGATGACACTTTTTTTCAGAAGAGGATATCTATTACATGTTTTTCACCAATAGATATTTTCACAAAGGTTACCTGTCAAATTATTTGGCATAACAGCATCTGTGAGGCCACTTTTTTTAGGAAGGGAATTTGGGAAAAATTCAGCTTCAGATTTTTCTCAAATGACCTGGAAAATAATGATATTAAGCACACCAGAGATTAAAATACCCTTTTGCAAGTAGTAATATTTACGTTACCTTTTTTTTCTTCTAGTTTACATGCATGATTATTTGAACAGAGGTTTTGACATATATAACACCTTTTAGTTCGACTGAAGGCTGCTGATTTTACTTGCATTTACCGCACGAGAGTTCAATGTATTATATAAAATTTCCATCCTATCAAATTGAGTAGGCATATATATATATATATATATATATATATATATATATATATATATATATATATATATATATATATATATATATATATATATATATATATATACATATATATATATATATATATATATAGAGAGAGAGAGAGAGAGAGAGAGAGAGAGAGAGAGAGAAAGAAAGAGGAAGAGACAGTCATGATTTTTGTCAAGCAAATGTCAAAAGGAATGTGAATTGATGTGTTGACAATCACTCCAAATTGCATGGAAGCCCAATGCTTTCCTGCAGCCGAACACAATATTAACTGTCGCGGCCAATTTTTAAGTGGAAACTGTGATGCGTTTGTACGTATACAGTAGGGGTTCCCTGTAAATATTACGTGTACATGCAGTATAATAGTGCACAAGAACACGCACCCCCCATATATATATATATATATATATATATAGAGAGAGAGAGAGAGAGAGAGAGAGAGAGAGAGAGAGAGAGAGAGAGAGGGAGAGAGAGAGAATGACATTACACTGAACTAGTACATGTGCTGTAATAGTATATTGTATTTTCTAGTGATGCAGTAAAATAGTACGTGACTAATACAGTACACTGGTGCCTTTGCTATTACTCTAATATCAATTCCGAAGAAAAAAAAAAGGAAAAGTATGGCATTTCTAATTACCTATTAGCTGATGTGTATTTCATTAATAAGTCCTCAGGCAAACAACTGATTTCATTTCTTTTCTTTCTTTCCGCCAAATTTTGTCTGGAACTTTTCTTGCACAGTATTGTTCAGTTATTCTATTCCTTTTTGTTTCATCCTCCATCTTGGAAATATGGTGACGGTACTATTAGACCAAGGGATAATAGGGTCTTATGTACATTTCAGTAAAGCGAGTATGCGAGAATATTCTCGGGACTAGACCGAAAAAATGCGGCCAGAGATTTTATTTACATACGCAAAGTGAAAAATGCCAGAATGCATGAGGCAAGAATGCGAGAATGCACGAGACGAGAATGCGCGGTGTGATAGGGGAAAGGGGGAATGCACGAGACGAGAAAACCATAGAAGCGTCTATAACTTTTAAGCGAATTAGAGTATCATAGGTACTATTATTGTACCCTTTAATGGTACATGTACTGCAATACTATGCGTGTACTTCAGAGTACATTTACAGTCACAAATGTGAATTGCAAAGACATGTCGCTGATGTTGCGTCCTTTGATAAGGTTCCCAAATATTTCCATTCCATGACTTCCGTTAAAGAGGTAAATTTGTCTTCCATTGCTGTCAATGTTAGGTGCCTTCCAGGTGATTTTAATCCTATGAACATGTTTATTGTTTAATTGCAATGTCTACTGTGAATAGGAAGATTTACAATGACGGCGAGTCGACAAAAATATGCACGCCCTGCTTTCCTTTTCCTAGTGACAAATGCTGAAGAAAACACAAAATTACCAAGTAATAAATTCTTTGATAATACCTAAGAGAGAATCGACGAACAAAATATAATCAATCTTCTCCGCAGATTCTGCTTTGCAGTGTCCAATTTTCTGAGCTTCTATATATTCAATGCACCACTTATTTAAAAGCATCAGTCGCCAAGGTGTTCTCCCTGAGGCATCAGTTTAATTTTTCATTGAGGCAAAATCACCTATACCCGTATTTTATTGTTGACATCATTTATGATTTTGATGTGAAGAACATAGTATTGGCAAAGAGACTTCTTAGCTTTCTTTCACGGGGGAACACATGCAACTGGAAAATGATGCCTTGGCTACTATTGTGCATTAAACATATTAAAAACATGAATAAACAATCACAAATTTGTACAGTAGAATCAATGGGTAAGGTCACCTCTGTAAAAAGACCAATTTACACCCACTTTTGTGCATCTCTAATTTAATATATCCGTGTTAAGATCATTTCTTGATAAAGACTACTTTGTTTCATTATGAAGTCTTAATAGCAAGAAGTGTGATAATTTTTTGATCGTGTACTGTACACATGTACAATAATCTCTCACTAATTCGGCCAATCGACTGACAAGGTGGCTGAACACATGCAAACAGCGAATGATGCACCACTTGGTTACTATCGTACATCAAAAAATCAGTCACCATTTTGCTAGGCTAGGGATGTACTCGAACGATTGATATATACACATATTCTGTTTCCATTACCCATGTGACCTTTTAGAGAACTCTAAACATATTCAAAGCATGGATCAAACAATAACGAATTTATACAATCGAATCTTCGGTTACGTTCACATTTTTATGACGACTAGCAATTAACAGTCTCATTTGTTTACTTTAAACTAAAATTAATCCCTATTACGATCTTTTGCGCGAAAAGTCTACGTTGTTTTAGCATGTGGTCTTAATAGGGTGAAGTGTGTTATATTTTGATCGGGCACCAGGGTTGCCAGTAATTTTCCGTAGGTTTTTCCAAACTGTGCTTTTAATGTTGAATTGAGTGCTTTCCTGGATTCCTACGACTGCTCACCGAGAAATGGCGCCCCTCTTGAAACAGAGGAAGACGATCAAAGTGAGACCTACCCAATGCCTTAGATTAGACTGCAGAGTTGAAAAACAAGTTACAGTCAACACATACATGTGGTGCGCTAAGACCCTACGGTATTTTGAATCATTCATGAGCTGTCGGCGTACTGCAGGATTAACCATCAGAGGTTTGGTTTTGTTTGCAAACATTTGCATTGGATTAAGTGATCGATAGGAACATAAAAATGAAATTGGACGTGTGAGACCTTAGTCAACAAAGCCCCAAACTGATTAATTCCCGTTGATTTAGAGAACTGCGTGGGTATTCCTTATCTGTAATACAATTAACTGTGTATTGTACGAATCAGTGGCCAAATTTGCAGGGAATCCAGGGAATGTTTGTGTCCAGCCGTAGAGTCCCAAGAGGCGCTACCGGTGTGAACGCCCCACGTCACTTATTGACATAATGTAATTTGGATTTTGTTTTATATCAAATTATTACTGTCACGCATGTATGTATTTATGTATGTACGTATGTATGTATGTATGTATGTATGTATGTATGTATGTATGTATGTATGTATGTATGTGTTACGACCTTACGTGCGTACGTAGGTATGTATCTGTAGCAAATGTATATAAAATGAAAATAAAGTTTATTTTGGAATATAAACGAAGACTCCGGAGGGTTTTTTTGCATAGGTCAATTGCCTAACATGTCAAAAGAACCATCAAATATTTAGGCCACATCTTGCCAGAACCTACACGAATTGTGTAGACAATATGACACTGTATTATCAGTAATCTACTGTGTCGTCACCATTGCAGGCTTACTGTGTCAAATGACGTTAATTTTAGTCAGAAAATCAAATTAAATTATACAGATAAGTACCACTGTATATGGATTTTGATCATAAACAGGTGTTTTCTTTGTTGCATTTCCAACGTGCCTAAAACTTAGGAACTCATTTCACCCTTGCTACCTGACCTGGCTCAGTTTAAGAATACTAGACAGCACAAACGTTC
This sequence comes from Hermodice carunculata, assembly GCA_964020975.1. NCBI lineage: Eukaryota > Metazoa > Annelida > Polychaeta > Eunicida > Amphinomidae > Hermodice > Hermodice carunculata. The sequence continues at coordinate 85,937,142 of OZ026620.1, read as the reverse complement.
GGCATGAAAGCATACAAGTCTTACACATGCACAGTTTATTAATTGTAATGTACATTTAACCAACCAATCAGAATGCAGAACTTTGCTCTTTTCTCCTATCATTAAGAACGACAAAACACACTGGTGTTTGGGGTTTTGCGATCGGCGATCAGAGAAGATCTGAGAGATCATGGTAACTTCTATTAGTTTTTAATTCCTTCCTATCTTAATGAAAAGAAGAAAGACCACCTTGCACTTTTGTTCCTCAGCAAATGCGAAGCGGTTGACTGACGCGGTGCTCTGCGTGGTGTGATCATCGATCAACCCCTTCAGCAATCGATCATTTCCTGCTCCTGTAAATCCAGCTCAGCGCTGAGACCTTTATCATGGCTGACGAGATAAAAAAAAAAAAAAAAAGAAAAAGAAAAGAAAGAAAGCAAGAAAGTCTTGTCGGTAGACAATGTAGGTAATAGACGCCTGATGCAGTACTCACGGATGAAAAAATGAAAGTGAACAAACAGGGCAGGATGCATGCAACAGATAGCAGGCCGAGCGGTGTCACGTGATATATGCTGCAAGTCTAGGTTGATTGATATCGTTACCAATTAAAAACCCGCCGCTACTTTCGGACCTGTATCCACTATCAGGGCAACCTTCTCCACTTAGCTCCAACTTTGACTGAGTGGGGCGCCTTGGCTCCTGTGCCCAGTGCTGCTACTTAATTCATAGCCGCAAGGGGGTATTTTCAAGGCAATGTATTTGCATTTTTTAGGTAATGCTAACTCTGGTCCCATTTTATATTTATGTGCCGACACAGACATATTGTCTTCTAGGATTTCTTTCTTCCTTTCTTTTCTTCTTTCCTTCTTTCGTTTCTTTTTTCTGCACATGCAGATTTGTCCAACATTTCATTTAAAAACTATTATGCTTAGAAAGTTCAAACGTGGCATGATTATACTGCTATGTATGAAGCCTTGAGTTCTTTGTAAAGAGGTTCAACGGTTTTTAAAATAATGCAAATAAGGGGCTTTTGAAAATTTAAATCTTAAATATCTCCAAAACTATTATAGGTACAGGTAACCTATCTGACTTCAGTTAATATGTTTGTAACAATGCACATTTTTGTAATTTACAAATGACCTCTAATGGTCAAAGATTAAAGTCATTTGGACCTTTGAAATTTTCATCCAGTCATAACTCCGTCCATTTTCATCCAATTTTAACCATTTTGGTAACAGAGTGTAGGTATTGCAACAGTGGCTATTTCTGTAATTTACATGTGAACTCTAAAGGTTAAAGGTCAAGGTCTTTTAGACCTTAGAAATTTTCATTCAGCCATAACATGGTAAATTTTATTCAACTTTGACTACGTCGGGCCCAAAATGTAGCTATTGTAACACTGCACATTTTTGTAATTTACATGTGACCTCATATGTCAAAGTTCAGGGTCATTTGGACCTTTGAAATTTCATCTAGCCGTAACTCAGTCAATTTTTACCCAATTTTGTTCATGTTGGGTCCAAATTGTAACTATCAATGCACATAATTATTTGTAATTTACATGTGACCTCTAAAGGTTAAAAGGCAAGGTCATTTGCACCTTTGGAATTTTCATCCAGTCATAGCTCAGCCATTTCCACCCAATTCTAATCATTTTGGACTCAAATGGTAGGTATTGCAAAACTGCACATTTTTTTGCAATTAACATATAACCTCTTGACGTCAAAGGTCAATGTCAATTGGTCCTCTGGTTGAAAGTTTCATCTGGCCATAGCTTAGTCAGTTTTTCATCTGATTTGATTCATGTTGGGCTAAAATTGAAGGTATTCTTACACTATACATTTTTGTACTTAACAAATGCCATCTTAAGGTCAAAAGTCAATAATATTTGGACTTTGACATTTTCATGTAGCCATAAGCTTAATGAATTTAAAGTACCAAAGGACAAAAGTTAGAGCATTTCATTTTTTCGGCTTTGAAGGCACACAGACAGATTTGCTTTGAAGCAAATCTTCTTTTTGAGTTTACATTACATTCATCCGACAAATAACCCTTGTGCTAACACTGATCACACATATAATTTGGATACTACCTCTTCAAAATATCCAATCGGAACTAACCCAAGAACTTAGCTGCCATTTTGAGAATCACGGATTCCGGAAACAATGGTTTGTAAATGAGGATGGTATTGGGGCGATCTTGGGAAGTGTATAATGTATGAAACCAAAAGTGTATATTTTGCAAATATTTCAGAGCATCAATAATGATATGGTATATGCTGTAGCCACGATTCCCTTTAATATCCAAATCAAAAGTATTTTGTGCGACTGTCCTGCAATGCATTGCTCAGTGTTCAAAATGGCACTCACCAATGTGCATGATTTGTCGGCTCAAGATATCGTGCTGCATTTGAATGTACAACTGACGAAGATAACTGCTTCAAACACAACCAAGAGGCAAGATTAAAGTTGATATTGTAAGTCATGTTTTAAAACTACTTCAAGGACCCTTTGACCATGGCTTTTGCCACCGTGCATGATTTGTCGACTCAAGGTATTCTGTTGCATTTGGATTTGTAAATACCGATACCCGCTTCAAACACAACTGAGCACACAGATTAAAGGTACGATAGTCAGTCATATTAATCTGGATTTTTTTGACCGTCCGCCCTGGTAACTCAGTGAACAGACACCTGGAACATAGCGAAATATTATGATAATGATCATCAACAACCAGGCCTTTGCTGTTCCATCACAATATTGGGCAATGCAGCTTATCGATTAATTTATTTGTGGATTTATCAACGCTAATGCCAATTCTTCATAAGTGAAATTAAAGAAGCAAGGATGGGTGTGGCTTAAATAATGATAATGATGACGGTCTCAATCACGACGACGATGATGCTAAAAAGCAAGTCATTTACATATATATATATATATATATATATATATATATATATATATATATATATATATATATATATATATATATATATATATATATATTAATAAGAAATCACATGAAGATAGCTAAGCACACGTGGGCCCCTTAGTGACAAACAGCCTGGTAACTCTGTTCTGCTACAGGTAGGAAAACCACAAAAATATTCACTTCCGGCAACAAAGAACAATAAATTTCCACATTTAAATATGTCACAGTTTACATCAAAATTAATTTGTCTTATCACTAAACGGGTGATAAATGATTGAAAATTGTTCTATTTGAAGATATCAAGGTAAGATACAGGTTTATAGAAAGTACCCACATGCACCTCCAACACAAGAGAGTACTGGAAAAGTAGCTTTAGGGGGCGCATGTGTGGAAGGAGGCAATTTAGAATCACAGCTATAACATCAGCAGCTCATACGTCAAGATCTTTTGCTCGAGACGCTTTACACCCAGAAATATTCGGGAAAACTGTTGACCAAGGGAATATTACACACCTACGTTCCTCTCTTACTTAAATTCACCATGTTTCCGCAAAGGTACAGCATCAAAGGTAAGAGAGAGAACATAAAAACTGCGACTTAGTTGAGGGTGAAAATATATTAGACTGGACAAAGAAAAAATAAATAGTAGTCTCACAGAGACAGCAGGAAAAAAATCAATTTAAAAACTTGAATCGGATTTGTGTATTCACACTAGACTAGCCATGTATTATTTACCCTATGATTCTCAATGTTTTTACGTGAACGAAAGCGTCAAATTGGTGGTTCTTGAAGTGGATCTTTTATTATGTGCTCTCAAAAACGTAGAGCATGTCCTCTGTTCCCTGTATGAGTATGGTTGTGTTCCGTGTCCCCATTAAGACTTAAGCTACATGTTTCCAAAATTTAAAGACATGTTATCTCTTTCCATATAGCATGCATTACATTTAATTGGGTCCTGTTTCCTTGTTCTGCAAACCTCCATAATAGCTGCACATACATAGCTTTACTAAGAACATTACACGCTACTTCGCAGTCATTCAAATTGAGATTTTGATTCATAATTCACAGGGATTAAGACAGGGGAAATAGTGACCATTGCATGTAAATTCCGTGTAACTTATTTTAGAATCACAACGGATTTTGCTCAGACCTGAGTTTTCAGCAAAGGCCCCCAGTCTCCAGATAAAGTGGGATATTTCCGGTTTTTTTCTTTTTATTATTATTATTATTATTATTATTATTATTATTATTATTATTATTATTATTATTATTATTATTATTATTATTATTATTATTATTATTATTATTATTATTATTATTATTATCATTATTATTATTATTTATATATTTTTGGAAGGGGGGGGGGGTAAAAATCCCTTGGGCATTCCTATTTCCTGCCCTCCAGACAGCGCTCCCCAAGATAAACAAATGGAACGGCCACTTTATACACTACTTTCAGCAAACGGTCCCGTTGTGTGTGTTGGTTACTTATGACCTAACTGTGTACCAATGACGTGTCATTAGCCTTGTATAGAATATAATCCATGCTCAATATATTTATGCAGTTGTAATTTTGATAGAAAAAAAAACCAGATCGATTTTCTTCAAGAAATACTGAAAAAAAATAAAAGAAAGCGCTATTAGTGATAAAGGAATAAGAGCTAGCTGTGTGTTTTCTCAATTCAGATGAACCTACATATATATTTATATGCCACAGGTGACTTACAAACTCATTAATCTGAACCGCACTTGGGAACCCTTCCCATTTTGCAGTTAACCACAACTGTGTATTGTAATTGTATTATTTGTGCGTACACGTTTTGGACCAAACCTGGCCTTACAATGACACAGACCAAAATACCTCGGCAAGGGTGTTTATACAGCATCATGGTATTCTTGCAATATTGCTATTTGAAGCCTGAATATTACCCCCAAAATAGAACATGAAGGAATATGGGCGTGCTCAGCCACTGATCTCTAGCTGGCTAGCAGGTGTACTCTCTCAGTTTACAATCTACACTTTCCCTTTTAACTCAGCTAACCTCCTTTTGTCATTATCATCTATTGGTACTTTATTCACCTGGCCCAGGATTTTTATAAATGTCGTGCTGTTGACTCGTCAAGGTTAATCTGTGAGGAATCTTAGTAATGGATAAGAGCAAGATAAAGACATGTTATATTTTAACTGTATATCTGTACATCGTCATTTTCAGTGTGATAACGTGTTTCCTGCTATCAGAAACTGGATGATGTCGTAAACAAAGCATGGTGCAGGTTAACTGTTCTGTTTAATTATTGTGACTTATCAGAGGCGATGTTCGATTATTTTCTTAAATATTTAAATGAGTCCTTTTGTTGGTCGTGAGGTATATGTTGTATTCTCCATTTGTCCAAAAAATAAACAAAATATTGCAGATACCTAGTATACTTTTTTGTTACAAAAGCCCAGAATTTGTAGACTGTGAGAAACGCGGACTGACTTCTAACTATACGTTATCGGATCTTGGGGAAAAAAAACTTGCTTTTTCTGTAAGATATAAGACGTTGATTTAATTGGGCGAAATGACATTTGAAAATCCCTTGACCTTCCGTCACCGACGTTACACTTAACATTACGTATGTTAACGTTTTGACCTTCAGTCCTACACGTCATAATGGGCAATACGCATGAAAATCCTTGAACTTCTGCCACAGTGGGAAATACGTATGATTGTCTTAGAGACGTCACACTAGTCAATACTTATGATTACCCCCCCCCCCCCACCCACCTTATCAGAGGCGTCATACTGGGCAATACGTTTGATTACCGTTTGTCAAGCTGTCACAGAAGTCATCTCGGGCAATTCATATGATTAACCCTTGACACTTTGTCATACCCCAATGCACAGGACATAGGTCTATGATATAGGTACCTTTGGAGGCAAAATTATGAGGGAAAAATGTAGAGCATACAATGAGACACTATAGATAAAATTATATCACAAAATATAGTCATCTGAAACCCAACACATACATCGTTTACACATACAGCATCTAAGCAATAATGTATGTGTATATACATTATATAAGTGAAAATATTTATTGCATATACAGATATCATTTGAATCACAATGAATACGGTATATGGACCTACATGATTCAAGGCATGATGAATATCGTTCATATACATACATGTACATTATTTACGTCATAATAAATAGCGTTTAAGTGTAATTTCGCTGAGTGCATTAAGTTCGAAAATAGTAGGTAATGCTGCATGTTCGTCGAACGTATCTTAACTGTTGAGAATGATAGGAATCTTTCCTGGCTTCCATCCTGATTGACTCAAATAACGTAATGTGAGGAGGTAACACAACTGAGCAATAAATTAATTTTAAGTGGCACAAATTAGAGTCTACCCTGAACAATCACTAGACGATCTGTTCATCTCGTTTGTATGGTTTATTCAGAAGGCTCTATCTTCCATATTGAATTATGTATGTGTAATTTGACATGATCTCGTAGATGTGAGATTTATCTTATCAAATGCTACATGTTCAGCGTGTCCGGAATAGAGAAAGGTTTCAATGCCAAGTCACTACCGCTCAGCCGTTCACCAGGATACTTGTTCCCGTTATGTTCCCTGTTTACGCATGTCTGTTTGTCTGCATGCAACTTCTTTCCGTGCCATGTCCTTGACAGAATCAAGAGCTCTCCTCGGCGCACTTTGGGTACATTGAGCTGAAAAGGTGCCGGGGAATGCTGTTGACATGACCCGTTCGTATGGGCTCTGCAACTGCGGTCATGCTGGCACGTGAAAGGTCGGTTAAGAAACAGTTTGGATGTTGTATCGTTGTGTCAATTCAGAGCGCATCGAGTTTTGTTGAAAACTGGCTATGAAAGATTAGCGATGAGCCTGTCGCTCAAGTGGACTCCTTCTGATAGATGGATTGATAAACTTAATATAAGCAGGGTATCCATCGAATGTTGCTTTGCAGATAGGCCCTGCATCGTCGAGACACATTCATACAAACAAATATGCGTCATTAAAGTTACAATATATATTACACTTAGCATACAAATCAAACCACAAATGCATATAAAAATCTATGAAACATAATGTCTCTAAAATGAGGTCCCATATAAGATATCAAAACTCATCCAGCAACAAGATAATAGATCACAGATGACTTGCTAAACCCAGTATGAAATAAATGGTCCAGCCTGGTGGTTCATCAACAGTGATCAATATAGTTTCAGTGGTGCTGTTAGAGCGGTGTCAAGTGACTGTGGTGACAAGAGATAAACGGCTGTTCATATCCTGTCACCTCGGGAGAGCTCAGAAAGGTTCACATGTGTAGCATTGTCTCCAATAATAACTGATGACAAAAAAGAGTTGAACTTTAAACTACGAAGCTCAGTTGAATTTCAGAAAGAAGTTTTAATGTACACAATCGGTACGGCATGCCCCATCATAACAATATGAGCTATTTAGATGGAGAATATCTGGACCCAGTTGCGATAACTGATTTTTTTTGGGGGGGGGGGGAGGTGTTTCTGTTTTTTGTTTTGCCCTTTTTTATTTTTGTTTTTTTTTGCTTTTTCAAGTTTACATACAAAAATGTATGCAAATATGCAAACAAAAGGGGTCCCGACCTCTTGAGATAATGAGGAGATCGGGGCCCAAGAAAGTTGAAATAACCAGGAAGACAATAGGTTGAAAAATAGGGTAGATAGTCACTAACATAACAGCAGGACCTGGACCTCTTGAACTGGTCAAACGCCCGGAGCCCAGGGGCAAGTCATAGAAAACCCACAAAGAGGAAAAACTGCAAATAAACTAGTTCTGAAATTGACCCTATGCTCAAATGTCACGATCATTTTCACACGTTTATGATAAAGGTGAAACGGCCGATAGGCTTTCTCAAGGGCGACCAGATTTATGCAGTCACATACCCGGGTCACCTCTCTCGACACACCCACACTCATCTGGAGTAGTATCATCTCCAAACTGGATTTGATGAAACCTCAAATCATTCAAGCGATGGTAATGAGAAATTTATATTAAGTGGTGCTCAATGAACACTTATCACACGCATACTGTTCACCATAAAGTGGATGAGTATCAGACAAAGAATCTTCAACAGTCCTCGCATTGTAATGTGGAAGGTCAATAGTAAAGCCCCGGGCTACTTATTGATCCGTTTTCTTCACTCCTACATCTTTCATACACACCTATAATAATAGACCCGTCGGTACAGCAGACTTATTGGTGGTCATTCCCAATCTAAATCTTTAAAAACCACAGGTTCCATGATCTGGACTTCTCTCCCCGAGCACGTATGTAGTACATAATCATAATATAATTTTATTACACAATCAAAATATAATATTTACAAGGGTCGTCTGAATCATATATGTCGAATACTGTCTTGCATTTCTGTTCTATGACGTGTACGTGCTCACAAGGACTGCCCGCAGCCTGGGGTTGCTACATGAATCATAACTTCAGGGCCAGTTAGTCTTTACTTATGCCGTGCTGCATTTTGGAGATGTGCAACCTATTTTTGTAGCTGTGGGCCATATACGTTTTTAACATCTAATGTACATTTTACACATATTCGTATATATTCGTATCTGTATTAGCGCATTAACTGGGGACCCGGGTACCCGGGTACTCGCCCCCCCCCCTCCACCGTCAAAATGCCAAAAAGTCGGGCCCCGAATCAAATTTTAAATACCCGACTACTTTGGATGTGACCAAACAAATTAGAGATCTATATGTATTTCTGCCTTTTCACTGTAATGTTCTTTATATTTTCTTTTTTTTTCTTTCAGTAATAGGCGACTCATCGGATGGTGGAATTATTAAACTGTACCTGAAAAAAGCAAGCTAAAATATGTTTCTGTGTATCATTTCTGTAAGGGGTTTTTCCGGGGGTCACCGGTATTAAACATAATTTATTTGCGGGTCCCGGTACCCGACTTTTTTCCTCCGAGTCAATGCACTAATCAGTATATATATATATATATATATGTGTGTGTGTGTGTGTGTGTGTGTGTGTGTGTGTTGTAAGCCTCCATGCCTCACCAGAAATCGATTCGGACTATGGATTGCTAATAAACTTGAAAATTGCAAACCAGTTTCCACACAGCTCCACAAACTGCCACACTCCACACAAGCTGTTTTAAGCTGCTTGCTTCCGTCGTGTTGTTAACAAGTGGGGCTCAAAGGACGCCTTTCGTGCATTCCGGCCTAGAATATCTAAGTACACCAATGTGTCTTTGCTTTCTTAAGTGGACCCATGTGTACACTTTAGATGTCTCAGGAAAATAAATTATATTACTTTTGGTTTCCCAAATTACCCAAGATTTACTGCTTCATGTGCAATTAAAACAAATGAGAACATTGCCGGTGTTAACCCTTCCAGTTTTGAAATCAAACTAAATTCTATCTATCACCATGTGTACTTATGCTATTCGACAGTCAACGTTATTACCGTGTAGACGATTTCTACAATTTTGGAAATATATAAATTTCTGGCATTACAATACACCATAAAATGCCTAAAATATCTAAAAATGTGCTTAGGCTCTTTTGTGGCTATTGAAAGTTTTGTAGTTACCTTATATGGAAACACAAATCCAGGGCTATGTTAATCTGAATTGAGCCACTTAAATACATATCACTGTTATTCACAGCTAAAGTACAACTTCCAAAACCACACATCTCTTGTGGAAAAGTCACTTAAAACTTTTGCTCAGACGCATTAAGTCCAGCCAGAAATGACCCTGAAGATCTACCTATTTCCGTAGATATGTTTCTCTTCAGTGCCCAGCATTCATTGCCAAATTCGTTCTGCTACGCACCCAGGCGTCGTCTGAGGCAACGCTCTCTCTCCACAACATATTTGCGCTATTACTTCCAATTTCAGCACTCAACAGCACATTATCTTTTCAAGACTCTTAGATAAGATGAAGATCAGGCTCCCTTTTAAACATTTTGTTTTGCAGCAGGTATTTCGTTTGAACTTTATGTGTAACTATTTCCAGAAACTGACTGTCCGCACTGTTTATATTACAAATGTTTCACTGACATAGAGGCAGGTCGCATCTTTATCGAGTCAGGTTTAAATCCATATCTTAAAGTCTTTTATGTTGCATATGCAGAAAATGTAACGTTATCCAGCTGAATTAAGGTTCGGACAAGGGTTCTTTCTTCCTTTTTTACTCTCTCTTTTTTCATTATTTCTGTATTGCATTTTTTAAACTGTAGAACCAAGAATTTGAAAAATGATGGGGACATCCATGATGAGCTCTGACACCTTGCATGGAATTGTCATGAACTTCAAAGCTGTGCAAATTAGGGACCATTAAAGATTTAAAAGTATTATATATTAAAAAATCATCTATACAGAAAATTACTAGCTATGCATATAGGTTTGATACAACCGCCAATGTAATGGACCAGGGGAAAAATTGCAACATTTTAAATTATACTTGTTGGGGCATTTGAAATCCTTTTAATGTTGAATGTCTTCAAAACTGTAACAAGTAGAGTTACCAGTCCAATTGCAATCTACAGTGTCATACTACAGGTGCATTACCTGAACAATGACCAATGTTTAATCCTTTTCATGGTGCAAATTAGTCAAATACACAAAATTTAAGTCCTGAATATCTTCGAAAGCATTGTCGACATCGGGGCTTATATAAGTGAACGATACAGGTTTGTGCTGTAACCGTTTCTAGTCAGATTGTTTGCAAGATTCAACATTTAGAAGATTGATTGTGTCATTCTCCTGGTTCGAGACCCGGCAGTTCCGCGGTCACACAATATTTTCTCATGTCGCTGCCTGTACCGCCTATTGACAAAAGACATTAAAAAAGAAGGAGAAATGTGAGCGTACAGAATATATGTGGCACTGTATACTTGTGTCTATGCAGGAAGACAGAACAACAAAAACAGATGATGATGATGATGATGATGATGATGATGATGATGATGGTGATAATAATAATAATAACAATAACAATAATAATAATAACAATAATAAAAATAATAATAATAAAAAAAATAATAATAAACAGATAAAGAAAGAAAGAAAGAAAGAAAGAAAGAAAGAAAGAAAGAAAAAAAGAAAAGGGAAATATACCAGTATGACGAGATTACTTTCGTTCATTAAATACGAGGCAAATAAATACTCAGTCTGTGTTTCTGCCTGTTATTTGTCAAGTAGAAATTGAATTCAATAAATTTCTATGTTGACTCCGTGTCATAGAGCTACATGTATCCGCAACGTACATAAAGGCGCCCTGGTATTTTTTACTTTTCGGCAATTTAAAGCGAACGAACCACACGTGGAGACGTCAGGCCTACAGGAGCTACCTGATAATCACACATCCAGGGTAGCATCAATTACATTGCTATTATTGTTATTGGGTCATCAGCGTTCCTTAGCGCGAGAAGTTAAACATCAAATTCATGTATAGAAGCTGTCTACCTTGGTGATTCTGTTTTGATAAGTCTTGTCTGCAATTTTCATTTCACCCTTGTCGCATTGTCTAGAAAAAGGGTGGAATGAATGAAGATTATTTCGTTCATTTCCCGGGGGAAAAGGTATTAGATCTTCTTTAAATACGAATATTATTGGTTCGTGGATTATACAAGAAAAAGTACAGAGGGCATTTAAAGTGAAATCTATTCTGGATTTGATTTGACACACAATAATTGAGATTAACGCTTTGGATACCACGTTAAAAAGGAGAAAGACAATAAGTGTTAAGTTGCAAACCTGACTTTACTTTATTCTGTCACACCGATTATGTGTCAACATATCTCTGTGTCATCGCCGATAACACCGATGTGAAAATAAAACAAAGGACAGCAGTAAATCTTTTTTATGGCTGATTGTGCTTCCCAGAGTACCCGTGCTTTGCACATTTGGATACGTGTAAGTGTGGAAGCATCGCACATGACTTTTGCCCGGTGTTGAAACCATATAAACATTTCAAATTTTCACGTTGTATTGCATATTAAATGGTGGGTTTTTTGGGGGGAATGTTGTAGCCTATAAATGTGCAAAGGTTGCTGAGGTGCATGGGACATAGTCTGACAGCTCCATTTGCTGTACCTTGTAGGCCTCCTTGGCAGCTTGTATTAACTTGCTCCGTTGCCCATTTCGACAAAAGTCGGGTGCACTGTGAATTGACAAAAGGAACCTCGACTCCTATTCTCTGTAAACATATCCGCCATTGAAGTGCCAGGTGCCAACAGATGCAGAGAGCATATTAACATCCCAGGTCAGCAGCCTTCTCGGGCGAGCTTTGGGCGCAATGCGCGTGGAAGAAAGAAGTTGACGCAGTCAAGACGAGGGGAAAAACGCTAACAGGATATTTTAATTGACCAGCAGCGTATTGGTTTTAGAATCTAGTATGTAATAGAACTGAAAGACCTGAACGCTTAACATGATCTTATTCCAAGTTCATATTTCCGCCAACAAACAGCAGCTATCTGACTCTTTTTAATGTCCATCCCTTTTAACACTTTTACCATCGGCAGTAGAATCACCAAATTGTCAGCAGTGACGGGAAGTCCCCTTGAGCAACACCACTGGCAGTGCTATTTTAAAAATAAGACCACGCGTATAACTGCGACATGTTTCCCCACAATTGTTACTGTGTATCTTTGTGGGGTATCAAAGATTGGAAAGAAAGGTCTGGTCTCCATAAAGTCCTTGCTCTTCAGAAAACAGTAACAGTCAATGTAGCACACATTGAAGATATTTTTTCAAGAAAAATTTTAAATAAAACCGTGATGATGGATATGTGTGTCACTTTGCCAGTTTTTTCGTGATGCTACTAGTCATAGATATTATACCGTTGTATTTATAACTTACGGTTTGATGTGTTTAACTCACTGCATGACCGACTGACTGGCTAACTGAACTAATTAAAGTTACTAAGAGAAATTCAGAAGATACCTTGTGTCCATATTTTTATATGCAAAGCCATATTCAAGAAAAGCATTATTGGAATTGATTGTCAGTGAAACTTTTAGGTTAGCCAATTTGGAGCTAGGTTCGATTAACCCTTTTGGTGGTCGCGTCTTACCCAGGAAAACCTTCTTCGGAACGGCTTGGGTGCATAATACACCGAGGAAACCTGTCTTCTTTCATCAAATTCCTGACGACCGCTAAGACATGGCAAGATGCACTGGGGCTGTTTATTATGGACAGTCACAAGAGATGTCTGTTAAAATGTTGAAACTCCACGACTATTTCAGGGTGATAAATGTAAATATACATTCACAATTTGATACCCAGTCCATATCTACGTTCATGCAAGCGTTCAGTCTCTTTTTTAAAGCTGTAGACAATTTATTTTTATCCCAAGGATAACCAAGTGGATAGACACACTAGAAAGCGTTTCGAGCATTTCCTATCATTGCTGCTGTAATAGCGTAAGAACAGGCTAATCGAAAATTACTGAAATAATTTTTTGGTTATCTTTGTACAAGAGTATCTGTCCTATTACAGTTGTTACTATCTGGATGTAAAGTGGCAGAAAATGGATGACTTCCTGCAAATGCATTGCAAATCTTATTTTTTTTTTCATAAATTGATTTCTTTTCTATCAGCGTCAAAAACATAAATTTGGAGTACAAAAAGATTCTGAACGTTCCACTTTACTTGAGCACAAAAGAAGGTTTATAAATGCGCACGTGTGATGCATTCGTCTGCAGTAAATAATTTTACATAAGCAAAGACGGAAAATAAAGAACAATATGAATAATGTATTTTGGATGCTGGATATGAGGACGGTCTTTCACAATTGATCCTACACGTGGTTTCAAAAATGCTGCCTGTAAAATGTTAGAATCAATTAGTTTCGTTATCTGTTAGCCCACCGTCCTTTGGAAGGCTTTACTTATTTTACAATTACATGTATCAATCAGTCTTTATGAAGTTGATATTTTTGCCGGATGCTCATTAGTGATATGTGATCAAGTTTCTACCATCATTATGTACGTCAGCTTATATCAACTGTTTATACTCTTACTGGGGGATGAATTCCGAAGCAACACTTGTTGATTTCAAAGAATCGTCACAAAAGATGGCAATTTAGAATACTGTGGAAAATTATCAATTTATATAGGTAGGCCTACGTATTCTTTAAAGTTATATAATAGGCCAGAAAGGTTCAATTTAAATATAAATTGCAATTAAGGTTATTCATAACTGCATTAAATGCACCACAAACGCATGGTTACTTACGCGGGAAGGATTTGTCATTTAACAGTGAAGGATCCAGCCCACTTGGGTTTGTAAATTAGTTTTTGTTCATTACCTACCCTGGCCTTACTTTCGCGAAATTCACCAAATTTTTATTAATACTGGAATGGATCGTGAATTGACAAGCAAAAACGGAACATGGCTCCAGCCTTATCACAAGCTAAGTTTGGAAAGTTATAAGATAGAATTTTTCCAAGATATTGACAATAAAAGTTCACTCCACTGGTTTCGACTAATGAAATGTTCTACGTTTGGCAGCACACATCTTTACGATATTAGGAATTTCAATGGAATTAGATTAAAATTCCTGGCCAGGGTCGGTTGCTTGGGGATAAACGAAGACCTTGCCAGATGGGGCTCGCAAATGAAATTTGCAGTTTATGTAAACTCGAGAAGGAAGATCTTCCCCATTTTATGCTTAAATGTAGTAAAACAAATCATATCAGAACGAAGTATGTCTTTATGTTGGAAAACGGATTGAGGGAGCGCAATTTGGAGTACGTATGTCATAAGTACATGAGTTCATCTCTGATAGGGAAACTGTGTCTTATACTCGGTGACCTAGCCTATTTATAAATATGGGAACAATGTTGGGTCTTTGTTTGTCTCTGTTTGTAAACAATTTTTAACAGAAGCATGGTGTTACAGGCTAGAGTAGCTGGACGACCTGCCCGAGCCGACCTAAGCGCATTACTTTTTACCACAATCTACAGTCGATATATATGGATATGTGTCGTCTGTGCTTTTAATTTGAGATTTTAGATCAATGCCTCGTATATAATTACGTGCATTTTACTAAAACGTGTCTGACGCACCGTGGGTTCTGACCTGCCCATGGTGCCCCCGCTGTAAAGCGGTAGATTCAGTAATAAATTATTATTATTATTATTATTATCATCATCATCATCATCATCATCATCATCATCATCATCATCATCATCATCATCATCATCATCATCATCATCATTATCGTTATTATAATCATTATTATTATTATTATTATTATTATAAAGTACAGATGAAACTGCGAACAGTTCTTTCCAACATACGCACAGCCCTCTGCGACCTTTTAAACGGTACAAGCTTCTGGGTTGTTCCAAAAGAAAGATTAAGTATATTCAAATGTAAGTGTTGATATTGCAACATAAGACTTACGGATGTATATTTTGTACGTCTGACGCTTTTTCCGCCTTAAGGCATGCAACTCCATCGTGACTGACAGTCCCTTTCATTACCTTGTTAATGCTCTGAGATGAATTGCACAGTCTCTTAGAGTTTGATGTCGGACATGGCCACCATAATCGAACATGGTCGAAGTTGGAATGGTTATCACTTGCAGACGGCCGGCACAAGCAAAATGTGGGAAATAGTTGGAGATGCGTGTGGGAAATTTGTGTACCCGAGATGAGTGTAACAATTTTGCCAATTTACACAAGTAAAGTGATTTGCTTCATGTATGTATCAACATATCACAGAAACATTATGGCTTGCTTTTGAACCAATTTTCATTTGAGGTGGCAGCTGACGACTGGAAAAAAATTGCCTGCACGGTAGCACACGGGACTCTAGGTGATAATCAAACAAAAAGTAATCACAGGCCTTTTCAGCTATGATCTATGCTATGGAAGAACTTTATTATTATTATTATTATTATTATTATTATTATTATTATTATTATTATTATTATTATTATTATTATTATTATTATTATTATTATTATTATTATTATTATTATTATTATTATTGCATGAGATGTCAAATGATTGGAAAATATAAGCAGCAGACAGTAAACATCAGCATTACGTGGGTAACACTCTGAGTATGTAAGCATCTGGCAGCGAGAACATGGGGCGATGCGGATGGATACATAAGCTTGGTAGCCAAATACGATGATCGCAATTCTACTACAAAGGAATTAGGCGCATAACTCTCTCTCTGTTCTCTCTCTGTCCATCTTTCTCTCTATCTCTCTCTCTCTCTCTCTCTCTCTCTCTTCTCGCAAGGTCTTTCTCTGGGGATCTAAAACGAACTTTTTATTAGGTTTATCATTTATAATTGGCTACTCCGGAGAGAGTATCATTTTCTATATAAAACGTTCCAGGAGTACATTCACGAAGGGCATATGAAGCAAATTTTCCACTACATATAACTTCATGTTAGCCCCCCCCCACGAAAAACAAATTGATACTATCCCATGTTTGAATATTTATTACTTTTGAATTTATTTATTTATTTATTTATTCATTCATTCATTCATTCATTCATTCATTCATTCATTCATTTATTTATTTATTTATTTACTTATTTATTTATTTAGTTTTTATCAGTCATTTGCATATTTATATTTATTCCGTGGGTGAGGCAACAGAAGGGTTCAAACTATTCTCAAAGAAAAGCTGTTGACTCAGTCCACAGAGGGCCATTTGTATTAGTAGTGGTAGTAGGAGTTGTAGAAATAGTAGTAGTAGTAGTAGTAGTAGTAGTAGTAGTAGTAGTAGTAGTAGTAGTAGTAGTAGTAGTAGTAGTAGTAGTAGTAGTAGTGGAAGGCTTGGTAGTTTCCTTTTTGAAAGAGTTTTTATCGTTTTGTAGAGGTGGTCATACCAGTGGCCAAGGAACTATAATCAATGGCCTTTCAGGACTTTACGTCATACACCCTGCTCCCCCCTTCCATCTTGAGCTATTATGGTGCGTACCACCCAAAACCAGCAGCAGAACGGGCCCATTAGCATTGATGAGTCAGGCTACCTAGGTGCATCTGCTCATTCTCATTGCTCTTGCTTTGTGAATACGATGCATTTATTTCAAATGAATTTGGTTCGACCTGTGCACGTTTGAATGTATCTTTATGGCATCTGGCGTCTGAGATAAGACAGACATCAGTGTATCTTGATGGTGACGTCTGTCGAGTAATCCCAACAGTGCATGTTCCATGGCTAGAGATATTTGTGATTGATCAATGACCTCCTAATGCTATCTGGAAGTGTGTAACGAAACGTATATTAGCTGAACAATGGGCAGCAGTCCAGATTTTACAGAATATGAACACATTCCAGTGCATTAAAAATGTGTAGTTCCTTAACTGGTCATGTAACTTAACGTTCTGCGCTCTTCAATAAAAATAATCACATGAACGTTTCGGAGAACACTTTCTAAAGTGTTTGACTTTTGGAGATCACTCAATGACATGTCGAAACCAGGGCAATTTTACTGGACTGCTAGTTGTCTAACACATCAGGGTTAACCCAAAATACGACTTCAGATCACTATTCGTATCCCATACCAAATTGACATATAATTTCTCTGCGTGACAACCGAGATATCAGCCTCTTTTAGGCTCTTTTAATAGTATGCATACACTCGAGATATACATTATATGCCTATCCATCCCCGTACTTAGGAAACAAAGAAAATTGGTAAAATATTGTGTCCTGAAAGATTCAAAGAACAAAAAGAGCAAAATGTTTAAACGTTATGCTGTCCTATCCGCCGTGTACAGGAAATGCGTCCCCAAAAACTCCACTTCAGGAATACCCTAGGAGCGTGCATATGTTTTTAAAGCCATCGAAGAGTGGACAATTGTGTGGGTGCATAGTTTGATTATTTATTTGTTTTTTAACACAAATTCTGCGAATGTGCCACGAGGCGCATTATACACGTTTTGGCAATTGTCGCACAATGTAAACAGATGGTGCACACATGAGATCAATTGTACACGTAATATTTCTACAGAGGAAGGCTTACCAATATATATGACGATTTTAACAACAAAGGCAAAGTATCTGTACCTGGCAGTGCTCAGTGGCAGAAAAAGCGTTAGCCCTTGAAGAAACTATTTTGTTCCAAGTCGACAGCATAATAATTCTTTATATCTTTATAATGGTAAATATGCAATGTGTATAAAAACAAATTTGAGACAAATGTATAAATTGTTGAATTTAAGTATTGTCCAATATGTCGTATGATTGTTCAGAGAAGGGGTTTTTAAAGTGGCAAAGGATTATCAGTGATTAGTGGTAAAGGAACACAGAAAAAGGTCCCCGGCTACCAGCGCGTGTTCCGTGAAGTCGGCTTGACGGAACACACATTGCTAACCGGAGACACCTTTCTATTTTCCTTTACCACACAGGTGGTCACTGATAATATTTCCAGCCTTCGGCTTGACAGGATTCACCATGCTAATGGGGGGGGGGGGGGGCACTTTTCTGTATCGCTTCCCCACACAGGTGGTGTCGGTTGTATCTTTTCGGTATTAGTTTTTTTTTAATGGAGCTGAAAGTTGACGAGCCTGTCGTATGAAACACGTGTCGGGGAACTAAAAGAGAAAAAAAATTGCGGTTCATACATAAAAGAGTAAATGAGCGTAGCTGAAGCATAATCTGGGGCCAGAGACGATGTCTACACAAATTAGGTGGAAGAAATACTTATTTTAGATTTAGCGACTACAGACCCATTTGTTTCACATTGATGTAAAAGAACACAAGCATTGATTTCCATGATAAAAACGTCGGCTCACGGTTTTTAGATTGACTCTATAAAACCCGAGTGCACAGTCAGATGGTGGAAATTCTGTCCACTTCATTGCAAAGAATCGAGCACTAGTCACAGAACCAGAAGATGAACCAGCCGCTTACTTGCAACTGAGACCTGCGTTACGAATTATTAAATAAAACTTAGGTAAGCGAAAATAGAGGAGTTGTGCATGTAACTCGGTACCAATCCGCGTAACCTTGTTAAAGTGGCCAGGTCATTACCAAATGGAAGGCTGGCAACGGGAGGGAGTCTGAGGAGGCAACAGTTTGGACATCTGTGACGTTACCGTTGTGGGGACGGGTTAAAGTCATGATATATTCCAATACACGAGTAAAGAAGGCATAAATGCCCCGTGGCGTCCAGGAGGCCAGGTATTTTCATCTAGCCAAAATCAAATTATTTCCGTATTGGTAGGAATGTGCATTCATATCAATATGACACATTGCAGATTGTGGCTTCCTGCCAATGCTCAGATTGGTCTCACAATATTTTTCTGCTCTGCTTATTACAATAACTTAATTGACGCACCAGTACAACTAGACAGGGACATGACAGCACAGGTCGTAACTTGTATTATTGAAATCTTAAGTTCAATTGATTCATGAACGAATGTCAATCACATAACTGTACGAGGGGCTGACCTCCTTATCTGCACCGTGCCATGTTGGTCGAGATGCTTTGAAGAAATTCAATCGCATGAGCGAAGGCAATCCGGGAAGACACCAGAGAATCTAATGTTGAAGATTCGCTTTCTTGGTTACCCAAGCCGTTTATGCTGGAAATCAAAAGCAGTGTATTTGACGCTGCCAGGCTCGTTTTGTTTCAAGCTTGAAATCAGTCATTGCAAAAATTATGTATTGCGGCTAAATCCAATGAAAATAGTATTTATTTACCTATGCCATGTTGCGTGTAGTAAGCTATGTCTGTATCACCATGATTGTAACGAAAGGTCAAAGCAAAGCACTAACCATAACAGTACTCATGAAGAGCCAGGTACGTGATAACCCATCTGCCATGCAAAGGAATCTGTCTTGCAGACGCAATGTCAAAGGCGGATCCAGTACAGGGCCCACCGTGTTCGCCTAACTAGTTGCGATAGTGGGGGGGGGGGGGGCATCCAACACTGTTCGCACTCTGCAGAGCCAATATAGAATATAAAGGCCCTACTTTAGGTAATTAGACCTACCTATTTTCAGAACAAGTACGTTAATGCACAAGTAGGCCATGTAAATATTGCTGTCAGATGAACACCAAAATATTGCGAAACCGACAGCGATGCCATAGTTGGAGCTTGTTATTTTATTACTCTTAAAGCACGCGAACCTGTTGCTGTTGATAACCAACAAACAACCTGGCCAAATAAAAGACGACGAGAAAGGTGTCTCAAATTGTCGTACGTCACTTTGTGTTACGGTAATCGTTTTTGTCACGACTGAGAACCAATGTGACACGCTTTTCGGAAGAAGCCACCGCCTAAATGTACTTAATGTCGTTATCGTAATTTATACCTTCAAGTACAAAAAATCCTGTATTCGACACTTGTGTAATCTGCATGATCACTTCGTGTAATGCTGCATCTGTACAGAAAGTGAAACAAATGAAACTACTACACGATATAGTTTATCAGTCTAAAATTGTACGTTTTATGTCGCCAGTAAAATAAATTGTGTAGTATCCTTACCAACATACTTGATTCGCTCCGGGATTCAAACGCGACCGTGTGGGAGTAGTGTTTGCACGCTAATTTTTACTTTGACGTCATTCCATAGCCCCGTACAAAGGGTAATCAGAACAAGTTTATTAGGGCTCATCACATTACTTTCCACTGATATCAAGGAGTCCGGAGATAAGTACCTTGAATGGAATACATGTTGTGCATGCAAATTGCAGGATGGTGCTACCAAGTAGAGAATTTTATCGTTAACATGTAAGAACACATACAGGGGTATATATATATATATATATATATATATATATATATATATATATATATATATATATATATATATGTATATATATAGTGCCTGCGCTTATATTTTACCTGAAAATGACCGCAATATGGACCACAGTGTTAGGTGGACAATATCAAGGGAAATGTGATTCTGTTTGGAAGTTGGGCCACTGTCGCACGCCATTTAAACAACAGTTACAAACTCCCTTACCCTCAGAGGACCATTTATAGGTGCAATTTTCAACGGCGATGATAGCATAACTGTCACAAACGTGTCATCCAATCAACAGGATATAACTGTCAGCTACCATACAAATATCATTGCATGGGTGATCTTAGATTTTGCGTCGATTGCAAACTGTTTTACGACAAATCTAGGTCTGTGTCTGGCTTGGGATATCTTAGAAAAACATTGTTTCATGAGTAAATTGCACACTGTTGTACGGTCAACCTAGGTCTGCGTCTTGGTGGGGATTTCTCAGAAAAACATTGTTAAATGAGTAAAAGTTGCTTTTTGAGCATTACTGTAAAAGGGTTCTTCATGTCCTTAAAGTGAACCAAAAAAGAAAAAAAAAAAAAAAAACACTTGCACCGTCACTCCTTGTCACCAATGTGTATTACCCACGCCTCCAACTGGGTAATACGGTCCCAACTTAGGTCCGATTGATGACCAGGACTGAAGACGGGTAGTTTATATAATCTTTGCACTCAACAGGTAGAGCTACAAAAAGAAAGCACTGACAAGAAATAGGCATTTGAAAGCAACCTGAGTTCAAGTCTTATCATCGAAAAGGACGCGGTTCTAATGAGGCTCAAACAGAGAGCCAAACTTTACCTAAAGTTAAAAGCCACTGGAGATTTTAAGCCAGATGAGTTTAACAAAATGAGAAAAATGTGATTTAGGGTAAACATAACATTGCACATCACCTTTGATGTTTGAAATTATTATCATATTTACTGGTATACGGTTATCTACCGCATTGGTTGTCAAGAACAATCGTTCAGGATATATAGGCCCATATCTTTTACATGGATTGTTAAACAGGCCCAAGCCCATATTAATCCTTGCCATGCCACACATGTAGTCGTATGCCTTCCTACCTAATTGTTGTGAAGCGCATGGATGCTTAAGGATCCTTTGTAGTATATTGTTGGTTGCAATGAAGTAAACGTCTGTCTTGAAGCAGAAAATACTAGCAAGAAAAATACAACAAAAATACACACAAACAACAAAAAGAATAACAGAAACCGATAACATACAAACAAACAAAAAAAAACCTGATAAATTGTTTGGAATCAGACGTTGTCCAATTGTCATATGTGATGGATTTTAAGGCAAAATCGTTTAAATATTCCCCACATCTGTGGCATAGTGAGTTGTTGGAATATTGCACAAATGCCAAGAATACAACTCTAATATGAGTGCTTGGAATAAGAATTACTCACATGCAATAGTGTGGTCTGCTTATCTTTCTTATGTGCGGAGCCTGCTCGTGATGACATGATTGAATATGCAAAACATAAAATACCAATGAAGTAGTACATAAACGTTTAGACTATCGCCATATTTTACTCAAGGTAACGTGTACCCCCAGCCCAGTTTGCTGCAATAACACACAAAAATAAGGTATTGCCATGAAATAAGCTGTTCACATTTACATACGCACACACACGTGTGTGTGTGTGTGTGTGTGTGTGTGTGTGTGTGTGTGTAAGACTCCCTCATTATTTCCTATAAATATAGCCATGATATTGGACAAAGTATCATAAATTACAAAAAAATTCTGGCTTCAAATTCTCTCGAGGATATAGCAGCAAATCACAATAATGACTGTATGTCTGACCGTAAATGTTCTAATTGAGTTCATGTGTACTACAAATATGTATATACAGTAAATTTAGATATAATACAAAATTTGGTTTTAAAAGAATTGATGAAAAAGGCACAAAACGTCGAACACGCCCAAGTTGAACACTGAGAGTTTTCAGGATACATGTGGTGAATTTGTTTCCTACTGTATGATATGGGCAAAGATAGACAAAAATAAAATTGCAAAAATTGGAAGGATGGTTATCAAAACTGAAAAGAGTCTTTAGAAATATAATTTATCTTTACAAATCCCACATTCAGAATTTCAATATGGTAAATATGAAACAGCCTAAAGTTCCCAAAGCAGTCAAGGAAACCTACAAGAAAGATAATTAATCACTAATACTTCAAGGCAGGTAACAATTTTGGGATCATCTGCAAAAAATTATCTGAATGCTTTAAAAAATAAACTTGATATTAACAATATTTCAGACATAAGAGAGAATGACGTATATAAATTACACAAGCAATCTATTGATAATTTGATAGATACACACAAAGATGAGATGAAGAGGAATTTTAATATCCAAATTTCTGAGGAGGACTTCTCTATTCCACTTTTATTCTAGATTCCAAAAAATACATGAAAACCCTATCTATATTCATAGCTCGTGTTTTAAAATGTACAGCAAAACATTTATCAAAGGAAGTAACATTGTGTATGACTGCAATTAGGAATCATTTCCGTAAATACTGTAATGCAATTTCTAGAAACTGTGAAATAAACTGCCTCAGGAGTATTAGCAATTCTTCCGAGTTCATATCTAAAATCAAAGATTTTAAAGCAAAAAATTTCAAATGTTTTGATTTTTCTACACTGTATACAAATCTACCCACGGATGAAGTCAAAAGTTCTCTTTCAGAAGTAATAAACAAAATATTTAAAAATAATGGTGAACCATACATGAATATTAATTCATATTCAAAGAAAGCATGTTGGTTGCACAATGAATATTCTAAAAGTAACATTACATCTTATACTTTTAAAACCTAGATAGATATTATAAAAGTTCTTTTGGATACTATTTTTGCTCAATATCTGATATCTGGTTAAGAAAAATTATATTTTGAATGCATTTTCTTGACCTCAATACTAATGGCTTTCATTCATTTCTCACTTGCCCTTCAAATTTTGCTGTTAATATCCATAGATAATTAGAAAGTTTGGCTGCAATAATTTTACAAATTTTAGACTTGTCTCTTCTGCTACTTAATTTTTTCTTTCGGCATCACTCTGTTTTAATATTCTCTTTCAGAGATTATAAGTTTATATGTTTTCTGTAAAGTTAAACCCCCATGAGCTCTCGGTAGCAAACAGTGACCGACGACACTTACAAGTTTACCTAATGATACTTAAAATTTGGTAAAGAAAAAATAAGTTGTGGTACCATGTTTCTAACTTAAATGATAATGATTTTCATTCTTTTCTGATATGCCTGACTACACATATACTCACTAAAAATACTCAAATTTGACAGTATTGACTCAATTGTAACAAACCTGGCCCATTATGTTGAAACATTGCCTGATGTTTTGAATCGAAATAGAGCTTTACCGTCTGGAGACTTTCAAAGGGAGGAGTCCTCATTGGGTTTGTTTTACATTTCTGGTGCAGGGTGTCCATTCTTGCGGTACTTGTTAGGATTTCTCTCGGTTTGTACATGTGGTGTAGATGCAACTCTTCATTTTACAATCACTGGGACTGAATATTTTTCCTCAGTTTGTTTCTACTTCAGCTATACACTGGCAGGTGGTTTAACTAAGATAAGCTTTCAAACAACTAGGGTATATACTGGTTGAGAGGTAAGTCAAATTGTTCGTACCTGAACTTGTGCTGTACAAATAAAGGAAATATGTTTATTTTGACCGGTATTCTTAATTGATAATGAAGCTGTGCATTTATAAGCAAAACCTCACGTATTTACATCATGTGTCACTTCCATATTTATTCATTATTATGTTGGTTGTCTTAGCTGAATATTTAATTAAGACAAGGTGCCGTTATTCAGAGAGACATGTAGGGGTATACGCTCCGAAACATGTTCTGAGTAGTTACCCGCTGAAGACCCTTTAATCTATTTGGGCTAATACGGCCTATGTCAAAATTCTACAGAAGAACGTGCGCAATATTAGACAATAGTACTTCCATATGTACAAAGGTTAGACAGGGACAGGTTAACTTACGGGGAGTAAAGAGTTCGGACTGCGGAAGAGGGTAATGACGACTAGGAAGTGGTTCTGGACAAAAAGACACAAATACATTTATTACTATTATTATTATTATTATTATTATTATTATTATTATTATTATTATTATTATTATTATTATTATTATTATTATTATCATTATGATGATGATGATGACGACGACGACGACGATGATGATGACTTGATAAACATTTGAGGTCTGTTTGTTAAAAAGAATTACTGACGCACTTCCACTTCACAAGAATATGTTCATAAATAGTAACAATTTTACAAAGAAAGAACAACGGGCTTAAAACTGTCAAAGTAAGCATATTCAGGTATTTGGCAGTACGTGATGTTTAATCAATAAAGCTAAGAGTAGAGTGGTCTTAGTTCTAAATATATGACAGCCGGTTTCACTCAATGGTATTATCGGAAGTGATGGATGAAATGCAACTTGTATGTTACACATAAACTATTGACACAGCTTTACACAGCCCAAGTTTCAAGTACACACTCTACGCAAACTGCGACCAAGAATTTCCTTTCTTTGTGGTAAAGGGCATTGTCCCTTTGTGGACAATGCTTTTATTTCCATACTTCAGCACAAAAAGCTTTTACACTATGGTGTTTACATGGCTTCACACGCAATATTGGTTTGCCCAGTTAATTATTTTACCGCCGACCATGCTGACTGAAGTCCCAAGGAATAATTCAATCAACTGAGAGAAAATCACATTATATCTTCATGTCTTTATATATTTTTTAGAGAAGCCGATATTATGTTGTATTTTTCTTTGTCACTTCTTGTTTAACTTAAATAGCTACTTCTGAAGCGCAAATTCTCCAGAGTTATTTATTCTGTCAAATTTCCCAAAGTATGAAAGTTAGGGGAAATAAGATCCGGAAACTGTTTCGAAGGCCGACGATGTTATGGCAAAATCTCACATAACGTGAACAAGAAGAATGGAGGTTTGTTCCGTTTTAAATTATATTTGTTGAGATTGATTTTGTAGGAAACTAAAAGAGAGACTAAAATATCCCTTGGGTTAATGACCTCATAGTACTCTGTGACCATGTTTTACCTTTTTGATTGCCTCAGAAGAGCAATTTGGGAAAAATCATTTTAGATTTTATTAAGTCCGGCGAAGTAAAGGTGCTGTGGAAAATTTTGGGTTTTCACAGAACGAGACTAATATGGAGGAATACGATTACTCTACATGACTTAAAGACACTTGTTTAAAATTATTGTAAGAATTATTTTTTAGATTGTACATAAATTTCTTTCTTGAAGTTTTTGAAATTAGACCTGAAGAAACCCATTGCATTCGACCAAGCCAAAAACAATTTTCAGTATGAGACATGAAATGAATGTGAGCAAAAGCCTGTGACGATCTTTGGGTATTGTACTCAATATGCCTGTGGACATATGTCAGGACTGCCGCAAGATGGGCCTTCGCCATGCAAACATTTTCGAGAAATACACATGGGGACCATTTGACCTTCATGTGGCTTCAAGGTCACGTAACAGCAGCCATGAATTGGAACTAGAACGCCAGAAGTGCTCTAATATTGAAGCAAGGTTAATATATACCAGCCTTTAATATTGTTTTCTCTCATGGGCCAAACTAACATAGTGGTACAAAACAGGGCATTACAGACCCATGTAAGACCCAGCCCAGTCTTATACCCATTGCGTGGCCCCTACATTTCCTTTGGACGCCTGTGGGAAGGCAACATTAGTAGCGTTTTAAATCGAAATATTCATTTCACATTTCCCGCTCGAGCTGCTGTTTAATTTCCATGTATTTGTCAACAGGTCGACAAGTTGGCAGAAAACAAAGTGGTTCTGACATTTTGCACAATTTATTGCTGCTAGAGGTAGGCCTTTATGTGAAAACTAAAAAAAAAGATTGGAATCATATTTTCACATATGGCAGAATGTTTGTGGCAATCGTTTTGCCGCTTTTTCGCCTTCGCTTTTCTTTCGACTCCGAGAAGTGAATTTATTGCTTTGCTCTGACCCCAAAAGTTAAACTGAGCATCAATTGTGCATGCGTGCCATCTCACGGGGGGAGGAGGAGAACAAAAAGATGCACTGCCATAGTGAAAGGATTCTTATCGTACAAATCCAGCATATTCACAGCGCTGTGTACAATTAAAGCATGTGCCGGTTTGTGAGTGTAATTTAGTAGTTTTTACGTTAATTACTGATAAAATGAAGATAAGCACTCAAACAGGTAGTCGTGGATGATTATATTTATCGTTCGTTTATTAAACAAATGTAACTTTAGAAGTTATAGTACGGTAGCCAGTTGTTGGTGGGCTTGGAATAAACGGCACCATGCTTCTTTTTCGAAGAAAGCCAGTGAAATTACGCCATGATCAGGCAATGTCTCTGGCGCAAAAAAAAAAAAAAAAAAAAAGAAAAATGGAAACAAGAACAAAAATCATATAAAAGCACATTATACTTTTTCTGTCAACAGAAGGCGATACATGTCTTATACAATAAACAAAAATAATACAATTAAAAAATGCACTGTAATTTCTGTCAACAGAGGGCGGTACATGTCTTACTCAATAGAGGCCCACAACGTCGACCAGGACATGACGTCCCTTACGCTCTCTCCTTCTGCGCTGGTGCGCATGGACAATCGACCCTCTGTACATGTTTAAACTTTGTGGGTTAATCAAAGTATTCTATGTTTCGTGTTCAGAGTCTACCACATGTTGGGTCAAATGAATATGTTTAAAGCGATATTTTTTTTGGGGGGGGGGGGGAGGGGGGTGTAACATGGGTCTGGATCGACCGTCTTTCTCGGCCCCGTTGAAATCTGTTTATCATTGGCACGTTATCCAGGTAGTCTACCCTGTAATTGACACAGAAAAACACCAAGGATAACATTCTTAAATTAAATGAATGAAGCAGACGACCTTTGAAATCAGCGGCTACTCTATACAGGTTTGACGGTAAAAGCGGTAAAAGTCGCTGCTATTACTTGAAAAAGGTACATGTATAACAAGAAAACTTCTTCATAGCAGATACTAAAGCATGGAACTAGATGCCTTTCCCTTTCAAGAGCCCATTTCTTAGATCTGCAACAATTGGCGATACACTACAAAACGGGCACATTAAAACCAGTTTATCGTGTTTGAAGCCTCCGGATCCCTTTTGATAACCTCAAAGAAATAGTAAATAAAAAGGGTGGGGTCTTTCATCTAGAGACCAAACAATGTTGTCCATGACTAGACTGACAAGAAAGCATACATTCTTAAAAGGAGTATACAATAAAAACTGACTTGCAGACCAAAAACAAGCAGATAACAGCTTCTGCCAGGGTTGAAAAAGCTGAAGACACGACGTTGTGTGTTCAAAATGATCGGGTAACGTTCCTTTGCCACAAACGCACTTGTATGAGCACACAGGTAGATCAAAATGATTGTGTAAATCTTTTTTTCCGCATTCAATTTTCCCTTGCACGTCAACGAGGTTTCTTTATTTATCTGTGAATAGATAGAAAAAAGGCCTCTCTTTTTGTACAACGATACACCGTTATGGAGTGGTATTTACTCAGTCTTATTTTGTTACAGGATAAAGTAGACCTCATTGTCAACATCACACAAGCGGCACAAGCAAAAGTCTAAAACATAATTGTACTGCAGTTGACTATCCAAAATAGCTTGGCATGAAAAAAATTTCCGTATAGCATTAAGCTCGATACATCGAAAAAACACAAAGCCCCTTTCCCTTTCAGCTAGCTTAACCTGGCTGTATAGCAAATTTACTTTCATGCGCTTCAGTAACTTTTGGTTGTTTCAACTAAAATGGAAAACTATTGGAATAAAAATTGCAGATGACACTTAGTAAAATGGTATATCCCCAATTAACAGCTTTCCTTGGTAACACGCGTACGTTGGCAATGCTGTTAGCTGGCATGAGTGTGCGAGATGCCAGAAAATGATACGTCTTATATAGCAGACATTCCCTACTTACCAGATATGCAGGCTTCTGTTTCTTTAACTTCTGCGTCAATACCGTGATTCCAAAAAAGAAAAGAATGAAAAGACAAAACAAAACAAAGACAAATTCCAAAACAAAACAAAAAAAAAAAAAAAAAAAAAAAAAAAAAAAAAAAAAAAAAAAAAAAAACCACATGCCCAGAAAAGAAAGGAATAGAAAAAAAAACATTGATATATTTGTGTATCATCGTTAACATTAACGACTTTCTATGGATATAATGTACCGTGCATAATTTTAGAATCTAAGACTGTTTCGCAGACACTCATTGTGTAGTATTTCGTTACACTAGTTTAAGCACATTTATTTAACTACATCACCGAAACGCTCATGGGCCGTGCTAAATTTATGGTTTTCCAGAAAAACAACACACACTTCATGCCATGTGCTATACACACAGGACTTACAAAACACACATAAACAGTAGACACAGGTACCGTGTTTGCATTAAAGTAAATACAGACACACATAAGTATAAAAATCCCGTACTCTCACCAGCCAAAACAGTGTACACAACAAAGACAGGCTGGGGGCACACTAATATATTAAGGTGTCCATTTCAGTTATGTAAACTTGCGCCAGCATCAGTATGTTTATAGAATGCTGATCGGTCAACCTACACACTTAATATACCTTAAGTGTCTGGGAGCTAGGTGTTTGAGACAAAAACAAGGAGTCCTGGTGCTGTTTAATCTATGATACCAGTAAACAAAATGGCCCTTTGGGTGTGAAATAGGGGGACGTATCGCGAAAATTGACCATTAGATAGCGGATGGAACTGACTTTATATGGAATAAATATTGATTTAAAGGGGTATGGCCCAACTGATCAGGATCAAAAACTGTGTAACATTTTGTAAAATGTAACCAGGTTAAAGTATTCATGTCTGGTACCCAGCGTAGGCATCCCAGTTCAGAAAGATGGTTGTGCCTGGTAATGTGGCAGACGGTCCCAGTGCATATTCTAGCTGCTTCAAATGGGACTACTAAATTGGTATTTGACAATGCCGACGCCACAATAATGCACAATGGTGCATCCATACTCTAGACTTGGACTTACCATGCAAGGGCAAGTGTTGACAATTTGGATTTTAATCTTTTTCTTTTTTAGTTATCCCAAACACTTGGATGCTTTTCCTATCATGCGTTCAATATGCGTTTTGCAGTCTAAATACAAACACAAGGTTATACCCAAATGTGCGGTAAAACGGGGCTTCAGTAATGACATATTTTCTGATCAATATTGACAGGTAATCACTTTTGTTTTATTTGTCATAGGAAACATCATCCACAACACCACTAACAAAAACTAATAATAATCCTGTGTACTTCTCAGCTAAAGATGGCCAGTCTAGACCATATGTAAAACATTTCACCCCCATTCTTCTTGTCCCTTGCATGCCTTGACTTTAGGGGTTCACACCGGCCCAGAGCTCAAACAGCACCCTTCAACTCAACCCAATTGCTTTAGCAAAGTACCCACTACAACAAGATTGTATTCAATTCTGTTGTGTATTTTCATCTTTTGTTTTGTTGGCGAGCAATTTCTCCCTTTGTCTTACCGATCAGTATTATGTACGTTTTGTTCTAATTCTTGAAGTTATCAAACTAACCAGTAAGGATCTATCAAGTTATTTCGTTATCTTCAATCTTTGTAAAGCATCACACACACACACACACACACACACACACACACACGCACGCACACACACACACACACACACACACACACACATATATATATATATATATATGTGTATTTATATACATATATATATGTATATATATATATATATATTTGTGTGTGTGTATTATAATTTCTATAAAACATACTTTTCTTCTGTAAAGGTTTTCATCTTGCACTTTCGTCTGTTTTTGTAAATGGTTATATTTAACAGTTGTGTACCTTATCATCAGTCCCTCTAATATCTAAAGCTGCGCCTGGGGTTCAGAGTTGGGCATATGAGGATATAGTGGACTATACTAGTGGTGTGCTTCATACTGCAGAATTCATAACGATCTCTTGGGCAACACTTGGTCATGTTTAAAACATGTTTGTCTATTCTTGCCTTTGTCCTCATTCAATAATAATTATAATGCAACAAAAGGGGCAAATCCGTCATAATGTGACAGCTGAAGGCTGTTTATGGTGCCCTACAGAATTATATTAAATATCTTATATTCATTGAGCCTGGACAATGACAGCAATTTTACACGTGAAAAGAAGGTTTGTGTTCTATATAAATTTCTTGCGATTTTCTGTGTGAAGCCTTCAGTTTTGGTACAAACTTGTTCAATATGAGCCTATTATAAGTGACAATGGCAGAACATGGACATATCAGTGTGCACGCAAATGCAGGTGTGGTAGGGGTGCCAACTACTGCTACCAATGGAGTTTCAAACGATGCAGTTTTTGTGCCAGGACAAGTTACCAGCATCAAACTTCAGTGCCGTTCATATGAAATGAGAATTCAAGGTTTTGCATTTCAAATACCCGACTGTAGTGGATTTAAGGCAGGCTCACCTTTAGCAATGGCTGCATGAGAGCGGCGGTTTTGCTATGGTCCTTGTATATGATAACAACAAGATTAAAAGTGCCAGCAACACAAATATTTAAGAGTAGAACAGCAGATTTTGCCTTAAAATATTAACACAGAAACAAATAATCAGTTGGCAAGCATTATAGCCAACCCTTTTGATAACTTTAGTAATCAATGTGATTCACACTATGCGCTTCGGTCAGTGACGTATTAAAAACAAATGGTGAAGCAGTCAAAGAGTTATTGTGAAAGAACAGCAGCAGTAGTGGAAGAGGTTTTTGAAATCACAGCCCTGAAAAAACCGCTTATACATTAACGATCAGTTAACGCCTTAATAGAAAACATGTGTGAGGCAGGATAGCCTGCAGTATCATCAAACAGGGAAAGCTGGAGGAAGCTGTAATATGGGTGTGGACAAACAGTTCAGTATTAAATATTTGTCTACTATTTTTAAACCATAGAACAGAAAAACATATCCATGTCTCCAATGATTCTGTATCAGAGGCAGTGGTTGAAAGGCTTCGAAATATCGAGAAAGTACTGGCATTAGTATTAGAAGGCCATCAAAATAAGTTCCAAGGAATTACTGCACAAAAGAAGCACCAAGATCATTGTAGTGACTTAAGGGTTACCTTGTGTTATTTCTGTCGTATGCCTGGTTATTTTACAAAGACTATGGAAAAGGTATAAAGAATAAGAGCAAAAAGGAGAGTAATACCTATAGAAAAAGAACCCATGCTGGCAACAGGCTGACAAAACGCGTTCACACAGGGAAATTAAATTGGTTCAAAGTGGAAAATTGGTCAATCCAACCAGGCAAAAGTGTGACAATCTATGTGCTCCTATGATTGGAATTCTATTTGATTCTTCACACACCTTTGGTGTGGCTAATGCAAAGGAAGTCTGACCTATCTGTTATGTCAGAAAAAAGTATATAACCAAATCCCATGTTCAAACAAGAGGCCACTGAGGCCAGGAGAGTTTTCTGATGCTAATGTTATTGGGAATCCAGACCAATATTCAGACTCTCTGGGTGTATTTGCAAAGGCAATACAAATGGGATCTAGAAGTTGAGAAATGTCGTTTGAAATTTTGAAAGAAATATCCCGAACTGCCATATACGAAGTAGCGTCTTACTACAATCTCAAATCGATTTTTCTTTTCAGTGAAAGAACAAGGAAGATTGTTGATTTTGCGATACCTTTGCTAAGAAAAGATGGCAAGTCACAGGTTTCTCCAGCAAAAGCAATGTATAACACCAAGATTCACAACTATCTTGCCGGCGAGGGTAATAAATCAGTCAGGGTAATTAATCTGTCATTGAGCAAGAACACCAAGCATGCCATTGGCATTTCCATAACTTCTGCGTCAGAAAAAGATCTATGTACGAGAATGCATCAGTGGAAATATGAACAATGACACTTCTATAAAATTTTCCAAGTCTTGCCCTTACCCAAGAACTTGTTATACAACATCAGTTTGTGGATTTGCTTGTATGTTACGTTCATACATTCTTAAAATGCAAGTGTTTTGCTTTTATTGAAAATAAAGTAACAGCCGGTAGCATTCCTCACAAACACACGTCCAGCAATTCAAGGTTGTGAAACATGCTTGGTACTCTACCACTGATTACCTATTTAAAAATTTGGCTGTCTGTTGAGGCCTTGTTTTTCAAATTTGAATCAAACGTCATTATATTTATTAATGTTTAAGTGTAGACATTGACAACGACTGGTCTGGGTTAGCTAGGAAGCAGAGAGGTACTTGATTGTGCTCTATTTTAGGATCAGAACGACAGGAAAAATGTGGCCCTGTTGCTCCTATTGGAGGAATTCTTTGCCTAGAAGGCCAGAAGGCCCGAGAGCAATTCAGCATTTGTCTCATCGACTGACACCATGATAACAAAAGTGGTTCTGAATACAGGAGAAGGGGGAAACATCTGTGGTGGTGTATTCACTACATGCTCAGGCATTGCTTGATGCCAAAGTGCACATGTATACAGATAATATTCCAGTTAACTTATTACTGTCAAGTCAATTTTAGAATCAATGCAGTA
Source organism: Hermodice carunculata (assembly GCA_964020975.1). Classification (NCBI taxonomy): domain Eukaryota; kingdom Metazoa; phylum Annelida; class Polychaeta; order Eunicida; family Amphinomidae; genus Hermodice; species Hermodice carunculata. Next base: position 85,903,809 of record OZ026620.1, on the reverse strand, counting down.
TGCTTAGATCTTGACACCAGACTATAATTCATGATTCCCACTTGTCTCATTGACTCAGTATTAATTGCTAATCATGACCGATATCTTCACATGGGCATAGATAGAATTGTGCCTGGTTTTAGTGGAAAATATTTACAACGATGCTCTGTCGCATGTTCAAATATGCACTGATTTCAATGCCAAAAACAAATAAAAAAAGAAAGTCCATTGTCAAATACCGCAGTCCAAACTGTGGCCATAGATTCATGTGATGTCTACCTAAAGTTGTCAGGCGAAATAGTACGCCATTACATTGATAGACCATTTTAGCAATTGCCTAAAGGACTATAGTCTTCATGACAAGTCTGCTAAAACAGTGACAACGATTGCATTGGGGGATTGTATCCCTCACCATTCCACGATACAGACATTATGGAATGACTACAGAACTCAGAGGAATATTGTAGTTCTATTATTGATCTGCTCACAAATGAGCTCAGGGTGGCACATGTCATCACTGTTCTTTATCATCCCCTTGGACATGCCAAAAAAAAAGGAAAAAAATATCCCAGGGAAATGAATGGTGTATTACCTTAAAAAAAACTAGGCGCACAAGAGCAAGAGAATTGAAACAATAAATATTTCAGGTGCAGCAATGGTCTACTGAACCCCAGTTGCTGAAGGGTCCCTGTTTACCTTTCATTCCCTAGCTTATGGGCAAGAAGCACTTCGCCCCATGAACATCAACTTTCCATCCCAACTCAAATACCTGGATCAGGAGTATGTGCCACAATGCTAGAGCACTGGTACCTTTCCTATGTTCATGGAAAAGAGTACATAAGAGACACACAGCACTATAACAAGCTCTATTATCAAAAGGCCAAAGATGCTTTGTTTTAAAGTGGTGGTTTCTCTGTTTTCTTATGTCTGCACCTTATTACTGGGATGAGCAGGGTATTAAACGTTTCATTATGCTGATGGACTGGGCCACAAAGTTGGCTACTTTGTGAATGAATTGTTGTTTATAACAAACTGTCTATGTATGTCATGGAATGGTTTCAGTGTTGTGTAGCAAAGGTGTCTGTCATACCAAAACGGGTGGTGTCGATGCCACATATGGATCTTGGATAGTAACATTCACAGTTGACCTGCTATACTAAAATAATTAATCTGGGGATAGCGAAATTTCAGAAAAAAGTTCAGCGGACTTAATGGCCGTAAATATTTTTCTGTGCTCCTTTGATGCTGGTTGACTTACATCTGTACAGCCTCCAATCTGTGACAACCCCGAAAACAATACCTTATTTTTTAACTGGAATAAACAAATGAACTGGGCTGTGTACAGATTACAAGCATTACAAACTGAAATGGCCCTTGTTTTCGAACAAATAGAAGTGAGACAAGTATATGTCAATAATGTAGTTAAACATCAGTTGAAGCCTTAAACCATCCAAATATTGACACATCTGTCAACATGAACATCACTGTACACATTATCACTGGATACAACATCAAGACATGAATAGCCACCAACCAAAACATTATTCATTGAACATCTAAAGATGATAAGATGTCATATAGACAACATAGAATTAATGACTGTCATGAAAACTTAAAAGGTAAAATACAGATTTCAACAACGTTAGAGAAGCTGCACCGAAAATCCGAGTATAACAAGAATTATCCATGTTCAAAAACCTTCAGTCATCAAACAAGCCAAGTCAAAATCCATAGGTTTAAGGTAGACATACCAACAACTTTATGATATTTTATATGTCAGTCCACGAATACGAAATGCGGTATGAAGAAAAATATCTCTCTCCTGATTTGAGACAGGCACCAACAAAAGGTAGTAGCAGTTTAAACCGATTTGTTACTAGCAGCTCTCAGCTTTTAGAAATATCTTGCCTCAAAGACGCATTGTATTAAATGTCAGTTACAATTGTTAGGCTCATATATTTATTACATCAGCTATAAAATATTTCAAATCCACTGGATATCTATATAATCAATTTCCATTTTACTATGATGTGTCAAAAACAATCAGATGTAATTTCCGCTTCAAATACACTGTCTAACATGTTTTTGAAAAGGCAGTAAATGACGGGAGTCAAAATTGTCAAAATCAATGCATACTCTAGCAAAGGCAATGACCTTGACTCATAGACACCATTAGCTGACTAGAGTGAAATATTACCATCCATATGGAGGTCATTTACCATGTTAAATTAAGAATTATAACATCTCTCAAATGAATTTAACCTTCAATTCACTGTTATCGTTGTACATCATTATGTCGAAAAATTAACATTCCATGACACTAATTTAATTTTAATTTAAATTCCAAATAATCAAAGTATATTTGTAAAACATATTCTAAATAGTGTTTATAATTAATATTCAATATCTCATAATATATCTGAATATAATCTTAACACAATGGTCATGAAATTTCTGTTCTTTTGATAGCTTTACAAGAAACTTATACTCATACTGGTAAAATAAATATATATTGATATAAAGAAGCGCACAGTTAGTGCCCACTAATTGTCTATCTAAAGATGGAATCTCTAAAGTTGGCATGAATGTTATCAATCAAAGAGTTCAAAAATATCAACAAACTGATCGTAGACAAATGCAGACTAGCCATCCTTCACATCATTAGCAAAATATCCGCGTTTATAAGATAGGGTCATTCTTTGAAAGTTATTTTTCCCATGTTTTATACATGAGAGACTTTATACATTCTTTCAAATTAAAATGAGGAATAGTTGTATATAAAGTGGGGAAATTCTACGAAGAAATCTGTTTAAAAGGTAAATAATTATAAGTACCATTCAACCACCTGAACACTATCTTCTAATTAGATACAATCCAAAACCTGTAAATACTGGAAGATGCTTCTATCTGATCTCAGTAATTGAACCAAATTCAGGTACTTTCTTTAAGCCTCAAGAGAACTACATTGACAATGCTTTAGTAGAGCAAAATGTTGAACCTGCTGTGAATCTGAACTTTTAAGGATTTTTTGCAGTTTTGGAAGTGATAAAATGTTGCGTGATTGGACATATATATATATATATATATATATATATATATATATATATATATATATATATATATATCCGGAAATAACATACCAAATGAGGGTAAAATTACGATTTGTTCAAGCAAATAACCGATGATTCATTTACTTTATGAAATGTGAAATAGTACAGAAAACATAATCCAAATTCAAAAATTCCAAACCCAACAATAACAGCAACATTTTTTTTCCAATACCAATGTGAAGAAACAAATTTAACTCCTGACTTGAGACAGGCAGTCACCCACAAAAAGCAACTGGTGGTTTTAGACCGGTCCTCTCAACCTTTGAAATATTCTTCATTAACTACAGACACTAGTGTTTCCAAAATTTTTGGGCCTAACCACCAAAAACACAAATTTTATTTCTTCCGCCAAAAATAAAAAGACACCCGTTAGGCCTATCACTTTTTAAGTTCTCCTGACTTGTCAGTCAGTTAAGTTTACAGCAAAAAAGTAAAGTAGGCCTACATCGTTTTTGTGATAATTATAAATCTGGAACATTATAAACACACGCTACCTCCACTATAACTATGAGTCGGTGAACACAGCTCACAGCACAACATAGCCAATGAAGTATTTATCCAATAGTATAGAAAAACATGATCCAAATTCATAAATTCCAATCCCAGCAATGACAGCAAAGAGATTCCAGATTTGTCAAAGCATCAACATTTATTTTCCAATACCAATGTGAAGAAACAAATTTCACTCCTGACTTGAGACAGGCAGTCGCCCATAAAAGGCAACTGGTGGTTTTAGACTGGTCCTCTCCACCTTTGAAATATTCTTCATTGACTACAGACAATGATATTATTGGATCCTTTATCAGCAGATACAAAAACATGTTTATTAGGCATCTCTTTCAGGCAGTTATCAATATCTGGGTTTGTTAGAAAAGGATGTGGTGGTTGTTTGGTTGTTTTCTGAAATTTGCGTATTCTGTTTGCAATAATATGCCTTATTTCAAAATATCAAACTTATCCTTCTTTTCCCAATTTACTATCATGTTCTTCAACAGATTCAATAATCATTTTCGTCTCTTTACCCCAAGCAATTTTCTATTGCTCACAATATTCAGGCCCTTTTCAAATCAGTTTACTTAGTACATCAGTTGGTACAATAGAAAGATCACGAGTAATTATATGACCATAGGAAGATCGCCTGCACCATAGTTGTGAAAACACACACACACACAATACCATTCTGAAACTTGCTAATGTATCAGCCATGTTAAAAGTATCTGTAGAACTTCCTTGTATATCAGCCATGGTGAAAGTATCTGTGTATCAAACTGACTTTCGGAAACCAACTATAACTTTCAATTGTTTGCGGACAAGATTAAATCATTCAGTTCACTCAGTTTCGGTCGCATTGAATTAAAATATGTTTTGTAACCATGGAACGACCGGATCTCAAACAAAACCTAAGGCACCAATCACATAGTTAAAAACGGGAAATGCAAACATCAGCTGCATATGTGGGGACTAATCACACGTCAAAATGACATGTCCTGGGAAAGGAGGAGCAATTTTGTCTGTCAGTAATTGCATTAGATGATTAATTGTGGTTTACAAAAAACGTTAATACTACCCTTAAAGGTGACATTTTTCCATGCCCCACTGCACAAAATATTTAGATGTTACTGCGTAAAATTTCAATCTCATGATTTTCATTGGCTATTTGGAACTTTCAATTCTAAATTTGATATATCACTGGCAAATAATCACTGACTTTAAAGGTCCCAAACAGGCACATCTAAAAGTAGCTCTCACTGGACTGTAATTGCAAAGTCGATGCACTATTTCCACAATGCACAAACATGCTATTCTTGGTATTAGCTCATTTAATCATGATTATTATTGTATTTGTGTCTTTTTGCCCAGAACCACTTCCTAGTAGTCAATATCCTATTCCGCAGTTCGAACTCTTTACTCTCCATAAGCTAACCTGTCCCTGTCTAACCTGTATATATATGGAATTACTATTGTCTATATTGCACACGTTCCTCTGTAAAATTTTGACATAGGCTGTATCAGCCCAAATAAATTAAAGGGTCTTCAGCGGGTAACTACTCAACATGTTTCGGAGCCTTTTACCCGTACACGTCTCTCTGAGTAGCGAATCCTTGCCTAAGCTAAATATTCAGCAAAGACAACCCACATAATAATGAATAAATATGAACGTGGCAATTGATGAATTAGCTAAATATGTGAAGTTTTGCTTGTAAATGCAGAGCTTCATATCAAAGAAGAATACCTGTCAAACAAACCATAATTACCAAATTTTCATAGTACAGGTTCAGATAAGAACAATTTGACTTACCCCTGAACCAAAATGTACCCTTTCTAGCTGGACAGCTTTTCCTAGTTAAACCATCCGCCAATGTTTAACTGAAGTGGAAACAAGCTGGGGCATTATATTCAGTCCCAGTGATTGTAAAATAAACAGTTGCAGCTAGACCACCTGTACAAACCAAGGAAAATCCTAACAAGGACTGCAACAATGTACATCCTGTACCAGAGAGGTAAAACAAACTCCATGATGACACCTACTCCTCAAACAATTAAGCTCTATTTAACTGCCAACCCTGAGTCAATGTGTCAACTTAATGTGTCAGGTTTGTGACACTTGAGAAAATACTGTCAATTTTGAGTAATTTTTTAATAGTGAGTAAATGTGCATTTAGGCATGTCAGAAAAGAATGGAAGTCATTAGCATTTATGCCAAAAACATGCTATCAAAACAATTTTTCTTAACAGGATTTTAAGTACAATTAGGCAAACATGCAACTGTCGTAGGCCGCTTCTTGCTACCTGTAGCCCCTGGGGGTTTACCTAACAGAAAACATGTAAGCCTAAAATGTCTGATAGTGAATATTAAAACAGAAAGATGCCAAAAGATAAAGTTAAGTAGCAAAACAAACAAGTCTAAAAACTGTAGATTATTGCAGCCAGACTTTCTAATAATCTTTGGATGTTAACAGTAGAATTATAGGGCAAGTCAGAAAAGAATGGAAGTCTTTTGTATTTATGTCAAAAGAATGCAATGAAAATATTAACCAGATATCAAGTACAATTAGGCAAGCTTGTAACTGTCGTAGGCCGCTTCTTGCTACCTGCAGCCCATGGGGGTTTACCTAACAGAAAACAAGCTAGCCTAAAATGTCCGAAAGATGAACGTTTAAACATAATGGTGTCAAAAGATGAAATTAAGTAGCAAAACAGGCAAGTCTAAAATCTCTAAAATTATTGAAGCCAAACTTTCTAACCATCTCGGGATATTTACAGCAAAATTTGTAGAAATATTTGATCAAGAGTACACCTTTGAATCCTCTTGACTCAAGTTTATTGTAAATAAATTTGGTTCTTGATGCAAAGTCCTGAAATTTAGAACAAATACGACCAAATCTCAAAATTTGTGACAAAAATGTATTATATCCAATAGTATCGGAAATATTACTGTCCGGGAAAGGATAATTAACTACTTCAAAGTTAAACTCATCTATTTTGTGATAGACTTTAATACAAAACCTGTCATTAGTGACCTGAATATCCAAGTCCAAAAATACATCTCTGAAACCATCTGAATTGTTACCCTCCAAAGGGACATCTTTTGGGTAAATTTCTTTAGCAATTTCATTGAAATTTTGTACATTTACACAAGCAATGTCATCAATATATCTTGCGTTGTTTGATAATTTTGTAGCCATTTGAAAGTCCTTTTTCATCAATTTATTCATATACTTTAATTCAAACCAGGTTAAATATAAATCTGCCAGTAAAGGGGAGCAGTTGCTACCCATTGGAATGCCTTTTATTTGTTGAAAAACCAGTGGTCCGCATTGAACAAAAGTATTATCCAAGAGAAATTTTATAGCATCTATCAAAGTTTCAACAGTGTAAGATTTAACGTTACTTTTTGAATATTTATTGTGTGACCAGTATGCTTTCTTTGTATATGAATTAATATTTATGTATGGTTTACCATTATGTTTAAACATTTTGCTAATTAATTCTGAAAGTGAACTTTTGACTTCATCTATGGGTAGATTTGTGTACAGTGTAGAAAAATCAAAACATTTGATATTTTTTGCCTTTACATCTTTGATTTTAGATACAAACTCGGAAGAATTGTTAATACTCCAAAAAAAATTTATTTCGCAGTTTCTAGAAATAGCATTACAGTATTTACGAAAATGATTCCTAATTGCAGTCAAACACAATGTTACTTCTTTTGATAATTGCTTTGTAGTACATTTTGAAGCACCAGCTATGAATCTAGATTTAAAAGGGTTTTTATGTAATTTGGGTATCCAGAACAAAAGTGGAATAGAGGAGTCCTCTTCAGAAATTTTGATATTAAAATTCCTTTTCATCTCATCTTTATGTGCATCAATCAAATTGTCAATGGATTGTTTGTGTAATTTATAAACGTCATTTCCTCTTATGTCTGAAATATTGTTTATACCAAGTTCCTTTTTCAAAACATCCAGATAATATTTTTTGCAGATGATCCCAAAATTGTTACCTGCCTTATCTATGTTAGTGACTACAAATCTATCTTGTAGTTCTTTGACTGCTTTAGAAACTTTAGGCTGTTTTAGATTAACCGTATTGAAATTCTTAATGTGGGATTTGTAACGATAAATTCTATTTCTAAAGACTCTTTTCAAGTTTTAAAACCATCCTTCAAATTTCTGAAATTCCATTTTTTCTTTCTTTGTTATGTTATTTACTGTCGCTGCATGTTTTCTATCTGTAAAATGTAAAAAAAGAAGCAAACTACCTACAATGAAGCAACTATTAGAAAATTCTGTAAAATTTTAACTCGAAAATGCAATGTCTTGCTATAGCTATATTCACGTCCCAGGAAAAAGAAACATGTAACCTGCAGCACCAGTGCAATAAAACCTGTGCACAAACATTAAGGCTTTGTGTGGCATGTCAGCAATTAAGGCAAGATTGCCAGAGGCACTCTGTTGCAGTGGTGCATGCCAAACATTTTACATAATGGTGGTTCAACTGTACTGCCCTACTATACTAAACCATTTCTACCTCTGGACAAGGGTTACTGTTCGTGCATGAGTACAGTTTATGCTAGCAGCTTTGGTCAATTAGCTATTTCAAGGGATACTGAGTTATACTGTGTGAATGGGCTTACTATTATTTTGGCTTAATGGAGCCCAATATGGGATGATAAGTGGACGTTTATGGCGATTTTCTTTTGCTTGACCGTGCAACAGGTATATGTCATCACTGTTGTATCAAGCATCTGATGAATCCTGAATTTTTGACTTGCCTGGCCCTTCTGCATGGATATTTCAGCATTCAGGACAGGCTTTTTTGCTTAAGATATTGTCTTTTTTTTAAATGAAGGTTTCCATCGTATGTCTGTCTTCTTTTCCATAAACACACACATTTTGCAGCTTTTCTTCACAATGTAAGCTTTATGTCAACTGTCCCTCTCATATTTAGGGCCACACTTTGGGTGTCCATGAAAGTTGGATTGGTGAGTAGTCAGTACACTACATCAGCTTTGTGGTTCAACTCTACAAATTATGAAATGCATAACCGTCTTTTGTAGAATACTTGATCTTCCTTAAAACACAGAAATTAGGGGTATACAATTTTATGTTCTCAGTAACTGAGGTGTGCTTCATGCTTATTTTTCATAAAAAGATTTCCAATAATGTTAGGCCATGTTCCAACACTAATTTGCTGCGATGAAAGTATCTTTAGGACAGCCTTTTCAGTCCCGCGGAATATGCTGAGTGTTCTGTTTGTTCTTTATTTGAAAGCAGGCAAGTGTGGGTAGTTACAACATGAGGGAGCATAGGCTAGTCAGTGAAATATGTGCCGGTGATTTCCTCTTTCTCTGAATTTTTAGTGACAACCTGGTAATTTTACCACAAAGGATGGATTAGATAATAACATTCTCTCCCAAAGAATAGCCTTCAAAACCTTCAGACAGATATTCCTGTCTAGTTTGTTTCGTAATTTTGAACAATATGATATTAATACCAAACGTATATTGTAAAACCGGCTGTAAATTACATAAAATGAATGAATGAGTATAAAAGTGGAGTGCTAGTAATAGAATGAAAATTTATACAAAGTACACAGAATGAGTAAGATTTTGAGGTGGACGATAAGCCCAAGTGGCTTTGTTCCGGTTGAGTTGAGAGCTAGCCTTCAGCAGAAATGCTAATCAAAGAATACCCAAACAGGTTCACGTGTGTTACTGATTGGCACAAATGTGTTATTAAACTAGATCTTTCACAAGATATTATTGCAAGTTGTAGATTACACATTATTCAGCACTGTTTTCCACATATGTAGTCCACGCCATGTAACTGAGAATTTACCCACGTGAGATCTTGTAGCACGTTTGTCCAGGTCACACATTGGAACATAGAACACAACATAGTAGAGCCTACATATATGATTTAACAATTTACAGGAGTATAAAGTTTCATATACAGTAAAAGCAAAAAACTATCTGCATATTTGCAGTATTCGTAGTTCGATAACTACAGTTGTGATGTAACAAAAATGATAAGAAACAACGTGAGCAGGTTGATGATTTTAAAGACCCATGACTAATGGTTTTTCCTAGGGCTTTCCTGGAACAAGTGTGTTGATAATATATAAGCTCTGAAATTGTTCAACTCCCTGGTATCCTCAAAAAAGGTATCTGCATTTGTATTCAGAAGTCTAGTTCTGCTTATTTATGATTCTTTAAGTTTAAAAATGTTTGAATATTGTGATATTGTATAGTCAAATTTAGACATATTTGAAGAGTTTCGAAACTGGCCGGCCAGGTAACTTTATGCAAAGGTAGAACGAGCGTCACACATATGCTGAAAGTACTCAAATGGGTAAATGCTAAATGCTACATTTTCATGAGCAAGATTTAAAAAAAATATATGGCTCCCAGTTATTTGAGAAATGTGTACATGCCAGGAACAAATGTGCATAGCCATTTCGCAAGACAATGTAGCACGGATATTGTGCCCTCACCCCACCCCTTAGTCACTGCCAATGAGGTCAAAAGAATGTTTTCAAAGCAAAATATTGTAGTACCTAGCACGCATAAGTGCCATCATCTTGATCGTAGGGTGATTGCAGGATTTCACATCAATCCCTTTTGAAGGAAAATGTAGTCGGTAAAATGTATTCATCACATCTGCCTAAGTGATTGCACAATTTTATATCAAACCTTTTTTGAAGGAAAAGTTATCAAATCATTACTCATACCCTCATTTGATATGTTATGGAGATATGTTATAGAGGGTTGATATTTTGGAAACTACAGCATTTTCACAAGATAAATGAATCTGTAGCTGAAGAGAAACACTCGTTTCGGTACGTACAACTTTGAGTACGTTTTGTAGCATATCATCCTAACCTGGCCTGGAATCTTTAAGTTACGCAATTGTGACATTAGGATGAATTTTCATGAATTTCCAAGTATGTTACCATGAAGCAATTATATTTGCAAATTTATAGTTAAGATTTACATCTATGTTTTGGATTAAGAATGCAGGAATTGCCACATTTGTAATTTTGTGCTATAAGTAGCCTCACAATCATTATTCATAGTGTAACGTTTTCCTTTTAGATCAAGCTTTCTGTAGCACGAGTATACGTAACAGAATTTGTTAATCTGGGACATACTATCACGATTTAGATCTTTCCAATTTTCATTCAAAATATTTTTAATCATGACAGAGTAAAACAGAGACATTAAAGCAGACGCTGTTTTACATTCAGGGGGTTTCTTGGTGATCACTGTAAGCAGGAAAGGGCCAAAAAGGATGTTATCAGCACTTGCTGCTGAATTTGTAATAATGCTTGGTAAACTCATGCAACAATTTGCAACATGGCAAAAATAGTTTTCCAATGAAAAAAGATGTGCTATGGTAGGTTTTTATTTCAATTATAATGAATTGGTTCGATGATGCGTGATATTTATTTAGCAAATTGTTATGGAAGTCATGTTTACGGTAGTGGGACTACATTTCTTGTTTTCAGCTAGGCGACTGGTGCAAAAGGTTGCAGGTTCGACTCCCGCTCGTTCCGAACATAAAAAAAAATATATATTTTCTCCGAAATCACCTTAAGATGTTCATTATAATTATCTAAATATGCTTCAATAGATTCATAATGATGCAATCATAAATCATGTTCAGGTTGAACAGTGTTTATTTATACAGAGATAGACCATTTGAATTAAATAGACATTGACAAGTCATTTTTGTGTCCTGAACATAAGATATCAAGTACATAGAGGGCCTTCTCTTTGATCTGATTTTTTTTAATAATGATAGTTTTTCACCTTTAAATATCTTCATTACTGAGCTTTACTTGGATCTTTAGTGTCAAACTTTGTATCAAGTGTAACTTAAAAACAGGCAAAACGTTCACATATCAAAGGACTTGGATATTTCCAGGAAAACCTTGCGAGCTAAATGGCCCATCTCAAGTCCACTGTAAGTCTAGTGAAGTATGAGAACAAGTTGATTTATAGTGGAGTGGTAATTACGAAACAACGGTTTTTGGCAGATACTAAATTGTTTGAATTTAGATACTCATAGAAAATTCTATAGACTAAACGCAAGTATTTTAGAGACATTATAGACGAGTGATATTGGCCTATAAGTTTCCTTTGATTGTTCATTACTTTATCTGAAAACGGGACACACGTTGGACCTCTTCTAAAGATCTGGGAAACATGAGTTGGATAACAGCGATTGAATAGGTCAGTAAGAGAAGGTGAGATTAAAGGGGTAAATTATTTAAGAAGGGTGCTACCTATGCCGTCAGGACCACAGGAAGAAGGTGTTTTCAGTGACTTAATAATCTTTTCTACATCTTGCACTCGCATAGACAGGCGGACCTCAGTCCGATAGGCAAAGTTGGGCATGGGCAAAGGCTTATCATTATGACGAATCTTGCACTGATCAGCAAAATACTTGTTGAATGTCTCTTACTTTTCTATTTAGACAGAAATGTTCCTTCCATCGTCAACAAGAGTTGGACTTTTTTTGTAGAGTTTGTGGCCGACAATAGACTTGCTGAGGTTCCACCATCTTTTAGGGTTAATCTATCTTGAGTCTAGTTCAGTATGGAGCTCGTTAAAGTATACACAAATAGAGTTTTTAATGTTGTTCGCTGTGATATTTCATTTTAATTTATATAACTGGAGTCGAATGGTGACCTCGCGAAACGGAATGAAGTGTTTCCAAGTGTCAAAGAAGAGGTCTGACCTGTATGACACATTGTCACTGGGAGTCGATTACTGTGAGACCAGTGTCCTAGGAAGCATTGTGGAGTACATTGTTCAAGTTATCAAAATCTGCTGCCTTAAAGTTCCAGACAGATCATTTGAAGGGGCGATTCTTGTAATCAGTCACAAGGAAAGAGAAAAAAACTATAGATAATCTGATGAGGAGGGAGTATGCCTGATTTTAGAATATAACCAGGAGAGTCAGTTATCATAAGGTCCATCAGGTTAATGGAGTCCTCTGACACACGAGTAGGTTTAGATATGAGATGGTGTGGGTTGTTTTGTGCTAAGAGATCAAAGAGGCGTTTTCCGAATTCACTACCAGTGTGAGGAGAATGCCAACTTTGACAGAGATTGTTAAAATCGCCTGTATAAAGAAGTATTTTAGGGTTAAGTCCGATAGCAGACGAGATAGAGTGAGGTAGATTGTCCAGAGAAAGGTCTCTCTGCGGCAGATTGGCCTGGTGGATGAAAAAAAAAAACACGCCTCAGATCAGTTACCAGAAGGGACAGTTATTTCAGCGCAAATGCATTCACTACTGGGAGTTTTGAGCTCCACACATCTTTTAGCAGTCTTTTACATACAGGGCACCCCACCCCACCCATTCAAAACCAGTTTCATGATGCTTACGTAACGGGCTTTAAAAGCCTCAATTTACCAATAAAGCAGCAGGGTGGCTATTATAGAGCCACGGTTTGGATAACATAATAAATTCAAGTTTATCAGATTCCGCCAAGACGCTTATTCCTTTAAGTCTACCATCATATTTTAGGCTCTTATGTTGGTATGACACACAGAAAACTCAATGAGAACAATATTATTAACTGGGCCAGGGTTTGGATGAATGCTCATGGAGAGAACCTCAAGTATAGAAACCGTCATATGTCTCAGACTACGTAGACATTTGGTGTGTAATACTGTGGAGAGGCCTATAAGAATAATAAGGGAGCAGATTAAATTATAATCGTGACATGTATACGTAGAAGTTTTGTCAGATATAGACAGGAACATAAAAGAGTCTTCGTTGTGAAATAACCCTGCCACATCCCTATATTGATCCAAACAAATGCCCATGAGGGAGTATCATGGTGAAGAATGTCCGTCGCTGAACACTGTGTGACGCAACAGAAAACAAATACATTCTTCATAACAAAAGCCCAATAAGCATATGGCATTGTATGCTGGAGAACGTAGTATTCGGAAAAACATGTAACGTAACTTGACAAAGTACAAAGAGTACAGAAAACAAAGCAAACAAAATATGTGCAGACTTTGGAACATAAGAGAGCAAAATCATCAAGTAAGTGACGATATTCCTATGACAATGATTGTAAGACTGGTTGTACGTTAAATCTGGTTCACAAAGTATTTAAACAGAAACAGATACGAAATATGCAAGACTGCACGAAGGTCGTAATACCAATATATGCTGGATGACATTCAAAGTATCAGCAGTATATATAAGTAAGACTGGGATCTAATCATATTAGCAACAATGTTAAGACTGTTCACACCCAAACATTCAGTCCTGTTGCTATATAGCGAACATATTACACACCAACGAGTGAGTTTGCTTATCAAATTCACATCGGTTTAGAAAAAAAGGTACAACTTGGTCAGTGGCTCGTGTAAGATCATGCACATTACATAATTGAGTTGACGTCGGACAGGTGACGCGCCGAAAAATATGTACAAACAATCAGCGAAGCAAAGATGCACATGTAGCAGATTACTGAACGGTACGATGTATCGCTTTAAAAGTATTTATAATCGAAAAACTTGTTGAAGTATATGCGACCTATGCAAAACCACATGAAGTAAAGATCGTAATATGCCAGCGCGATCAATTCGAGATATAACAGTTTTGAGAATATAAACATATTTGTTGATAGAGAGTAATCATAGTATGCATGTAGAGTTGACCACTCTTAGACAACGTATACAAAACAAACATGGGCATATAAACATCGAGGAAGATGCATGGTTCACGTATATGAAGGTGACTGTAGCTGACGAAAGATCAGGTTTAGGAAACAAAAGCGGATTACAGCAAATCTGTACAAGATATTCCGTGCTGGTTAGCAAATTATTGATGGAGTTGTATATTTAGAATACACCGTATGGCCATAAGTATATCAGCAGTGACTGCATTCTAGTTTTTTTTTAAAAGGTACAGGAGTAATTGCATATTCTGTGGCAGCGTACACCGGCAACTACGATCAAGTATATAAACCAAATTTCATGACACAATATGTGTGTCGGCGCGGCTGATAGAAATAAAAGAACGTAGAACAAAAAAGGTTGACTGCTAATGGGTTAAGGAACGTGACCGTGCTCGTTAACATTTGTTGGCTGGTAAGCAGGATACTAAAATATCGTTTAAATGCGGACATATAGAACCAAGGTCCAGACTATATTGACGTATACGTGCACACGACACAAGTGAGAATATTAGGTGATAAAGAACTATGATGACAACATGCACTACGTGGTTTTCAGCGTAACAACAAATACGTGTATATGCCAGGGTAGCCTGGATCTGTTCGAGATAATACAACTTTTTTTCGAATACAAGCACGCTTTTACATAGACATTAATACAGTGTACATGCAGAAGTACATAGCAATAATTTGACCTCTCTTCGACAATGTATACAATAACATCATGAACATGCAAACATGAATTTGAGAGCGAGGAAGATGCATATGAGGGAATGGTGAATGATGAATGTAGCTGGCGAAAAAATCAGGTATAGGAAACAAAAGTAGATAACAGTATATCTCTACCAGATAATCTGTAATTGGTAAACAAAATTACAGACCATATTGTATATTCAAAAATGCACCGTATGACTACACAGATATCAGCAGTAACGCACACACACACATCAACAGAAACAAAGAACTATTTGAAACGGTGTAGGAGCAATTTCAAATTTTGTAGCCGGTTGCACCAAAAGTTGGGAGAAAACGAAAACCAATTTGCATAGTGCAATATGTGTAGTGGCGCGACTGAAAGAAATGAAAGAATTATGTAAGCAGAAGCAGACACAATCACAAATTGTGAGACAAAAAAAAGGGTCGGCTCGTGAGCTACAAACGTACATGAAGCACAAAACTTAAAAAGATTCACAAATCGAGGATTAGTTAAGAAATACTTCAAGAGTCGCAGTCTATATATGTCTATACTTTAGTGTAGTAAGTGGGCTGTAAATGTCTATAATGGGGGTATTGCTTGTTACCAGATCAATGTTTATGCACCTGCAGATCCTTTTTGTCGTGAATTTGAACAACGTGGCCCACGATACCCCAGCTGTTGCGTTCTCTTATATATAGAGACGGTCGTCTGTGGACCAACATGAGTGGATCTTCTTCTCACGCTTCAAACCACAAGCCAGATATATTATATGTTATCTCTTTTTAGTTAGGTCCTCTGTAATAAAAATATCGCTACTGTTTCTTGCGAGCTTGGTACACCTGTTGCCTCACTCGACAGAACAGAAATCCTACTATGATCGCTCTGGGCTTGCCATTTGTATATAGTTGTCTTCCGTTTGCCCACCCAGTGTGAGGGACTTATGTCTTTTGGTTCTAAACGGATACCCAGTTCATCAGCGTAACCACATATCATAGAGTCTGTTTCCTCCTCTTGCCTCTCAAAATCTTTCGGCAAAAAGCGTAGACAGTTCCTCCGACTGTACTGCTCAGCCTCCTCTTGGCTACCCCCAAGATGTACGATCTTGTCAGTCAACTCCTTAATCTTGGAATTGACCTCCTGCAATTTTTTCTGGACTTCCATGGACAGACAGACAGACAGACAGACAGACAGACAGACAGATAGACAGACAGATAGATAGATAGATAGATAGATAGATAGATAGATAGATAGATAGATAGATAGATAGACAGGTAAGTGTAGAGAAAGATGGAGGGATAGGTAGATAGATACATGTATAAGGAAAGTGACAGATGAGCAGGTGGACAGACATATAGATGGATAGATGGATGGATGGATAGGCAGAGTTAAAGTGTAGTATCAAGTGCACAAAGTGTAGTATCAAGTGCACAAATGAGTAGATTAAGGTTTCATGTCATGTTTGTGTTTATCCACCAGTTACGACAGACAGGAGGGAGCCTGCAGTGCTTTATCATTCATAACATATGATTTTTCTGATAATCACTTCAATTTTTTCATCAGTTATGTACCCAAAGATGCTTTAAAATAAAACACAGTTTTCGATATTATACAATACAGCAAAATAGGTTTCTTGTGCATTTCTTTTTACTTCGATTATTTCGATAAATAACTAAATGGCGGTACATTATTACTAATTGATTTGCATTTTCCATTCACTCACATGAACAGCATTTATATATATATATATATTTATTTATTGATTCATTCATTCATCTGTCTATTTAATTAATTAGTTAATTTAAGAATTCGCCCCTTTACAACTGAGGCACCAACGAGCAGGGCAGAACCCGTGGTGCGTCAAACAGATAATATCGTTCATACGCACTTTGCTTGGAAAACATTAAAATGCTTAAAAGTCATCCATGCACAAACACTCGTCACGGGGAGCGTCATGGCATGCGCACTCATTCAACCTTAAAACACTTGACAATATACACACGTGTACATTGTCTCAGGTCGACAAGCACTTTGACGAGTCGCTTAATGCCGACCACATCCAATATTAAGACTATCGGTACTTGTTAGCAGTCATGTAATATTTTTATTTGGAAACCTTTTACTACAGCTGCGTATTATTCGAATGTTATATCGCCTTTAAATAATATATAATTAATCAAATTTGTTAGGTTAGTGTGCCGTGAAGAGTCGATTTCTTATGGAAACCAAGACGTATCAGTAATGTATAATTCATGCCTCAAAGACAGTGGAGAGAAACCTCCGAATGGTATTATCATGGTTGTTCTAAATTTCTTTTAGACCTACTGAATTTGAATGGCTCGTACGGTTTAGTCGAATTTGTTTGTCAATTTTAAAGCTACTTTTGTTGCGTTGATTAGCAAAAAAAATCATTTACTATTTGAAACTATTCTTACACTCTGCAAACGCTACTTTCACTGCAAGTGAAACTTTTTCGAACTCCCACAAACTTCCATATTGTATGCCTTACGATATACAGTGTACATACGCTGAGACAGTACACGTACTTCCGGAATCTAGTGTATGTTTCTTTAAAAGCACTTACAAGCAGAAAACAATTCTGTCAAGTGTCCAATTTTGGAAGGTATGGCGCTATCGGCAGTACTTATTTCTTATGCTTGTTGCTAGATACAGGCGTTAACATTTCAAACAGATAAAAGTATTATACTGAAACCAGTATTTCCGATATAGCTTTTAAAATAAAATCTAGATAAAGCTTTGTTACCTTTATCATATGGTACAATCAAAATGCCCTTTTTTATTTATATTTGAATTCCAAGCTGTAACATGTCTTTAAAATCTGTAGCCTAACGTAATCAAATAGAAAACGTCTTGCGGGTTTCTTGCCCCCTCCCCCTTTTTTAATTTTTTGTTTTGTTTGAAATATATCAATTTTGTCCTTTTTGTCTAATTGACACGTTTCTATTGTTTGCTGTAAATTTGTGATGCTATTCCAAAATAATTTTGTCTAGCCTCTGTTTTGGGTTCTAATATCAAAATACAGACTCTGGGTCATATGAATTTTCAAATTGCTCTGATTAATAACTAAAAATGTTTAATAAAGCAGAACTGATATCACATTTTTATTCTGGATATTCATATTATCTTTCAGATTTTTAGAAGGTTCTGCTTACGCTTTGGTTTTTCAGGCACACAACTCATGATCATACAAGTATGGAAACTGTATTTCAATAAATTTTAAATTATTCATCATGCAAGACAGTACTGTGAGCATGTTTAAAACCTACGAATGTCCCGATCAGCCGACACATCTGGCAAACACTTATTCATTCAGTTTATAATCCGTTAGCACTTAGGTTCATATTTAAAATATCACCAAATAAGACTTTGGTTTCAAATTAATTTGGGGCACTATTTCATGCAGATTTAATTAACACTAAATGTGTCACATATTTATAATGAACACATTTAAAGAAACAGAAGGTTAAATATATGTGAGGTCCTCGATTTGAATTCGTGATAAAACCTGTTGGATAGTTTTGTGAACTTTAAATTGTAGGCGTTTATGCTTTGTGTTGGATGTTAACGTGTTTCCTGCCTCACACGTGGCAACTTTGTGCCTGCGTTTCGTTGCTTTTTGAAAAGTCTTTGGAACAAAACATGCCTGTGCTGACATTTCGTTATCTGTGTCGAACAAGGAGCTCAGGGGTAAGATACAGCATTTGCTGTTGGGAAGGGGGGGGGGATTAGGAGTGCGAGAGTTTGAGGCCGCAATAGCCTTTAAGGGGTTCGAGGCAGTGGGTCTCTAAGGTCAGAGCCTCTGAGAGCGCATGTGCTTCATGCATTTCTGGAGGCCAGGTACAGCGTTTCTCACATTAGAATTGTAATGGCTGTGAGTACAAATCCATTAGATTATTCGTCCCTTGTCATGAAAACAAATTCCTGTGAATAGCATAAGTCTCTGTCCAAAATTACTTGCTGTATCTAGTCTTCGGTTGCCTGACCAAGGTTTGGATTGAGTTGTATTGTCTTTTAATACACCTTATATATATATATATATATATATATATATATATATATATATATATATATATATATATATATATATATATATATATATATATATATATATAGGGTGAAAGGGGTAAAAGGCTTCGCCCACCTCCAGTACCCTCCCCTGGTAACCTAGCCATCAACGACAGGGAAACGCGGGCTTATCATTTGTGGTAGGTTCATCCATGAACTTAAATATACTGGAGAACAAAGCCAGTGACGATAAATATCTTTTATTGTTATTTTGTTTATTATTATTTTTTTTGGGGGGGGGGGGGGGCTTTCATTTGCTTTATGCGCACGGTGACAATAATCATTTATAGGAAGACAAAGGTGAATAGTCTACGGTCGTTTCAAGATTAATATAAGGATATTGAACGGGCAAAGCCAATGTCAATGAACTCCAGAGAGTGCGAACATACAACTGCTGTATTAGAACACCGCAGCATATTGAGTATATATTCGACGGCTGTTCCAAAATTACGACAAATGCCTTGGCACTTGACAATCGTGCATATTTGGTACACCTACGAAGAATTTATATGAACATTCAATAATATACAGGAAAATTACCAGTGTTTCCCTCACTTAAAAACAGGTAGTCATTTTTTACTCTAATTTAGCTCACGGGTTTTTGAGACTTGGGTGCATTACTCTGTGCAACAATATGTTTTTAAAATTAATGTCTTGAAATGATCAAATCGGCACAAGCATTCATAATGACTCATACTTGACTGTGTCTGGCACAGGTGGTCACTCGTGGTCGTTGCCATGGTGCCGTGCATGGTAAACGAAATTTACGTCGTTCATTGCCATGGCGCCCAGAACAGTACCCAAGGCATATAACACACATGTAACACGACACAATATACCGAAGCCTTACTGATAGTTGCTACATATTTACAAATGAGCTACTATCCGCAATACTCTGTGCATTTGCTGAGCATTGGGGGCGCCTCAGCAAAAGATTGGCTGGTTTGCACCACCTCGTCAGGCCTTGGTCAAAACTTTAAATGAACACAAATCATCCTGTTTTAGGTGCCTTAAAAGGGAGCTATGTGAAAACTGCAGAAGAAGAAACGTAACAAAGGATGGCGTACATCCTCAATGGCATTCTCACCACAATAAACACTGAAACATTTTAACAGAGACTCGACCTGAGGTTAGGAATGCCTAGACGCAAGTTTGAGAAACATTAGCATGAAGGAATATTGTACACCAATATTAAGTGATGTTTTTTATTATACGTTGACTTGTATCACAGGTAGTTTGTTTCAACATACGTTATTCATCAAGACTACAAATTCATTTTCATTCAACTTGTATTTTCAAAGAAGCAGACAACGTTATACACATTACGGAGATCCCAGCAAATTTACCACGTGAATGTTACTAGTCACATCAAGAATAGGGTAATATATGATCGTGTGGAAATATCACAAGCTTGAAACCAATAATGTTTTATTCTTAGCATAGTAGACAATGACATGGGATATCGTCCCTGCTCTGCTGGCGATGCCATATTGCTCCATTTACTAGGTATTCCCAGGATAAATTTACAGAAATTGATGTCGGCTTTTTTAACCTTTTAAAGTACAAACCTTTGTGTTTGTATATCAGATGATAATTTTTAATGTTTAGAATTTCTTTGAGAAGCAATTGTCTAGATTATGGAGCAATACGCTATAATAGGCTTCGTGCATAATTATATCACGTACATCCAATACAATCTTGATCGAAATTTCGTAAGTTTTTTCATAACAAATAAGTCCGTCTTTCAGGTGGTTATTCGCTACTTGCACTTTTTTGTGAAGTTTGCTGAAAACAAGAAAATGGCCTTCTGCTCAAATACAATGCCCAAATATTCACTTTAACTGATATATTTTGGGTTTTTGTCTTCAAACAAGTAACTAGCTAGCTGAACTTTTTAGTATCCAACAAGCGCCTTTGGCTGTGCCCAGGTAGCAAATTAAACTGACGTCAAAGGACGTATTGTGTGAAAAAAAGGGGAAAGCACACCCATTTTAAACATGTTTCGACAAGTGTTCAAGTTACGTGACGACTAACCAAAACATATGTGTGGTACCAAGAACCTGACCGACCCAACTGAAAAGGCCCGAGTCCCGACCCTCAAACATTTTTTATGCAAAATAAAAAAAAAAGTTCCGCCCTTCCCTAATAAAGATTGATCGACCCTGGTTGGACGATTTTATAAAGAAAATGTTCGTCGTGTGCCGTTGTTTTGAAGTAAATTCAACTCAACACACAGTATCTTATTTCAACTTGTCTGGAGTTAAGGGTTAACTAGGGCCGGGGAAAAAAGCATAGCTGCATATCCACGGTTGCTCGGTGAAACAGCATAACCATAGCCCCGGTGGAAAGACTTTATCGAGAAAGCGGCTGTTTTTTGCCTTTTTTTACAGTTAAGTCAACGCAAACTCAAACACAGCATTTTATTTCTTCTCGTCTGGATGGATAGCTTTGGCCGGGGAAACAGCATCGCTACACAAAGTTCAATAAGGCATAGCCACGATAATTCGGTGAAGGTCTTGAACCAGTAACTTAGGCCTAATGCATTGACATGCTAAAATAGCAACTTTCGCTGGCTTATTTCTCCAATTTGAAACGTAAAATCACAATACACAAAGATATATAAAATGATTTAAAATATTTCTAGTGTTTCAATACCTTGCTAAAACTCCCAGCAAATAAGCATCTATATATCCAAAATTATGATGGGGACTTAATTTTTGGGATGCTCTACTCCTGTGATATTGACATCCGATAGACACAGGAACAATATGCAGTACTCGATAAGAAGCTGTGCATCAGTTGATCCGACCTTGAGAGGCTACCGGTCCAAGACCTGAAACAGCATAGGCCTGGTTGTTTGGTGATAGTTATCTTAATATTTTGCCAGGTTCCAGGTGTCCATTTTCTGAGTTTCCCGGGCAAATGCTCGTTAAAGTACTTTAAAAAGATGGCTTACTATCTTAACTTTAATCTGCCCGCTCAGTTGTGTCCGAAGCAACTATCATCGTCAGTTACAAATCTAAATGCGACACGATACTTTGAGCAGGCAAATCATGCACCTTTTTGAACATAACACAATTCGGGACAGTTGCACAAAAAATGCAGTTGATTTGGATGTGTGAATCGTGACCACAGCATATATCATATCATTATTGGTGCTCAGAAATATTTGCAAAATATATACTTTTGGGTTTTATATATTATAACCCCTCATGATCCGAATACTACTATCCCGGTTTACAAACCAATGGGTGCGGAATTCACAATTTTCAAAATGGCAGCCAAGTTTGTGGGTTAGTCTCTATTCAATATTGTAAAGATGAAGTATCCCACATATACGTGTATTCAGTGTTAGTACAAGGTCACCTTGTCGTATGAATGTACTGAATATGAAATAGGACTTTTCAGTATTAGCATTACATAAAATTGCAAATACAACGGCTTGAAATTACCAGTTGTTGACGCCGATGGGTCCCAGAATAGGAGTATTGTAGCAGACACTGAAGTGGCCCCCAGGCTATGAATTAAGTAGCAGCATTAGTCCAACCTGCAAAGCGCCCCTGCTGAGTGAAAGATGGAGCTTAGCGCAGGACGTCGCCCCAATAGTGGAAACTGGCCGAAAGTACCAGCGGGTTTTTGTATGAGTGGTAATAAGTACATTTAGTTCTATTTTCGTTAATTCCGTGTTTCCCTTTAGATGAAAACAGAGCCTCTAGCCAAATTTAAAAAAAAAAAAGAAAAAAAAAAAAAAAAAAAGGAAAAAAAATCCCGAGTTGTTTCGGGTATATACATGTCGTCGTCCTCAAATTAAGAAGCCTTGATCTTTAGATGCATGTCTTCATCTGTGTTTTCAACTCCAGTATTGACACAACAGTCGACATGTATCATTCGAAAGTGATCAATGGGCATTCTAGCATTACGTTAGTTATCAAATACATTTGTTAATTTGGAAAAATATATGTAAAATGTGTTTAATTTACGAAAGGCAGCCATTTACCCTGTGGTATTCATTTAATCTCCCTCAGACATTATGATTATAGGCCATTTTATTGTAGCTCGATGAAGATCACCCTTGATTCACCTTGCCTTGTAATGTCCCTTATATCATGTTTATTTAATACATTTCCCGTGGAAACAATTGTCGCCTCTGAAACATTTTTTATTGAAGCAAGTGGAAAAGTCGTCTTGTACAGAATTTGTACTGATGATTATCTTGTTTGATCCTCTGTAATTTGCCGTAGCATTAGTAACAAGCATATATGTTCCTGATGTTCAATTAAACATCTCTCATGATGTAATATGAGAAGCAATCATTTTAACTTTGCTTGAAGGCTTTATGTGTCCTAAAAGGAAAGCCTTGCTTAACACGTATCTTGCTTAGCGCAAATGGTTTGTAACAAATGGGCAGCTGAACGATTTTCAGGACAATACCCCTCCCCACTGTTGTGTCTGCATTTGTGTGCATTGATGTGGCATGCCTGCCAGGTCTCATTATATAAATATCAAATTAAACATGGTCCTTACTGCGATCATGCAATTTTAACCAAAGACAAGAAATGTACATGCTTTTGAGCACCGTCCACTGCAGGTAAGAGCGGCAAAACACGTATGAGAAACCCCGTGTGTGACTTCGTACCGAATTTTACATTTTCTGTATAAGGGTAACCAAATGGTAAGGTGCCTGCCAGAACTTCCTACACGGCCCTTGCAATGTTATTACATCTTGCCGCAATTTATTACAATTTAGGCAAGTAGTAGAGATTGTGTGTCACCTTTTGGCCAGGATTATGGAACCAGCGGGACTATTGATTGCTCGTGTATTACAACCAGATGCAATACTACTTACACTGTGTTTTTTCATATTTTGAATCCAAACATACGGATACATTTCATTTCACATTATTCTGTCATTTTTGCATGTAGATGGCTCATGAGGAATGCTAGAGAACATTGTTGATTTAATCTTCTCTGAGACCTCATGTGTTAATGATATAATATCAGTCGTGACTTTTTACCATCAAATTAATCTGGGACCGGTGTGTCTCCAACCTGAAGTAACCTGACTACTCTGTACATTTTCAACATGCACATTTCACAAGCGTAATATTGGCTATATGAAACCTATTATTAGAGTCTCAGAAAGCAAGTTTCACGTGCGTCATTTGTATATGTGATATGATGAAACAAGCCTGTGAGACATTACAAGGAATGCAAGCCTCCAGGTTATGTCTTGTTTCTTTTAGATGTCAGTTTGAAAATCCAATGTCTCATGTTATAATGTGCCGTGAATCCGTCATTCCTGGGACCATACCGATATTTTCAATATTGATTTTTTTCCTTGTGACACGGAACTATACAGAATACATTATGAACATGTCCGTCACTCACACTGAATATCTAACCTCCATCTTCCAAATGTACAGTTTTTGCTTGGCTTTTATTTATTTATTTATTTATTTATTTATTTATTTATTTATTTATTTATTTATTTATTTATTTACTCATTTATTTGTTTGTTTGTTTGTTTGTTTGTTTATTTTTGTTTGTCTGTCTCTCTGTCTGTTTATTCATTTGCCTATCTATCTATCTATCTATCTATCTATCTATCTATCTATCTATTTATCTATCTATCTATCGGTCTATAGTGGGGTCTTCGGTATATACTTCAAGCAAACGAGTGAGATCCTACCCATATGCTCTATCTACTCGTGTCTACTATTGGTGCAGTTTCCCATAAATGGCCGTAAAAGTTGCAAGCAGATGGCATGATGAGTTGTAAAAGGACGAAAAGGTTAGGGCACCTAAAAATTCGCGAGCTCAGCAAGACAAATGTGAAGCCATCTTGACTTGTGCCTACTCCATCTCAATGTAACAAACTAGTTGCGAATGGAAATATCCTAATCAGTCACATAGAAGAATGATAAATTGATCATTAAGATGGGTTTCAAAGCATTTGTGATTTACGACTGCTAGTAATTGTAATTAGGTCTAAGGAGATGCAGTATGGAAGATAAGGCCAAGAAGGTTGACGTTTGGAAAAGCCATCTAACTGGAGGGTGCAGAGGCTAACCGTTTGCTCCTGTCATTTAGATGCGACAACTTCTGTGTCTGATTAAAAGTCTCAAAAAAGAACAAAGAAAAAGGAAATAAAACTAATTGATATGTATAAGAAGTTTTTTTTTCATATATCCGACAGAACACCTGGTTTATGAATGATTCCTACTTACTTGAAAGACATCTAACTTATCGTCCCACTGCCTTTTGCATATTCATTTATCAAGTGAAACATGCCCCCATCGACCCCCCCCCACACACACACACACATACACCACACCACCACCACCACCAAATAATACCAGTTATCACAGAAGCTGTGGTTGAGAGCCCCGACAGCCCCTGTAATGGCAAAACACTAAAACAACTAATTTAAGTCACAGCTGTGATAGACCCGAGAATCAAGAATTTACGATTTCTGAATGTAAAATCTTGGAAGGCACCTTAAAGTTTAGTAGTGGGAAGAAAACTTAATGACGACAGCATTTCAGCGTACATAATGACAGTAACAATTCCGCTGAAGCAACATTTCTTCCGCGAAAGGACACTACAATCAGGCCGAACATAGGAACACTTCTGTTATGCCCAGCATGTTGTTTGCTCCGGCGCTTACGACCAATAAAGCAGGAAGAAATCTCGGCAGATATCTACCCGCATCATCAATGGTGATCATTTGGACCGGCAGCGAGAGAAAAAGATGTAACTGTCTCCAAAATAACTCGCATGTTTTCTACTATCCCGCTGCGAGCGACCCTTGTGAGCAATAGGTTTGTGATGCATAAAACAAATGAAGCCCATCGATGAGACTTGAAATGACCGAACTGTTATTTTCTTGCACTTAACTTACCAGAAGGCATATCAAAGCGCTTACACCATTCCGTAGTTATTCATCTGCCAGACATAAAAGTTTGCATGTAAATATTAAAACTTGCTTCCTAGAATTCTGGTCATGTGCTATAATGAGGATGTTGACAGCAAAACTGGGTTTTATATTTGAATTACGTATCACAATTTCTTCTCTATTCATTGTGGGTTGTTCTTAAATTTAAACATATATAACGGATGCTCAAAATATCTGTATAGCTTCTCAACCATTGACATGCATGACAAGCAGGTGTGTGGGTGTGTGTACTATGGATAAATGTACGGCATTTTGTGCAGCAAATTATATGTCCTATGCACTAGAGGGTAGTACCCGCAGGAACCTGGACACCCAAAACTGTACCAAACGATTACACAACGCCACTAATGCCGGATCCACGTACGTCTTTCATTTTACGTTTTATCAGGGATTTACTTCATCTTAAAGTTGCTCTCTCTCTCTCTCTCTCTCTCCATATATATATATATATATATATATATATATATATATATATATATATATATATATATATATATATATATATATATATATATATATATATATATTGTTCGGAACGAGCAAGACTCGAACTTGCAACCTTTGGCACCAGTAGCGTAGCTGAAATGGGAATCATTCTGACATGTTAAGCTAGCATGTAAGTACACATTTATTCTATGTATTTTTTTTTTAATGAATTACTCAATTCGGCTGTCCCTCACCAGGGCTGGGATTCAGTCATAGGCTGTCCTGGGCCCTTGGCCAAAACTTTTCGGAGTTTGTTTGACAATTCCTGAAGACGATGTCCATTGTTGCAATACTTGTTAGGAATTCCCCAGGTGTATACAGGTGATATCTTCATCTCAAGCAGAGTTGTACATGGCTAATTTTGCGCGATGATATATGAAAATGTCTGATCATGACCGAATCTGCCAAAACTACCAGACGGAAATTGATAAACTGTAACCCGTACTTTTGCTACGATGTCCAATGTCTTCATTCCAGAAACCTTCGAAATTAATAACCTCAATATTGAAAAGTAACGGCTCATCGCAGGCAGTGGCTGTACTAATAGGTAATTTCCATCCACTGTCAGTAGTTTCTCTTCCTTTCATAAGAATTGCTTGCAACCTACTGTCAATAGAATACCTCGGTGATATCGTTGGTTAGTTTGACCGACATTGATGTTTCTGCCAAACAATATAGATAAATGGGTAAATCTTTATATAACTTGAACAATAGTTTATCTGGACACGCAATGGCGAATGGTCTTTGAAATCAATACGAGGAGAAACATTTCAAAATCGCCCTGCTTTATTTTTTATTTTTATATAATTGTTTATTTATTTATTTATTTATTCATTTATTTATTTATTTATTTGTTTATTTATTTATTTATTTATTTATTTATTTATTTATTTATTTATTTATTTATTTATTTATTTATTTATTTATTTATTTATCTATTTATTTATTTATCTTTGTTTTTGTTTTTGTTTTTGTTTTTGTTTTGTTTTTGTTTTTGTTTTTTGTTTGTATTTGTGGGGGGGGGGTTGTTTTTTATTTATATGTTTCAGTAATACACTGGCAGTTGGTTTAAAATAAGCTATCCAGCTATAAAGGGTACATACTGGTTCAGGGGTAAGTCAAATTGTTCTTACCTGAACTTGTACTATACAAATTTATTAATTAAATTTGGTATTCTTTATTCATAATGCATGCATTTATGAGCAAAACTTCGCGTTTTTAGCTAATTCATCATTTGGCACGTTCATATTTATTGATTATTATTTGGGTGGTCTTTGATGAATACTGAGCTTAGACAAGGAGCCGCCACTCAGAGAGACATATAGGCTCCGAAACATGTTCTGAGAAGTAACACGCTGAAGACCCTTCAATATATTTGGGTTAATACAGCCTATGTCAAAATTGTACAGACAAACGTGCGCAATATGGACAAAAGTACTTCCATTATGTATAAAGGTTAGACAGTGACAGGTTAACGTATGGAGAGTACAGAGTTTGTATTGAGGAATAGGGTAATGACTACTATGAAGTGGTTCTGGACAAGAAGACGCAATTACAACAATATTTATAAATTGGATAGTCTCTTTTAATGACGATTTAATGTCTCACAATTTTGAAACAGTATCTCATAATTGCGAGATAAAAAAAAATGAACATTGGGTTGCCCTAATGACCCATCATAAATTTCACTTTTATTTTATTTTTCATCATCAAAATTTGAAATTATAACTAAGATGACACTTGAACATGCACATCCACCAGGCGTCGTTTTCGGGTCGGCTGTGGTTTCTTCAAAGCAGACATGGCGACGCCTATCCAGAAAACGTGTGAATTCAAAATATGGTCAATTTTTTGCAATTAAAACGCTTGTTAGCTAGGGGGTATTTGACAACAGGTAGTTCTTCGAAGTGGGTTTCAAAGCTCTCGAAACAGACGACTTCCACCTATGAGGCAGCCATTGACAGCAGAAAAAAACACACAAAATTAAAAACAAAACAAAACAGAAAAACAAGCAACCAAGAGCCGCGTAACCCTCCTGGCGTGCGGCAAAGAAGTACGGAGATGAGAGTACAGGAAAGTGCAGTAACTGATCTGTATGTCTTCTTATTGTGGTATAGATATGCTGCACTGTCATTTTATAGCATAAGTAGAATTGGTACTTGTGTTTATTATAGAACCAATTTGAAAGTTCGTATAAGCTCAGTGAAGTATATTCTCAGGTTGTGATACTGAGTATTGGGTATTATGTAATGTATTTTTTAGCTCCTTTGTCGTTAAAGACAAGGATTTGGATCTTGCATGTAAATACATCTGTGTACCCTACTCGTGCCTGCATTTTACTGTGAAGGGGAAGAAAAACTTCCTCCGATATTCTGATGTGCAAAAATATTTACTGTGATCAGGGTAGTAACTATGTGGACTTTGTGGCCCGTAGGCCTATATATCGAATGGCAACCGATGTTTAATATGATACTGTTGTTCAAAAATGCATCCTGTGTTGCTTAAAAATAGAACCGTTCTTTAGGAATAGGTCAATATGTCGGCATCGTTTATAAAACATGTGTTTAAGGTGTAACCAGCATCGCTTTGAGTGTGGAATCTTTGTTAATATGAACTATCCATGAATGAGTTATTTACAAATATGTTTATTATTATATTCTTTCTGCCAACATTATTTTTTTTTCAGAACCTTTTAAACGTCGGCGATATTCAGCACCAGAGGCAGGATCTGTACCATTGAAATTGGGAAACACGCTGACTCTAACTTTGTGTGAATATATAAGTTGGACAGCACAGGATGACAAATCATGTGTTGCAACTTGACTTGTACATTATATAACATGTCAATAATTGCGAAATATGCAATTTCCGTAGCTATTGTAAGCAGGGACTCTTTAACTGTCTGTGACACAAGTTTTGAGGGTGTCGACCGGAGTTTCGAAGCGCGCTTCAGACGTATTGAAGCCATTGACATGGACCAGCCTTATTTACTCTGTAACTGGACGCAAGCTGGTATTTGAATGATAGGTACGTTTGCAGAAAATATGAACCTAATAATGTAACGTCAATTCAGAGCATATAGACCTTTCTCTAAATTGCCACCCCCCCCCCCAAAAAAAAGTTAACAATACAATTACTAAAGGTGTGGCAGCGTCCTGCTGTCCAGGAATTTGAGATTACTATGCTAAATAGGAATACCCTGCTTAATTAGAACTAAACGAGCACCTCTCTGCACAGATAGCCTTGGGCCGACCAGACTGACAATATTAGGTCTTGATCAATTTCATACTCTGTGAAGCTAATGTTTGCCATTCTCCTGAGATTTGCTTTTTCTCAAAATTTTCAGATGTTTAAACGAGATGTAATTGATTGCGTCTGGTCATCAACTTGTCATATGGGCTATATATCCATGAAAGCTATGAAAAGCTGTTGACCAAGGCTTGCAATCCTTTGAACAATACCATCCAGCAAAGGTCAATGCATTCTACTTACAGCATATACACCTTACCATGCATAATTTAAGTAGCTAAAATACCAACGTAAGCAGGCACACATGTAGTGTGCTTTTAACACAAGGTCAGTAAAATTGCTTCTGGCTCTAAGCTTAATTATCCTGATTACCCCCCTCCCCTCCCTGCCCCGTCAGCGTGCATGATGGCTGCATTATAAATGATATTAAACTTTACCATCGAGTTACTGCGCGGTATTATCAGAAAAAAACACAAGAACTTGATTGACGAAGTATCTCCACCTAGACGTAATTAATCATAAACATTAGCCATGGGCTTGTGAAAGTGAAAGTGGCAAGCGATGGGGTCCAGGTGCATTATGAACATAGGTTTCTTTTTTCTAAATGTCATACACACCTTCAGGAAATACAGGCGTATTGCCAGAACAGAGTCATTCTGCTGGAAACTAGTACCTTGTCACTACGGGGTAAACACATAGTATTTCAGAGGAGTAAAGTTTTTATTGTGACTAAACTGTAAAGCCATGCCAGTGTTAAACCATTTATCTTGACGAGTGGACAGAGCCATTTTGAGAAAATGTCAATCCCATAATGCAACACTCTGACGGAGCAGCCCATCAATCACAACAAAGGCAAATGTTATGTATTGATATTTCGCTAGGTATCAAGTGCACACTATGTTTTCTCCATTCATTGTATTTATGATATATAATTGTAGTGGGTTCAAACGTGAGACCACCCTTTGAAATTACTTGGTTCTACTAATCTCATGTGCACGATCGTTACATAATGCTGGCTATTTGTCGCTCATCATCTCACTAGGAAAAATAGGCTGGACCTATTTACGCATTAATACTATGTTATAAGCATTAAATATTCAGTTTCAATTTTCACCATATGGCGAGCGGAAAAGATTGACACCATCATTCTAAAAATTATATCTAGGTGAATATTCCCCGGTTTTTCCACGTCATTTTTGATGAAGCGTTTTTGAACACGAGGCCCGGAAAAAAAGAAGCCAATACATGGGAAAAAATCGCCTTTACAACCCCAGCTATGCTGAACTGGCATACATACATCCTTCAGAGACACGATACACACACACACACACACACACACACATACATATATATATATATATATATATATATATATATATATATATATATATATATATATATATATATATATATATATATATATACATATATATATATATATATATATATATATATATATATATATATATATATATATATATATATATATCAATCTGTAATGTGATATTTCTGTTGTGATTTTAGGTCATGAAGAAACGGCGAGTATCAGCAGATTTGTGAATTAAGAATCCACTGATACAAGTCCTTTCTGTAAAAATAGCATCAGAAGCATATGCATATTTGCATCTTTCATATCATTATTTTCAAAGGAAGTAGCAAAGATACCACGCGGAGCTATTTCGGACTACCGAGGCATCCATGCGTAAAGCTTCCAACTTGTACGCACAAGTGATTACATAAACACACACACACACACACAAATTTGCCAGGAATGGTCGTCAACCACTTACAAGAGGCAAGGGGGTACAATAAAAGGCGAGGAAACCGGTCTAACCAGGTTCGAATTCCCTTGTCACCGCTCAGGAAATATTTTCAGTAAAAGTATCAGATTATGATTACTTTTTTCTTTTTGTTTTGTTTTTGATTGTTTTTTGCTTGTTTGTTTGTTTTTCGTTTTTTGTTTGTGATTGTTTTTGTTTGTTTTTGTTTGCTTTCGTTTGTTTGTTTGTTTTCATTTTTGATTCGTAACCGCTGTTTCTACATTCAGGTGGATTCTTCCATCATACGCTTTAGACCATCTTCTACAGCACATGTCAGCACATTTAATTACCAGCATTATGTTTTACAAATTCCAAATACATCATATCTGATCAATTTCTTCACCATGCAAAGCAACTGGAAGCAGCATAATGCAATAGTACTGTTTCGCACCCACGATCAACAGCTCTGCCAGCAACGTGGCGGAAGTCACAGCGTTACGCCAAGCTATGCAGGTAAAGAGTTACCGGACAACCACATCGGGAGTTGTAAAATAAACCTTTATCGCCTTTCTGTACTCTATTCACAGACACGTGAACATTTCTTTTTTATGCCGGCGTATGATACACAATCTGATACCATAAATAATACAGAGACACATTATATATATATATATATATCATCCATATTATTTCCACACTCGTGTTGACAATTCTGTAAAATCAGGTGACCAAAGATCAACGTATGTCTAAAGAGAAATATGGACTAACATATCTCAAAATAAACCTTAGACAGCCACATATCTGTGGAGAGCAGCACCAAAGTGACGCTGATGGCAGCATGATGAACGTCCATATAAGCACTCCAAATGGCAGCATATTGAGGCAAACCGTAGAACAAATTTCAACAGGAATATAATGTTAGCAGGTCACGCCATATTTATTACGTGCACTTAAGAGGCCCATGTTGAGTCAACTGAGAGACAGAACTATCAATTAAAAAGAGAAAAAAATGTTTATTCGAACTTAGTTGATTCATCATGAAAAGTGAAGTGCAGGACAGTTTTTAGGGATACGCTAAACTGACATTTATTTATGCTAATTGGACCCATCATTAAAATCAGCTTTTATGATAATGCAGAACACCGGGAGGCGGTGCTGTATCTGATTAAAGAATCAATGTCTCCTCGATTGAATCTAAAACTTGTGAGTAATTCGTTCATAATTTGATTTTGAAACAAGAATGTGAATAACCGTATTGACAGAAATGCCCTGTGCTTCCTACTTCATAGTGCAGTTGATATATATGTTTTGGCAGGTGAAACATTTTTTTTTTTTTGCAAACGTAAAGTCGTATATTGTTTCCTGCGGAAACTAAGAGTGAATCGCGTCAGGCAAGAAGGAATATATGCTAATGGAGACGTATGATTGGACAAGTTAAAGTAAATAGTTATCAGATGTGGCATAATTATATGCGAGAATATATCTAACCATAGACAGATAAGTTTCTGCCCTCAAAGTATAACTGACGGCTGACAGTGTATTGGGTGATCAGTGCCATAAATACGATATTTCTAATGCGTTTCACTATACTCACAGGCTTGGTTATATTGTATCGCGCGTGCAACAATAATAACACATGTACTGATTTTTGTTTATCGCGCGCAATAATAATAGCACGCGTGCTTGTTTTGTTTAGCGCGTTCACTTGCTGTACGGGTGTCCACAAATTAATAGCACAAAGAGCATTTGAATGAAAACACGTTAACTAACTTTGAAAGACATGTATCTTCGTACTGAAAGATCACGCAGCCTAATAGGCGACATCCATATTTAACTGCGACCCTGCTCACTTCCGGGTTTGCCGGGGCAACAGACTGATGCTACAACCATGATCAGGGCAGATTTGAATTATATAATACATAAACATCCATAAATATTACCTTTTCAACCAAAAGAGAGGTCATTTCTAATCAATTTAGGCATCTTTTATGTTTCAAATATATGTTAAAACATTTTCTTAAGATTATTCTGTGTTCGTGTTATTTATTTAATTGAAATAGTACTTTTGACCAGGCTAAATACATGGATCTGCCCTGATGCAGGTGGCTCCCTCTTTTGCTCAATAGGTGTTAGAGTAGGACCGCATTTAAATATGAATACATCCTATTGTAAGGTGCCATAAACTGCCAACAGCCATACTTCTATATCTTACTATGCGTATAATTATAGTCTTCCACTTCATAGTGTGCTCTTGGTATCAACCATTTCTGAACGTATTGGTAGCGTTTGGTACATCAAAAAACACCATGCTTAGTAAACATTACGTGTATTTGTATTAACAAGTTTTTGAATCATCATTCTATCTACGAATCCACACGATGTGTGACACTGTATTTGACTAATTCTGAGTAGTTAGTCTTTCTTCATATTTTGTTGTTACTTGTACATGTGCACTTATTGTGCTTTATATTATTCAACTGTTATTTGTCCTTTCATGCACTGGCTACCAAGTTTTATTACCAATGCATCATGGTATCTGTATCTCCATTTGCTCCTAAATTATATTCCTCTCAGTGTCGAGTAAAGGACCACCCCCCTCCCCCCCAAAAAAGAATAAAATAAAATAAACAAATAAAATAAAAGATAAAACAAGAATCCACAATGGGCATTAACATTCAACAATACGGAGCTGTGATTGGCTTGTGTAGTGCAAATGACCTTCTTGAAATACATATTTAAGCACCAGAGGCTAGTTTTGATTATCAACTGCTCTTTGGTTTCAACATATTTTATTTCAAAGAATTACAATTGGGATAAGGGGCAATGCCCTGTATTAATCCCTCTTGCAACACGAAATTTAAGATGTTGGACAACAATCAAGACAATGTTCAATAACAGGTACCTGTATAAACAACACACGGCATAACAGACACAGTGGTAATACCACACGAGTCTAAGATTTGGACCAGGACAGTACACCAGAGACATTAAAAAGAGTCTGGGGGTAATATTCAACTCGTAATTTGCTCATAATTGTGTATAGTCTCAAGAGGCCGATATTTTTGGGTTTACCATGCGTAGTGTACTATGAATCATTGTATACTGCTTAAGTCACGACCCCAAGTCTGCCTGTGTCGCTAATATATATTCTTGAATGGCCTCGAAAAAATTGTTGAATAAAGGTACAGTTTTTAGAACCATATCGTAGAATGTGAATTGTAAACGGCTCTAAGCTAATAGCGATACTTTGTATTTTTTCTCGGTGCAATCTGTATCTTGTATATCCGCACAATTGGTGGACGGCATCTTCGTTTGCAGTACCGCAGGCACACGCAGGGGAGTCAATCAATCCTTTTTTGAAAAGATCGTCGTGCAGGCCACTGCATTGCATCATTTATCGGGCGTGAACTATCGCTAATTGACGATCACCTATACAATATAATCGTTTTTTTTTCTTTAGCATTTGTCAACATAACTAAGATGGTTGAGTTTCTTTTAAAAATTCTTCAACAGATTCAGCATTACGAGTAGTCCGAGGTAGTTCGTTCCGTAGTATAATCCCGGAAGGAAAAATTGATTTATTGAATAGATTTGTACGTGCGCGAAATATTAGAAAGATTATGGCCCGATCGGACGTTATATCTATTACGTTCAGACACAGTACTTGCAACTAAACTCGAAGGTCAGTTTACTTTTCTTTCTCATTTCTGATAATTTCTCGAGGCCTGCGTCTTCATAAATTAAAAAGTGGCTTGTGCACCTTGTACATATAGCTTCTGTTAATACACGCGCTGCACTCAGTTGAACATTTTCGAGCTGTTGGGACTGTAAGGAACAGCCATCCCAAAAAACAGAACCATGCTTCAAAATAGGGCGAATAAAACCGAAATATATGATTTCTAAGGACTTTCTGCTTAACCGATATTGTAAACGTTTCATTATGTTAATCATTTTCGTTCCTTTGGTGACCAAATTATTGACATTGGTTGAACCAAGTCAGGTCGGACCTTATAATCAAACCTAAGTGCTTGTGTTCGTTCTCGTTCTGTAATGATTCGCCCATAAAAATTAGATCGGGATAGTACAGGGTATCCGCTTTTTTTCAGATATTTTCATACTTTTTGTCTTTGGGGGATTGAACGAGACCAGCCACCTATGCGACCAACTTTCCATTTCCTGTAAATCCAGGTTAAGGGTTTCGGTCGCAGAGACGACGTTTTCTACCTGAATACAAATGGTAGTGTCATCAGCAAACAATCTTATTGATGAGTGTGCTACATTAGTTATGCCATTAATGTAAATCAAAAATAACAAGGGGCCTAATACAGATCCCTGAGGGAACCCTGTCCTAACGTTTCTCCAGGTAGACATGGCACCCTGCAAGACAACACGTTGCATTCGACCTTCCAAGTAGTCCTGGAGCCACAGTAAGCGAGAGAAAAATGCTCTCCTCTTTCAGTTTTTGTACAAGCAGGTTCACCATGTTGATTCGAAGCATATTCTGTAACCCCCACCGTATTGTTATCTCAGGCATTCTTAATCCCGGACCTGCACCGAGAAAATCTCACAAGTCTTTCTCCGTTTGTCACGCAAATGTACGCAGCATACAGAGTGAAGGCAAACTTGCTGGCGTTTACCTTCTTGCTGCATCAGAGAAATTCGATGTTATCGTTCTCTCAGAAACATGGCTTGACACATGTTTCTCTAGTACCTTATTGGCAAGAGAGGACTTTCATCAACCTCTATGTAAAGATCGTCAATTGCAATCAGGAGTACACGTTGCATTATATGTGAAACATAATTTACCCTTTACCAGGCGTACCAATCTAGAATCGCCTAGCTGTGAAACTATATGGATATCAATTATCACACCCAACAGACAGACACGTGTAGGTATGTACTATCGCCCTCCCGACCAGTCTGCTACATAAAAAGATATATTCATGAATTCCTAAGCCCTCTCTATAGCTACTGCTATTGAACTAAATCCCATTATTCTTGTCATTACAGATGATTTCAACGACCGATGCTAAACTTTGGACTTCACTCATATCGATGGTGAACTTGGCTAATGCCCTCTTGCTTTCATTGCGAAAAATAAGTTGACAATGTATCAGTTAATTTCTGGACCTATCTATATCTCTGAATACTCCAAAAGCCTATTGGACATCATGATGACAGATTTGCCTGGTTTTGTGTTGAACTCTGAACTCTGGAATACGTACTCCAATCTTCATTTGACACCATGCCGCGATTTTTGCTTGTTCCTTCTGCACTTTGCACACCACTGACCGACCCTCCAGATGTGTTGTCAGCGACAACGAGTAAGCTAATTTTAATGAGCTGAACACAACCAGACTAGAAGCTCCCCGGGACACAGGTCTAAACACCTGTGATTCTATCGATGATTCAGTGCATTACTGGTCCAACCTTCTCCTATTAGTTTGGGCAATATGTGGATATACCCATAAACAAATTGCAATAGTTATTCAACCATATTTTCTGATTCTGGGTTCATCTATAAACTTAATTTGCATAATCTACCAAAATCTATTAGGTGGAACATTTTTTTTTAACAGTGAGAACCTACCTTTGCCCAAAAATAGCCCAACATATCTTTCAAAATAGGGAAAAGATTCAAGCCGATGATAATGCTTCCAAAGGCGTACTAAACACCATGTTAATATCATATAATAATTTAAGCTTTTTGGGCTATAGATTTTACCGACGTCAGGGTTAAGTCTGTGCAGGTGTGTGTGTGAAGGGGGGGGGGGGGTGCAGTTATGCCACAATATATCACTGTATAATAATTTGTTTCACATCGCATTTTATGTTATTTTAGGAAAAAAAGTAATTGTTTTCCAACAGTTATCAGATGCCTGCTATAATCAGTTAGCACCATTGCACATGGACCGGATGTATTTAATATGCTCAATATTATCTTTAAAGATGTTGAATGGGATTGGAAGGTCAATCAATCAAAAATGGTTTCAATTTTGATGAACCTGGCACGAACACCCCAGAAACTGTTGGAAGTGATGACGTGCAAAGACTGCTTGCTACACTTTCAAGTGCATCTGCAGAAAAAAAAATGAACTTGACTGTTCAATGGTCTGCAGTAGATGTCATGCAGTGTGTTCAAACATTTCACTCGTAACTTTTAACACCGACCCAGAGCTGAGCGGGAGCAGCCAGATGAATAAAATCTCATAAAAGCTAAGGGAAGTGCTGGTCTATTTTTTGCGTTTAGCCGGCTGAATACTGAAATTACAGATTATTACTGACCTCACAAGCTTAGAAAAGATATGCTGACATGCTCACAAAAAGTTCTTTTTTCTGCAATGCATTCCCTCCATAAAATTAGTCAAGGTCATACATGTGATGCGACATAAAACCTCCACATGAACATACATTTGCGATACATTCGGAAGTGTTCCTCCATTCTATACTTGTATCAACATATTGAGTTTATTGTACTTTTCTTTCTGCTAAATGACCTGAGAAAAATAGGTCAAGGTCACACAACACATTATGAAATGTGACCATTCGCACAATGCCTGGTTGACACAAGGTTTGCAGTTCCATCTCAATTTATTGTGTCATGGATACCACAATAAAGTCATAATGGTGCACTAAAACGTAAAAATGGTACAGCAGTCACAGGATTTTCACATTTTGACTCCTGAATTCCAAATGGCCATGTGAGCTTAATTTTTAACGCGGATGAAAAGAGTGTTTACTGAAAAGGTGGGACTTGTGTCCTCCTATCCATAAATGGTCTTTTTGTGCAAATCAGGTATTAACTTTTTCGAGTTATAGCAGTACAGCAGTAAACTTGGACAAGTTTCAAACTCCATAATCATTGGATGACGGCGACGTAAAAAGTAGCTCACCAAGTAGAATTTTATATAGAATATACGCAAGTGCAGCTTTGATTTTTGGGCGTAGTTCCCTTTGCCATTGATGCCCAATCTGCACCTTGCCGTTGCAAAATCACCATTTACAACTTTACAGGACTGATGACCTGACAAAATAGGTCAAGATCTGCGATATTATATAGTATATTAGCATTAAACATGATTTATGTAATTTTCCTATAAATATTGCATCTCTTATTCATTTATTTTTTCGAAATATGGAATTTTATATCTTTCAAGACATTTTAACTCAAACGTTTGGTCAAGTTATAGGTGGTGTCACCATTGTTACTTGTACCTAATATTTTGACATCCTTCAGAATCTCACTAAACTTCACGAGGAGTTATAAAGATTAGTATGATTTAGCAGGTCATCAGATTTTTACATTGTGACCCATATTTTAAGAAATACTGTAACTGGCACCACGAATATTAAAGCCGATCTACACTTCCATGCATTTTATACTTCTGGAACGTTGTATGCGCTTAACTGGAAAATTGTAGGATGCAGAGCGTTGACGGTATTTTCCCATTGTGACCCCCATACTCCGAGTGGGCATATCACCTTAACGTACACCTTTATCTCAGGCTGAAAAATTGTTCAGTTCGAAATGTGCGTCCTGCGTCCAGCCTTCTACATGCGGCATGTTTGTTCAAATCGAGTGATAACTTTTCTACTTTAGAAAAAGCAATAAACTTGGACCAATGTATAGCTCCATAATAATAAGGTCATGGTAACCAAATAGGTTGTCTACCAAGTAGAGTTTTGTGTACATTACTCCAGATCTGGAGGCTCAATTCTGTTTGCCATTCATGTTTTACCTACAACCTGACTTTACAAAACCATCTTTTTCAATTTAACAAAAGTAGTCAAAGTCACCAATATTATACAACACTTAAGCACTGGACATCATTTGTATTGCCTAAACATGTTGCATCTCTTATTTAATTTTTTCGACATATGGAGTTTTATATCTTTCAGGACATCTAAACTCGTAATTTGGGTCAAAGTATAGGTGGTGCCACCAGTATCATATCCAAACGAGATTATGACAGCCTGGACAATCCGACCAAATTTCATTAATATAGTTCAAAGATTAAGGACGCAAGAAGAGTCACAAGGTTTTCGGATCTTGATCCATACAAGAAATAATGCTGTAGGTGGCGCCACCAAAATCGAACTCGACCTAGATTTTGATACACCTTATACGTGCAAAAACCTATATACATACTTATATGCATGTATATATATATGTATGTATGTATGTATGTATGTATGTATGTATGTATGTATGTATGTATGTATGTATGTGTGTGTGTGTGTGTGTTTATATTTGGAGATAACTCGGAAGGATTCGGACTGGATCGGATTCACTGGCTTAAATTTTATGGTCGGACAAACAAACTGACGGATGGACAGACACGAATGATCACATGAGCTTAGGGAAGAGAGCTAGCTAAAAAACTAAATTGCACTTTATGGTTAAGTCAGTTACAATATGGTTGGCGACATGTAATAGACAACTGTCTTTTTTTTTTTTTATACTTTTGTACAATGTACAAGTGTGATGTCAAAAGACCACTATAAATATACACTTCTACATAAAGTGATGGATCT
This sequence comes from Hermodice carunculata, assembly GCA_964020975.1. NCBI lineage: Eukaryota > Metazoa > Annelida > Polychaeta > Eunicida > Amphinomidae > Hermodice > Hermodice carunculata. The sequence goes on along the minus strand of OZ026620.1, from coordinate 85,863,749 downwards.
TATTCCAGACAGAAGCAAGAAAAATAATCGGATGTTTTAGTTTAATTGGAATTGCTAATAGGAGTGTGAACGAAAAATCTCTTGACATTTCTTTTAAGGTACTAACTTCGTGTTCCCCTACTCTTAATTGTATATATAATGGCTTCTTTAAGTTAAGACATACTTTGCTTTACCGTGTTGAGCCAGGACAACCCGTAATTAAGTCGCAAACTAGTTCTGAAGGACTTCGGAGTTGGTGTGGCAAATTTTATGGAAAATGATGTCACATTGCTGTGTTGCCCAACAGTAAAACTGCTATCCAAATGGGACAATATTTTATGTTTTATTATGATCATCGCACAAAATTTTAACTCAATGCTCTCTTCCTGCAAGCTGAATATATGTGTAAATTCGTTTAGTTTGACCCAACAATGAATTTACACTAATTAAGTTATTATATGTGGTTACCAAAATTAACGAATAAACTGTTATCATGTAAACAACTGATGCAGGAGTCTGTAGATAAACATATATCCTATATTTGGGCGAAGGGCGCTTGTACTATAAGAACCCTGCAAAGAGGTCATTTCATTATGGGCTTACAGATCCTATCAAAAATTGTTATTATCTATCTTTCAAATCTTACCTAGTGCACAGCAATTTCTAACCAAACATCATCTTGGCTACCTGTAGCAGTTGGACTACCACACGGCTCGTCACTTGGCACTTTATTGTACCTTTTGTTCCTAATTAACACAATCGACAACCCAGCCTGTGAAATTTAATTGTTTGCTGACAACACTAGCATCTTAAAAGTTTCCCATTTCAACAGGTGACTGGTGCTAAAGATTGCAAGTTCAAGTCTCGCTCGTTCCGAACATAAAATATATATTTTCGGCATTTCCTTAATGCTGGTGGATTTACATGTAAGTCTCCGATTCTGAAAAAAAATGCCCATTCATTGCCTGCTAAACATCCGTTCTTGGCGGTCTACTTGCCTCCTAAGCAGACTTTCTTGGGGCGATACACTATGTTGGCCCCCAGCGAAAGTCTGCCCGGCCGTGTCGCAATACCATTTCAAGAGGCAATTAGCAGATCTGGCGATAACGTTGTCAGGCGCCGCTGGGCCAATGAATTGTACTTCGCTTATCGTGAAAGTTGCCTACTGCATTATTAATGAGCTGTGCGTCGTCCAATCAGATGCGAGCAACACGTCACTTCCCACACAGCAGTCAAAATAACTCCATGAGGTCGAGGACCCAAGGGAGTAATCCAATTGACACCTTCTCAAACGTGGTTTACCTGCTTGTGTATCTGTGACTTACTGGAGTAAAAGATGTTAGAATGGAACAGGGTGCTGTGTATTGCGATGGGAAATGTTCCCGGCGTCACCTTCACCCAGAATACAAGACGACACCCCTAACTTGCTCAGTTCTTGCTGATGAGATTTCATTAGACTTCCGAGCGGGCAAACGAAGATTACTACAGGTTTGGCTGGAATAGGCGTTTTCCGTTTCACCAGGTCAGGTACTAGTTGGAATATTCGGCTTTTTCCACTGCCTGTTGGTAAAATTACAAAAGTGTCTTTCTTCTCAACAATAACATTAAAATTTAAATAATGCTTGCTCCTGGTGTTTGGTCGCCTGATAATTTACTCCCATCTCTTGCCAACAATCCTCAAGAACTTCCCGGAATTTTTTCTCATCCATTTTTTTCTTTTTTCCCGTGACACTGACGCTGTTCGTAGGCAGCTAATTTAGTAATTACAACTGCGCTGAGTGCGTAACACAGTTGCCGTACATGGCAGAACAGTAGCTGGCTTCAGGGGTCACATTAAGCTTGCGTCCTGCGTCATAGACGCAAAAAATAAAGAAATGACGCCTGGAAATTAATAAAACATTGTCATTTTGCGTCTCTGTGGACGCACGCACAAAAACGCGATGCATTTTTGAAAGATACAACTGCAAAAATTACCCCAAGCGGTCACGGTGTTTTGTATCGACCATTATCAATCTCGTGATTATTTATTATACTGATGGAATCCTCTGATGCGCGTCTTTCTATGTAACAAGCTCTCTTATTTGCTAAGAAAAAATATTCGTGGGGTATCCTTCCAAAAATTTGCCAGAATGGGAATGGATGGACGTCACTTCACCTCATTATAAATGCTGAGAGCACTTCCAGGCTCCTCATTGGGTGGATTTGATCACGTGTCGCTCACTGTCCAATCAAATCCGTTGTTCCCCATGTGCTTGTCTCATGTCCGCAATGTTGGGAAGGTACAAGTCGTATCACGCAAAGATTATTGGACTAAGATGTTAAATTTTCAAATCACATTTTCACCAAGAAGAGTTCCATCGAACTAGACCCAGATAAAGGCACGAGTGAAAATTCATTACGGACGGCAAGGAAAATACGCAGATTAGTCATCGCAAGGTTACACGTGAACGAAGAGAAATTTTGCATTAGCCGGCCTAACAGCGTAACACGATGTTGTTCATCACTGTCTCCGTTGGTTCACGTGGTTATTGGTGTTTTTGAAACAAAATTTGGTTGTTTTGATTTCATTGAAATGTTTGAATGGAACAAATCTGTAGGAATTAAAAAAATTTATGATTGAAGGCCGGAAAAATGTGTAGCGGAAAACCATGCCTGGGTGCATGCCCGTGACAGGCTGTGTACACTCGCTTGTGTGTTGCACGGCTTGTGGGCCTGCCGTGTTGCTTGGTGAATTAAGTGACCGCAATTAAGATCAGACTCTTAACACCGCCTACGGTATCAAATTTTTCAGGTATATTGAAATAGAAAGTGCACAGAAATATAAATCATATAATTTCTGACAATTTCGTCACGTGGAATCAATCGCAAAAATAACAGAGCCCAGGCATGTTCAATCACGCATGCCGCTTGTTGTGCAAGCGAGTTTAACTTAAAAAACTGTCCGGTGGCACACGGTGTACAACCCCAGATACTGGCACAGTAGCAGCGTGCTAGGGGTTAAGCCCCGTTCACAACCAATTTTTTGGTAGACCAGGGATGTGCTATACAGACTTAGTCGTAATAGCAGGTTCCTGGGTAGATTGAATCCATCCTTGGTACCGTCAACAACTTTTAGACCCTTTTACATCAAGTTGGAGCCAACATAGTGTATCGCCCCAAGAAAGTCTGCTTAGGAGGCAAGCCCATTCAATACGTACACTGCATAACCGTGTTGATATGGCACTCGCACATAATTACCTCCATTGGACCATATTCTTTTTAAGAGTGGGGGTTTTGGTCGATTGAATATTTGCGTTTCCCATTTCAGGTAAGTGACTGGTGTCATAGGTTGCATGTTCGAGTCTCGCAGGTTCCGAACATACGATAAAAATATTTTTCTTAGCTGGAACAAATAGGCAAGTTCAATCACCTGTCTCCACCTGCAGTGCACCTATATCAGAACCAGAAGGATATACTCACTGAGGGATAATACAAACAAGCGATCTATCATTGCATTCCCATGTAATTCGCATTACCACTAAAGCCACTTAGCATTTACAGATAGCACTGTTGTGCCGGCTCAAATACAAGCTATTTCGCAAAGCTTTAGTTTGGCTATATCAATCAATGAGTGGGCCCACACTTGAATATAGGCACATCCTTTTAAATAGCTGTACCGATGGTCTAAAAGGATCCATTAAATCTGTCCAGCATGAAGCAGCCAGGATATATATCGGTTCCTTGAGACACAGTCCTTGCATCCTTCTCCTGAATGAGCTGGGTTGGCCGTTGTAAGTAAGTTAAATCCTTTTTCAACATGATCCATAAGCTGACCGAGAGTTACCTATTCAATCTCACACCTCGTGACTTTGGGGGTGCTGTAAGTCTTAGCATGCAAAATCGCTTTAACATTAGACAGATGATATGCAAAACCAGACGCTATAGAGATTCTTTCCTCCCATCAAACATTCTCCTTTGGACTAACCTTCCACTCAACATTTGGAAATTCACATCATTGAATATAGTTTAAGGAAAATTAAAATCAATACTCTTGTCTGTTGAGTTTCAACCAGGTGATGGTTTCCCCAGCATTTGATATACCCAGTTGCTGCTAGGCACGTTGCATCATGATGTTCACTGCAGTCAATATCAGCTAATCACCTGCCTGGGCTTGTTCTTTCTGTTACAAAGACGCACACCATTTTTTCTTACCTGCCCCAGGTTTGGTGCCCTCAGACTTTATGGGACACTGTGTGTAACATTCTGCCACTACGGGTGAACCCTAACACCATTGCTCACTTAGCTTATAGTGATTAAAAAACGTACTTCAGAGAGGGCAACAGTAACTTTAAAGATGATAGTAAGGAGCATAGTTTTATAGTCATTTAATCATATATTACTAAAACAAGAAGGTTCGAGTTTTGATTATATTTTGGTGCCGAAATATCTTATTTGTATCATTCATTGAATCACTATGCCATACATGCTTGTTTCTTTCACTCGTGGCATATTTTTACATGGTATGTGAAGGTTTCCATATGTAATGGCCGATAACCATGCATCCGATGTCCGAATGTATACGTATCTTACTGGTAGCCTCTTATTAGTGTAATGTCACTTTTACTTGTTTTCTGTGTCGTTTTACCCTGTGCATCCTGTATATTTAATTGTTTTCTTGTTTCTTGTATCGTTTGACCCTACTCATCCTGCACATTTATTGAGTGTCACTGCTCGCCCGGAGAGCCACGTGATTAGTCATCTTGTACTTTTAGGCAAATTACAGAATAAATAAATATGTTTGATCTCAAATAAACACACTTGTATGTTAAATGACACGCCTCAGAAATATATGGCGGTGGGTCATGCCATTAAACATGCCACCTGCTTATTTTGTGTAACGCGTGTGCAGGGATGTAAAGCCACACAATGTATAGTCAACTCAAAATATTAAGTTTTCTTGCATTTTGCGTTAACAATTTTACATTTAACATTAACGCTAACCGTAAGAAAACGCAAAATGTAAAGTATCATACAATAACACGAAAAGTGAACGCAATATATAAGGATTTTATGTATTATCACTTCAGATTTCTCATAGCGATACAGCACCAGATGGGTGCACGGTTGGCCGAGCGGTAAGACGCTCGCCCTTCACCTCTGCGACCCGGGTTCGATTCTCGTCCTGGGCAGCATGTGGAAAAAGTTCCTACCACTTTAACCGTGCACGGTGGTTTTCTCCGAGTTCTTCGGTTTCCTCCACTAGGCAAGGTAGGAAGTATACGCCAACATCTGTGCCATGGAGAGTGACTCGATGAGTCAATGCTTGACTTCTTTCACAATCCATGTAAAACAAATGTGTCTATACTATACACTTCAAAATTTCTTTGAAACAATATAAGGTGGTTTTCATCAGTTTTACACATATAAAATCTGTACGGCCGTTTAGAGTGAACTCGAATACAGGGCAAACTATTTCGTGCAACAAATAAAGAAAAAGTAGTACCAGACCCTAAAATACAAATATTGGGATTTTATGTGTAGATTCCAATTCCGATATTGGCCTACTACCTTATTCATCCTTACAGTTGAAAACCGTGCTAATGCAAAGATTCACTGGGTCAGGCCGAGTCTACGCGGAATAATGGTAGTAATACTTTCCATAATCGATAGTGTTGGCTCTATAATGCGTAAAGATGTGAAAAATAGTATTATTTGTCACAAAACGATCCTTAAATTTTCTGTCATTCATATTTTTTGTTTGTTTGTTTGTTTGTTTTTGTTTTTGTTTTTGTTTTTCGTTTTTGTATTGCAAACATACTTGCAATATTAAGATAGTTTTACAAAGACCATCTAGACCAAAAGTTGCCGCGCGCTTCTAGAAGGGTATGTGCCACTATTAGGATGAATACGGTATATTTGCTAAGTTTGTACCCTTTCATATTTGAAACATGATTTTCAAAAATATGTACATTAAATTTAAAATCAAAACCTACAGTTCGTTTTCTAATTTTGTTTGATGCATTCACTTTATCATTAAGACACTAAAAAAATTCCAAAGTGTGCATGTTTAATGGCACTGACCCCCACCATATATTTAATTCGAAGGCATGTCGATCGCCATTCACTCGAGCTTATTTTGTTTAACGCGTGCGATAAACAATGGCACGCATGCTTATTTTGTTTAACGCGTGTGAAGCGAACATTGCCGTAAATACAACATTTCTAACGCATGCCATTACACGTACAAGGGTGGTAAATTTGTTAAACGCGTGCGATAATAAAATGGACTCCAAATTATTTTGTTTAACAAGTGTGAAGTTAAACGCGTCCGCAAAATTCAGCACGCGTGCTAATTTTGTATCTCTGGCCCCTTTACATTTGGGATTGAATGCGTTAAACAAAATAAACACGCGTGCATGATGAACGACACGCATTAGAAAATACAAGGTTAAGGAGGAACCAGATGGGGTCATTTTACGACCTTTTACGGTTTGAATGGTGTATCGTCTGTTTGGGATGTCGTATTGGTTTCATATTAAATTGTAATAATTGTTTTGCAATGTATTTTGTGGTGTCACGACTTGCAAATTTGGGAGACAATAGTAGTTGCTGTCGTTCTGTTGTTGCAGTACTACCTTATCTTAAATTTGGATTGGTCCATCGAAGAATAGCGTTATGTTTATTTTGTTTTGCATCACTATGGGTTTCAGTATTAACAAATGGAAATGGTAACTTTCGAAAACCACATTGATTTATCAGTCAGACTACATTTATCACTTTACCACCATGCTCACACTCTCTGTGTTGACAGTTTCTTCATTAAAAACACCCCCATAAGATGATAAATTAAACCTGGTGCGGGTAGTGGTGAGAGGGGAAATATGAATTTTTGTACCATGAAAAATGAACTATGTTAATGAACTAGAGTTTCACTAGTACATGCAGATCGTATAGGTTTGCATGTGGAATGGTGACTTGATACAGAAAACAAACTCAAAGCAGATGAGTCGCTTTACATCAGTTTACCCGAACTTTCTTTGCGCAAAATCTGCACGCTCCGTATACAAGAAGAACAGAACAGAAATGACGTTTGGAATAGATGAAGAGAAATATTGTGTATAAGGCCCTCATCTATTTGACGTGACGAGGTATTAGGTTACAACTTCATATTATGTCTGTGTCCAGGTGTCTTTTCCTCAATATATTGGGGCCTGACCTTCTTGTGATACTTCCATGTATATGTGATAAAAATGATATTCCGATTGTATTCATTGTTCTATGACCCCCGTTTTACAAGCAAGTGCCCGTCAAGAAATACGCCAAACCTGATTCGGGGGGAAAATCTTTAGAGGAGGCATCCTGTAACTGCGATATACGCTGTCTACATAAGATCTTTCCATGAAAAGAGATGCCTGCAGAGGAGACGCCCAAAAGCAAAGTTGCTTACCATAACGGGCTTGTCTTAAGTAACCCCAGGCCCTGTCATAACTAAGTGACTTCTGATATGTTTCTCTTTATTGTGTAAATTATTCTGACAGCAGATCGGTAAAATGCCAAATTCCCATTAATAATTTGACAATAAAGGAAAGTGCTTTGGGTCTAAATATTATATGATTAACTGTTTGAATAGGCAGGCTGTAAGTTTTATGTCCCGCATGCATGGGCAGTACCGCTGGCATTCGTGGCGATTGCTTTGTGTAATTACAAAATGCACTAGCTTGCCATCAGTACGACCTGCCGCGACAACAATTAATGGCATCTAGATTTGTTGTGTAGACACAGATTCGAGTAATTCATTTCGTTCCTTGATCTATCCTCCTGGGCAGCAAAAATGAAAGAAAGGAAGAAAATCGTGCACTTTTTATCCTAAATACTCTCTTCAATCGTACATTTTGACCAATGGCGTTTCAGAAAAACGAGCCTGTTAAAGTAGTTCATTCACTCTTGATTGGTTCATGTTTGTGTGTTGTGAGGATGTTCTGTATGGGGCGATCAGTGCGCTATCTGCTGTTTTTTTATGCCTATTGCGTATAAACCTCCAGGGCCCGCTGCATCTATTTCCAATTTTCTTAATTGATTCTAAGCGGGGTGAAGGTTTCAAAGAAAAAGATGCACATTCCTTGTTTCATGATTGCTGGGAAGCACGTACTGGAATTTCAATCTGTAGAAAGCTAATGCGGCCTCGTCTCAGCTCTAGCCAGTTTTTAGCGTTAGCTGATTTCCCATGCCACCTCAATCGACAAACGCGACAGATAATACCCTAAAACTGCAAGTGATGAAGCACAACTTTCAGAAAATAATCAACCAAGTCGTGCGATCACCTAACAGAACCGTAGTTGAATGGTCTTGCTGTTATAATGTAAACACAAAAAAAGTGGTTGCATGAAATGTATTAATGACTACATATGTGTCGAAATAAAGCAAGTAACAGAGAGACAACTGTGCATCCTCCTCCTTACTGTAAAGGTCTGATGTTCTGAGCACTTTTTTTTTTTTTTTAATTTTTTTACGAAAAACTATGCACATGAAGCCCGAAGCCCGATATTGAGCAAGAAGAACAATCTGCCTTTTGTTGGGTGTTTTAGGACATCGTGTAGGGTCCTCTGTTATGACACATATGTTACTTTTGACACCATTCTGGCGCTGGCGGTTTGAAGGTTTACGTATCTCAAAATGTTTGACGGTAACTTCCCTCTGGGAAAGGTCCCCATGTTTTAGAGTAGCACACACACACACATACACACACACACACACATACACACACACAGATGGATAGGCAGATAGGTTATTGGACCTCGCTCCAAGGCAAATACATGTTTAAGGCCTAATATATGCAATCACAGCTCAATTGGATAACACGGAAACCTCTTTACCGAAAGAGAAATGGACTACCCAGCAAGTAGTAACATTCACAAACATTTTAATTGTTTATTTGCCTGAAGCTCTGACTAGATCATGATCATGTCATATTCTGTAAGAAGAAAATCATATCCCAGTTATATGTCAAAACACGAATCTGTACTTTTTCTCACTAGTTAAATTGATAGCACAGATCCAGGTCATCTTGCATCTCCTGTCTGTCTGATATGATTCTAAAAATATTCCCTGCTTTTCTGTCAAAAAGTCTTGCCGCTTTGGATATCCCGATTCTTCAAGCCACAGATCGTTCTCTGTGTAATGCAAAGCCCTAACAAAGCTTCCAGAGTTACCATGTAGAGCCTCTCCACCTTTTCTACCAAGCTTTAAGCCATCTTTCACAGCCGTGCGAAATAGAGGACCTACACGCAGCTTCCAAAACTTTCTTTTTCACTGTGAAATATATGCTGCATTTTTGAAGAAGGTTATCAGTTTCATCAAGTATGACAGGGCGATACCAGACACACAGCTGCACAGAAGGCAAGTATAACAGGACGATATTAGACACACATACCTGTATACAGTTGCACAGAAGACAAGTGTGACAGGGCGATACCAGACACACAGCTGCACGGAAGGCAAGTATGGCAGGACGACATTAGACGCACATACCTATGTACAGTTGCACAGATGACAAGTATGACACGGCGATACCAGACACACAGCTGCACAGAAGGCAAGTATGACAGGACGATACTAGACACACATATACAGATGTATAGAAGACAAGCATGACAGGACAAAACTAGACACACATGTACAGCTGCAAGGAAGACAAGCATTACAGGACGATACGAGCGGACAGCCAAACACATGAGGCAACGGATGCTTCGAGCGCCTTACACACAGGATGGGGCAGTATGTTTCACGCCAGCGTGAAGATTCAAACCAGCCATATTCACTAAGTAAGAATACATTGAAGTGTGAAAATTGAATACAACTTGAAAAATCAGCCGATACGTGCGACATTAAAACCGTCCGTTTCAGATATAAATTTATGCACTGCTAAAGTAAGTTAATATTTTGTTCAAAAGTCTCTTCTTGAGAGTCGTATAACATGATTTGTAAATGAATAAGTGGAAAATTGTAGCACGCAGTATTGATTGTTGGGCAGCAAAAGATGGACAGATATAGAAATAATGCAAAGCATCTTCCTTAAGTGAGCCACAAGAGAATCAGGCAGAATCCCTAACACAAACCTTCAAAGAACAAGAGTTTACTTGACTCGCATCATGGTGGAGACATTTGCGCTAAACGAAATCAGTTGCCTATGTTACAGAGTTCAAGGAGCAGTTTTCGTCGAAGGACGTGTTGGTTTACTGGTTTTATTTGAACATCTTAATTGATGTAGTATCCCCAGTGTCAGGAGAATGAAGATTCGAAGCCGTCACTGTGTAAGAAAAGAAAGATGCAACAAGAAGGTCAGTTTGAGCACGAAAACAAGGAAGATCAAAGGGTTGACGGGTAGATGGGTGTGAGGACTTGGACTAGCAGCACTGTGAATTTTCATGTTTTATGCTATGCAGCCCCCCAATGTGGGCTACTACATTTAGGGAGTGGTCTTATAAAAGAAATATCAATTGGTTTTAACGTTCTAGTATCCAAATCGAAAATATGGGAGGTGTGATCAGTAGTAATGCACTACATGTAAGTAGACGTCGGTTAAGCTACTTACAAAGTTTCTTGAAAGTAAGAATAAAGTTGTGCAATGAGCCACGGAATATAAAACACAAGTACAGATGAACATTTAAGGATTGTAATATTAAGGGCTGTAAAATACGTTTCGGGGATTAACCCTTAAATCATAAACTCTTAAGGGACGTATGTACACATTTATGAATAGGTTTGGGGCGATTTTTAACTTATTAATGTTAACACAAAGAATCCAGGGGGTCCATTTTGATGCTGTTATAGATGGTAAAATATACTATTTGAAAATTTTGTGATGGTTCCTGTCACTTTGACTCATTTATACACCACAAGGATCCGGGTAGTTAAAAGAACAAGGCCCAGCCAGTGTTACAAGCATCCCGCATGACTTAAGAACAGCCATAATACAAATGCTGATTTTAAACTCCTGTCATTTAGAAATGTCCATTCCGTAAAACGTACTGTAATTTAAAATTCGCTTTCTTTGGTGATTATGGGAAGCAGTCTATATGATGGGCATGTCTCGGATGTCAATGTCTCCTAGTTTCAACCGAATGAATGTATGCTGTACTTTTTACGACTGTTCTATTTGGTCGTTCTCATCGGAAGAGCTTTGAAGGATTACCTCAAAGGAATAATAAAGGGATAAAATTACACGCAGTACCGCCTTGCCCACAAATAATTGTCGGATTTTTTAGGGATTTAGATTAAAAGTAAGACTTTCTGTGGTTTGGTTTGGTGTCACCGCAGATCTACAGTTCAAAACAGTGTTGGTTGTAGGGCGTGTTCTTAAAGAACAAGCCATAAATCAGCAGTGATGTGAGCCATGATGGCGGACAAGGTCACGCAAAGGCAGACATCTGATCCTGCTAGGTAACTATATATAATTGGACAGGAAATTGGTACTCAGGTATAATAGAGGGTGTAATAACTGAAAAATGCAATGTGACAAAAAGAAGACGCACTTGGCTTTGGACGAATATACGCACACAGTGTCTTCAAAAAGAAGTGAAGAGATTTCGGGTGGAATATTAAAAAGCTTTAACTCTTTCAAGTTACATTTTGGACTGAGCTGACAGCTGACCTTGGTGCTCTTTGGGTCACAATGCGCCCAGAATGCTCCTAAGAAAGCTGTTGGTTGATCTGGACTACTGTATTCTATGTACAGGCATACTGGTGTTTGAATGATCGTTTTTTTTTTTCGTTTTTTTTTTTTTTTGTTTTTTTGTTTTTTTGTTTTTTTCGTTTTTTTTTTTTTTTTGTTGTTTTTGTTTTTTGTTTTTGTTTTTTTGTTTTTTGTTTTTTTTTTGTTCAAAAGGAATACGTTTGTGACATCCTTATTATAATTCAGGGCAGTTTGCTTTAAGTAGTTCCACTGAAGTCTCAGTTGGCACTGAAACAGTTAACCTGCAGAACACTAACGCTGATATATCCGCACCTTTTTCTCAATCAAAAGTAATCAAAAATCCAAAAAATATTCCAGTGTCATACAATTGATCTAGTTTTCTATCAAGAATAAGACATGCGACTAGTCTACAGCTTTTCCCTGCACACTATAAACACAATATGTCACCAATGCGCCGGTGAAATGGATTGAATCTCTCTTAGATGGTTACAATGCTATAGTCACGCATTATGCTTTTATACTGACAACACTAAATCAGTGCCCAGATGCAAGAAGTGTGTATGCAATGCCTGTCTTGTCCTTTCAATTGCAGATGCTATTCTGAGTCGCTATAGTATAATACTTCCAGGTTTAAGCATCTTGGAACCAGCGGCAGTATTTCCATTAGTTCTTTCTCATTACGTTTTCGTATCGGCACTGTCAACGATACAAATCAGGTCCAGTACCTGTCCCCTGGATCTCCCCGTACTTCGTGACATTATTACTGGTGTGGAATGGACGGATATGTTTCTTAGAAATCAAGACATCCATATTCGTTTGTTCTCTCTGCAGCTGTAACAATGCCAACTAACAATGTCACTATATCAATTTTTCTGAAAGGAAAATAGCAGACAGGGTCAAAATCAAGTCCACTTTGTAGGAAAACCTCTGCAGACACTAGATGTACCTTTCTTCATAACTGCCTGTTGAGAGTGCTTCCAAACTGAGTCAAGCTTATGGGTAGTACTTTTCATAATATATATTCTCGTTGGTCCATCTGGTGCTGTCAGCATCTTTTGTCAACTATTTGAGGAAAGAAAGCTATCATATCTCTTTGGCCTGGCCAGGAACACTCTTCAGAAGGAACATCTCTTAAAATCTGACTGACAAGAATTGATCAACATCTTTTAGTATTTTCAGTCCAAAAACATAAGCAAAGTTGTGGTCTGTGAAACTAAGGCCACTCAAACAAGAACTGCTGTACTGAGTTTGGAGAATGGTCTTCTGAGGATTTTAGCTACAGACATTACTTTTTGTCCTCAACACACAAAAACATGATTTGATTCGTACCGCTCATATTAGCTACTTGGTTCTGTGGCTTACAAACGTACAATTGAGAAAAACTGAGTTAGTTTTTTGATACACCCATGCTATATTACGTAAACAAACAGACAGATAGCAGGCGCAAAAGCTATGACATCAACGTCGTACTATATCCTTTATACTTCCATAAGAAGCCATACTTCAGAGCATCCTGTTCTGTCTGTTCTTCTGATGCCCGTGTGATGTTGCCGCTCCATGTGTCCCTTTTTGTAACGTATTCTATAACTTCTGTAATGACTTGATGCCTGGGACCTGTCATTGTTTCAATTTCTCGCTTTATTGTGCGAGAGTGATTGATATAGAGCAAAGTTCTGTTTCCAATGAGTTTTGAAATTATATTCAATTAAATGAGCGGTATGTCTGGTCAATCCGAAAGCAACGTTTCAAGGGCCTAACTATTTATGTTACAGTGGATACAGAAGAACAGATTATCAATATTTCATACATAGTTCATACGGTTATCAAAATCTTTACCTTCCGCTTTTCTTCCCTCTTGACCGCTAACCTAAATATCTATGGTCCGTTCTGGCCGCACAGCAATTGTCGCGCACACAGGACAGAAAGCTGATACATAATCATTTGCGAAGAAATGCGATATTGATTTATGAACTATCACATAGGCACTTTGGGGGAGATTAAACTCTATACCTTAACAGAAAAGAATGGCAATATGTTGCGCTCAATGAAAACAGGCACAGATAGAGCAACATTTGCGATACATATGCTAAATATCTGGTGATCTTGGAAGTAAATGTCTTAGTCGTGTTAACCAATATCAGGGGAAAAACCCCAAAATCTACCAATCAATGGAATCAAGACAATGTAAGAGGAAAGGTGAGAGATGCACACAAGGAGCCTGTTTTTGCAAGCACCAAATGCAAATATCAATTTTCTTCACCACGAAGTAAAACCAAATTCATTAGCACACAAGAAACAAATTGTATTTGCAAACCTTATTCCACGCAAATTCTTAACTAAGCCAATGTCTTCAAATTTTGGCGGCAAAATAAGTGACGAGAACTAGATCATTTCAATTTAAAGAAAAACATTTGTTGACACAGGAAGAAGTCGTATTAGGTACGAATTTTCTGGTACTGAAATAAAACAAATCTGGTACTTCTAAGACAGGCATACCAGTTGCGAAGTGAGTTTTACTGATATCGAAAGGCGTACCAGAGGACTTAAGTATATCAACATCTGAAGAACATTCCATAGGCTCAGCCCACTGGTTACCGATTATTCGTTCATATACTCCGTATTACGGCGAGCATCTTACTCTAATTTAAGAAAACATGATACCCTCGGGAATCGTCACGAATAATATTTTTTGTTTCGGGAAATGCTAACCATATTACACAATACCTTCAGTGAATGACGCTTTCATTCCGTTTTTGTCCAATGTAAACATTGCATTTTGCACTAATGGTGCATGCGCCCATCTCTCTCTAAGCCATGATGCTTGGGATGTTGTGTGCCACTGGTTACGTGACTGTGCCGATGACACCTAATTCGTATCTTATTGCAATACGGAAGCTGCCAACAGATGTGTAGACCGTGCTTCAGCAACCATGAAATTCGAACGACGTAGACATTCATTCCTTCTTGACTAACAATATGGCCAGAAACTTAAACAAACAAACAAATAAACAAAACACACACAAACCTTACATTACCGCCACCACCCCCAAAAAAGCGAAGAAGAAGAAGAAGAAGAAGAAGAAGAAGAAGAAGAAGAAGAAGATGAAGAAGAAGAAGAAGAAGAAGAAGAAGAAAAAGAAGAAGAAGAGAACATGAAATGAGAACGACATTCATTGCCTGTTAACCAACAATATGGCTGGAAATTTGAAAACAAAAAACAGACAAAACAAAGAAACGAACCAACAAACAAAGCACCACCACAAGAGATAACTATACAGCATTATTCAGTTCAAGTTTACCTACTATGATATTAACATTTGTACAACAATCGAAGTTCATTTCACCAACTTGATGGACATGACATGGCCTCAATTCACTCGACACCTGTACAACATTCCAAAGATCAGGTACGCTATTTTGACACCTGAACAACATTACACAGGTGGAACCCTCCTAACTATAATATGTCTACGATTTCACAAACGTTCACTAAATATAAGCAAAAATATGCACACAATGACGTAGTGTCAGTTTACTCACTATATTATCAACAGTAAAACAGTATATAGATCCAGTTTATTAATAATAGCAATATAAATGTGTGCAAGTTTACATATTTGGTCGAGTGGGTATGTGTGTTTCTCATTTCAGTAGGGCGACTGGTGCCAAAGGTTGCAAGTTCGAATCTCACTAGTACCGAATATAAAATGTATCTTTGGCTTTTCTTTAATGCATGGTGAATTTAATTCCTCGATTCTGGAAACAAATACCGACTCGGTACATATACTGCATAACCGTGTTGATATAACGCTCACACATATCTACCTCCATTGAACCATTCTAAGAATTGACATTTGTTTAAGCAGATATGTGCGTTTCCAATCTCAGCTGGGCAACTGGTGCCAAAGGGTTCAAGTTCGAGTCTCAGTCGTTCCGAACATAAAATCGCTTCAGTTCAGTAACTGCATTGTATTTGCATTTTTGCAATATAATTTATGTATTGACTTCAATGACACAGCGACCTGCTTGCAGCTTGCAATGTATAGACATTTATACAACATGACGTAGTTTCAGTTCACTCATTATATCCTGCATCTCTTATATGTTGTCATATGTTATAAATTCAGTTCAAGATCTGTTGTGACAAATGTAGAGAAGAACAGTGGTTCATTTACGAATGTCCTACAGCAACCCTGTGTTAGTGTACGTATCGTTTAAAATGTGTGTAATTATTCTATTCTGGAAAAGTAGAACATGCATTTATTTATTTATTTATTTATTTATTTATTTATTTATTTATTTATTTATTTATTTATTTATTTATTTATTTATTTATTTATTTATTTATTCATTCATTCATTCATTCATTCATTCATTCATTCATTCATTCATTCATTCATTTATTTATTTATTTATTTATTAGTTTTAACTGAAAAAAAGTATACATCCAACACATTTAGTGATTTGGTTATCAACCGTATTTTGAATCATAAAACGCCGTGAAGTTTTGATTTTGTGCAATAGTTTTTGTTTTGAAATGAAAGAGTTTGCATTAGGTATATCTAACCACGTAAAGTCATGTCATTCGTCTTGTTATTAATCGCTTTTTGTTCTTAATAATGAAAAGCGAAAAGCAGATATTTGTGCAATGGTTTATGTTTTGAGGATAAGGCTATACGTCAAGTCCATCAGGTATTTCTGTTATTTACTATAGTACTGGATGTTGCAAAGCTATCATGTAGTTAATTTTGCACAGGCACTGGATTTAATTTTGAAAGCCATGAGATGCATAGGTGGAAGAGACAATTTATCAGACTGGAGCTATGCCTCGTCTCTGCCTAGTTTTACAAGTCTCTGGTCCAAATCTAAAAGCAATTTCTCCAAAAAATAATAATGTTACAAAAAAAACTATTGTATATAAAGCTCCAGGAAATGTGAAGCGCCAATTAGACTGTTAGGCTAATGGATGCAGTCATGTAAATGTATTATGCTCTGGATATAAACTGTGCCCAGTGAGACCTAGCAGGGTGGTAGATTAGTAACAAGTAAAGGCCACGGACCACAGTTATAAATCCTTCAATTTTTCATATTATCATTTTACAGTCTAAAAAAAAATCAGCATTTTGGTATTTTAAAATTTCGCAAACGACATTTTACTGATACAAATGTCAGAAAAATACGGATGGAGTTTTGTCATATAATTCCGAGGTCGTTACTTTGTGATAATTGAAATATGAAACAACACCTGGATGTCAGCTTTATTCAGGTGTATGAAAATGTGCTCTTGCCGGGGTCACATCATTGTCCTTCCCCACCATTAAATTCCCATCCTGCCTGGAAGACAATGCACCCATATGACCACCAATCAAGCAACTTTATGATGCAGCAAACCTGTCTTAGCTTACTTTATCTAAACAGAAGCCATAGCATGCTGAAAGCACAGCATTTGCACAATTACATACTATCTCCGATGCGCAACCAGCCTGTCACAGCTGTGGTCTCCAACCTTCGTTTCTGCACGTGTGCATGGTGCCATTTTTGCACTCATACGAGTGACGTATCGTACGTGACGAGCGTTTTACATACCCGTCCCCGAATTATCAATAAATTGTGAATCCACGTATAACAGGATGCCTGTTTACAATGTATAGTGACAATGCTTCAAAGTTAAAGTCCGTGATTTATATTCTGGTCCCGTTGATATTTTGGAAACATAGATTCACACTTATGAACATGGATTTGGTGTGGCCAGTAGAAGATTAATGTGCATCCAAGTCTAGAGCTGCGGTTACAGCGAGCTGTTGTTAAATGACCCTGTAACCTCCATGTGGAAAGCAATTATATTGTTGTTTGTCATACGTCTTTTTTGATGCAGTGGTCTCTTTGAAACTCCACAGCTGTCTCCATTTATCTCTCGGGTCGCTCTGAAACAACCATTACTCGCCTTAATGTGGATGCAAAAAAATTTGCAAGGACACAATTCTTTATTTTGACCCGAGTTGAGGTATTATGAAGTCATTGGTAGATTTTTTATGACGATATTATCTTTTAAAAAGATATGGCAAACGAACAAAAAAAATCTGACATTCCTGATTCAAGAGAAGTCAACAAGTTCCGTTATTGAATGACACAACAGTGTGTTGGGATTCGCGTCGTAAACGTTGTCATATCTTTGTGAATGCCGCCGCTGGTTTTAAGAGACATTAACTGTATTAAGTAATGTATTGTTGCCCACCGAGAAAGTATACACGTGTATATGTTACTTGATATAGCGGTAGCTCTCATGCAGTTGCAGGTCGTTTTGGGCAGTCAATATTCTGGCGTCTGTCCAATGAGAATGCCTCCAGCCCATGGGTATTTACTATATTTGTCAACAATCACCAAGCAGCATGTTTTTGTTGCGACTTTCTTTCAGCAATTTTGCAACGCTTGACATATCTTTGAATCCGTGCCAAAGAATATTCTTGATTCGATTTCCATCTGAATGTATGAAAAGTCAGCCTAAATAGCCACGGCGTCAACAGGCTTTCCGTATAATTGTTATCTGTGGTATCTTTGGTCTCTCCATCTCTCTCTGCATCTGCCACAATGTTGCTCTACATCAGATTAGATCACGTATTTATGGGCCAGACAAGAGGCATCTATTTGGCTTCTTTTTCTTCTTCTTTCCCGTGTACACGTTACGAACCCGCATCGCCTGATGTATCCAGTGTAGAATGAAGCCAACTAGGTATGTCCCACCTCAACCCAATCGATGGTGAATATGACATGACAAGACTATGATAACAAGGCACGTCCGCCTGATAACAACACTAACCCATCATACGTTCCATATATCCTTTGGCAAGAGTAGCCATCGCACAGGTAGATGGTTAATTATTTCCTTAATGAATGTCAAATATGGCGGTGCGCAAACTCTCTTCTTCATCTGCATGGTGACGTTAATTGTGTTTTCTTTTGCTCCAGGCTTCGTAAGAATAACAGACTGCATAACAAGACGTTCGCACACCCTAATAGCTATATATTTACCACACGCACACACACACACACATACACGCACACACAGACACAGACACAGACACAGACACAGACACAGACACAGACACAGACACACACACACACACACACACACACACACACACACACATATATATATATATATATATATATATATATATATATATATATATATATATATATATATACATGGGGGTGGGATGTGAGTGTGTGTGTTTGATCAGTGTCGAAAATGAGACATAGGATTATTATGCATTGGCTATATTTTAGTTAAATAGATGAATTAGGGAGTCATATACGTTGCCTTGCAGTCGTTGTGGGGGCAAACTGATGCCAACGGTACAATGTACTTCAAGAATCAGAAATACCCGAACATCTTAACAGAGTATGGGGAAACATAAAATCATTGCTGTTTGATTTCAAGACCAAAGAAGATTGCTGCAAAATTTATCACGTAACAGTATGATGTTAACATTTCAAACTTATGTTGTGTTTTTGAAAACAAAAGTATGATGAAAGTGGAAAACACATTGCCTTAATTGGCATGTATGAAATAAATCCAGAAATCGTTTAAAGTTGTCTTACATGTGTGGGAAACGTTACGTCTGACCTGTATGTTTACGTAACTTTTTAAAACAACACGACATTATAAGTTATCTTGCCCGTATGGCATAGTTCCGTTGCGGGATGACTGGCCGTGCTGCGTTATGTCCAAAGTGCGATAGGGCATACATGCAACATGACGTAATTTTGCACAACAAATTAACAGTGCAGGACTCAACGCTGATTAATTATGCTTTCCCCTAAACCAGATTCCTGAGGCATGCTCAAGAGGTAAAGCAATGGATCAAAGGGCATGATATAGAAAGATAACTGGAAAACACGGAATGAAATATTCCCCGCTATCCAATTTGAAGACAAAATACAACTAAAAACTTGCATTATATATTTCATGTCATCTGTACCAAATATACGTTGCTGTACAGGCAATTTAATATGTGCGTAGCTGACCCCGGTGACAGCGTATATCATATGCTTAAGCGGCGTCATTTTGTCGTTGCACTAAGGAATCTGTTCTGTTGTCGGATACTGTGAAATAGATGGTAAAGCCACGTTTTTTTTAAATTTATTTTTCTATGGCACAGCGTTCTTAGCTCTGAACCGACATGATGAAGAGAGGTTTGTTACCTGCTCCTGCACACACATACGTAAAAGAGGCGTTTTGACATGTACCCTTCTTTTTGTTATTAAATGGACGGAAGCTCATATGCATCTGGTTTAGCGCAACATGGATACAAATGCTGGTACATCCCGTCTGTGCTCGTGCAACATGGATACAAATATAGAACAGAACAGCCCCTGTTGATTTCAGACAATGTAAACTTCCTTTAAGAATTGGAAATTCCACCCTATTGTTGTTCGCTTTGACAAATGATTCATTTTTTTGGAGTAAACGGGATTCAAATGTTTGCAGACTTGAGCACAATTGCTCTGTTGTAAATAATATTTAATACATATTTTTTTTATTCCGAGAATAAGACTCAGTGTCTATGAAGGACTGGGATATAAAGAACGTTTTTCTGCGGCCCGGTGCTTAACAATTTTATTTGTGTGAAGATTTAAAGTATACACATGCAGGAGTAGTATTAGAACCCACTCTTGCTGGTCCTTGAAACGCAGCTACAGCAACTCTTATGTACATGTACAAACTAATCATTTTTTTTTAGATATGCCAAGGTAAACTATAGAATTGCCCACCAACATTTGTCACACATGACTGGGCTTCTTTGATTATCTGCATGAAATTTTGAAATCGTTTTAAGTTGACCTTGGAGATTAAGAATTTGATACCAACTTTTAAATTTATGCATGAAGTATAATTATGTACGGAGTCCAGATTTTTTTTTTTTTTTGGTCCATACAATTTGTCATGGGAAGAATGTTGTTAGACTATCATCGTTCAGTGAACTTCATTCTGCATCAGAGGAAAATGGCTTTGCTCACAGACATTTTGCGCGTATATCCGCAAACATAATACCTTCTACAAATTGTTTTTATGCTCGTGAAGTGTACCAGAGCATTCTCTAAGGGTATGATAAATGAGACTGAAAGAAATTACGCCTTTGCCTCAAAGTTGACAAGCGCAATGCTCCCCCCCACTAACCTTGAAAAAGTAACTGACTCTCCCCAACTGCTCAAAAGTTTTTACATTTTGTGTTACGTTTGATAATAACAACCCTTACACACACACACACACACACACACACACTCACACACACACACATACACACACACACACATATATATATATATATATATATATATATATATATATATATATATATATATATATATATCTGTATTTGTGTCTTTTTGCCCAGAACCACTTCCTAGTAGTCAATATCCTATTCCGCAGTTCGAACTCTTTACTCTCCATAAGCTAACCTGTCCCTGTCTAACCTGTATATATATATATATATATATATATATATATATATATATATATATATATATATATATATATATATATATATATATGAACTTATCATATTTTCAAAAGTTCAAATGAACTTAAACGGTTGATGTGAATATGTTCAATTCTGGTGAAAAGCAGGAAGTTCGTCCAATTGGTCCATATTTATGGACGAACAGGAACTTGCAAAATGCTTCTCAAAACGCGTGTTAGCCTGACCGAAAAAATACTATTACTCTTTATAAATATCAAAATGCAAATGCCGAATCGAATGTGACCTTTATAAATACGGTGATGCAAATTATGGGTGTAATTTGGTTACACTGAATATGAAACATGTGTAATATACATGAGCCTCCGTTTCAAGAGTTTCGTTTCAGTTAGTGGTTTATCTTTACCCGTACCTCCGTTGACATGAAAGGTAAGTTATGAATAATGTTTACTGAAGTTTAAAACATGATATACACAAAAGTTAGGTGTTAAATGCAACTTGAGGAAAGATTAACGTACGACTTTGTAATAAACGCAGTTCCGTCCAATCAATTTTTACTGCACGGACAACTTATCATTATTCAACATTATGTCGGTTAATATCATTGTAAATATGCTGGACGTACCAAAAAATTAGCCTGGGTCAATTGGTACCCCTTTTGTAGATGGTATATTCCTTACGGAAATAATAATAATAATAATAATAATAATAATAATAATTATAATAATAATAATAATATACTACAACAACAACAACAACAACAACAACAACAACTACTACTACTACTACTACTACCACTACTACTACTAGTAGTAGTAGTAGCAGCAGCAGCAGCAGTAGTAGTAGTAGTAGTAGTAGTAGTAGTAGTAGTAGTAGTAGTAGTAATAGTATAAATAATATTCATTATTATTAAAAATCAGGGTTAATGTTTTCGACGTGGAAAGTTTTACCCAATTTTGAAACAATTTGACTTTTCATTTCTGTGCCTTTTTATAGCGTTTTATTTGACATCCTAATTTTAAGCTTGTAAATCATTAATGAGCTAAATGTATAGAACCAATTAAAAAGACACCATTTAAACTAAATCACTTTGATTTTCTCAACGTTTCGAATCGATTGTGTTAAAAATGTTTTTTGAAAATGTATCTTTTGGGCATCATGAGTGTTATATAAGATTTAAATGTATGTGAATCAAAGTTCCCTAGTACAAATGTATTTTGAAGCCCAAGTTCTTGTATAATTGCGCAAACTACAATTCAGATCGGTGACTCGCCTAAATAATTTACTATCGCTATTAATTTGAGCTCAACAAACTCCGTCCGGGCCGGCTGCCATAAGGTGTAATGCTAAATTGGTCTGCGTGGGTGGTAAATAAAATATGAGAGGCTTCTTGTTCATAAATTATGTACAGAAAATTACAAACCAATTCCGTTGTTTACAGTCTCTGGGTACCCAGTTAATCAGTAACGGGTGTCAAGGTCATACAACAAATTTTGAACTTGCATTTTAAAGACCATGAGTTCTTCTGAGTTGAAAGTGGTATTTTTTAAAAGTTCGATATCAATTCCAAAGTCGTGTGACAAGCTCGAATATGAAGTTGCAGTTTTTGTAACGAATTAATTGGTTTCATACACCCAGGCTCAATTTGTAGCAGTCTGAGGACAGGTATCGATTAAATCTATGTGTTGGTGGCAATGGGGGATTTCGCAACAGCAAACCGCCGGCAAAATATGAAATGTTTTACACTGTTTATTTCACTTGTATTACGGATAACAGATAAACACAGTGAGGAAAGTTTATATCGTTTAGGCAGCTGCTGCTGTAAAACATCTGCAGTGTTACTTTGCTCCTAACAGCTGCTGTTTGGATTGGCAGTGTACACGCAATGTACTCATCTGTGCATTTGTAACACTAAAACTCTGTAGTTGTCAGAATACATACACAACCGGATATTAACAAGTTAAGTAGTCCACGATCAAGTTAATTGATTGTAAAAGGCCCCAACTACCACAGGTTACTCGGCTGCGTACGGGCCATTTAGCTGTCAGGATGGATTATTTTCTGCATTAAGAACTAATATATCACTCAGTCCATCACATCTGCCTCCTCAAGATCGCCGCCACTCACATATTTGTAAATCGTTGCCTTAGCTGGTGGACACCGGTCTGATAGCTGTTCGTGCGTATATGCCCAATATTCTCCTGGGGCACATTCTTGTACCAGTGAGGCATAAAGTGTATGTAATTTTAGTCATCGATCCAATAGGTAATGCGCTTCTACACATTTGACTTTATTCACGCGGAATATGAGTTGAGATAAAGGAAATTTAAGACAAGGGATGAAAAGTAATGTATGTGTGTACATATGTATGCATGCATGTATGTATGTATGTATGTATGTATGTATGTATGTATGTATGTATGTATGTATGTATGTATGTATGTATTCTATGTATTGTATGTATGTATGTAATGTATGTATGTATGTATGCGTGTATGTGTGCATGTATGCATGTACGTATGTATGTAAATGTATTTCTGTATGCATGTATGTATGTGTGCATGTATTACTTAAATTACACTTGCACTATCATGATGGAGTCCAAATATGATTGAAGACAGAGAGTGTAGAAGCATTTCGCCTGATTATAGAGATGTAAAGAAACCGTTTTAAACACTTTGGCAGTTATATTTTGGGAAGGAATTAATCATACTCCAACCACTTGGAACTTAACTGGCAAAAAAACGTCACGTATATTTAATAAGTACATAATCAAGACAAGCATTATACTTAATGTAAAAGGGAAGTTAAAATATTCTTGTTAACTGGTGTAAGCTTTTTATGGCCCAATTACACGCCATAGAGAATAATGCTGCAGTGAAATCATAATTGGGTTCTATGGAAAATTGACACTCGACACATTTACCTGCCTTAACACGAGTGCCATGTAGAATATTGTTAATAAAAGGTCACTACTTTAAGCAAGAGACAAGTGGAGCAGATGAAACATGCACAAGTAGCCACAATGTACAGTGTTCCAACTTTAAAACACCAATCCAATTGATGATGCCAGTATTTTTAATGCCGATATATACCGTAACACGTTACACTCATACCAGGTATACAGAAAGAGCAAGAATATTATTTTAAGTGCATAACACTGACAAATTGCATCTGAAATATCACTTGTTACTTTGAAATGGTTTATTTTATTCTTGTTTTTTTTTCGGGGCGGGGGGTATTTTGGGCGGCTATTTTTTGTTTGTTTTTTGGTTTGTCTTCGGGTTTTTTGTGTGTTTTGTTTTTGTTTTGTTTTGTGTTTTGCTTTTTAGGGGGTGGGGGTTGTGCGGTGGGAAGGAGTAAGGTTTTTGTGGGAATTTAATTTTTTTCCTTTTTTTGTTTTTTCAAAGATGGTGTGTAGAAAAATATTAATATGTGCAACGTGAGTACATGTGTACCAGTTCTCATGATTTGGATCATTGGTGTCATGAGTTTCGTGAAAATATTTTCCTTGTGTGTTAAGGCTACTTGTGACAATTTGTGACAAGTGGGAAGAAAATTCAATGTTTTTTTTCTTCCACGGGTTCAAAAGTATATAAGAATGTGTGCCACTTTAACCGCTGTTTTATTCGACCCGGCGCTTCTGTTTACTGTTTATCGTAAGGCTGGTAAAACGAAAAGGGATAGATAACATATTTCACCAGTACTTGGCAGATCTCTTCAAACGCGAAAGGTAAATTTAGGGCGGACGCGCTCTGGGCCCTAATATGATGCTGAAAAAAAATACAGTACTTTGAAATGGTAAGGTCCTACAGGAATTTTAGACGTACAGCTCTATTTGTATCATATTCCACACTGAATTTTTTTTTTGTTATTCTAAACCTTCTGATACTTAGATACGAGTCTGAAAAGAATATATTTGTGATTCTACATGGGCTGGATTGCTGATTCTCACTCCCTTCCTCTTTGATTGTTAGATCTTTAAGACTTGTAGAATTTTATGTACAAATGTACTTACTGTGGCTTCGTCAGAGCCTTATATATATATATATATATATATATATATATATATATATATATATATATATATATATATATATATATATATATTAAAAAATCTTCTGCGCAATGAGCCCCCCAAAAAGACAAGCTGCAACAGATTTATCAAATTCCACAAAGTAGCAATGTGTTCTTTGGACAAACAAATGTGAATTTGACTTTTTTATGAGTTTCATTGGAGACAACCCCAGGGTTGTTGACAAAATCATTATAAAAAGATTAATGTCGTGGGACCGGTATCGCACGATTCATTGAAAAAAGTGAAATTATAACCAGATGCAAAAACACGATGAAACGCACATTTAGACGCTAAGTAGGAAGTAGATCAACAAATTTCAATTTATCTTGGGAATAACATGTTAAGCCATGCTGCTGGCACTTGAATAAAATTTGATATATATCTAAAAATTCGGATGAGCTCATATATGTTTACGAAATTATATTTTATATATTCCACGTGTCTTTTGAAATATGTCGAAGAACCTCCCCAGTTGCTTTTCGCGGAATACAGCAGACTCCCACACCTAAAGTTTGCAAATAAGTGCAATCGTACATACATAGATCTCAAAATGTTTCAAATGTTTAGTTTGGCCCTAAAATCTACAAGCAAAATGATGCAATTTTAAGCATAATTTAGACAAGGAGTGAAAGTAAACGCCAATCTTCATAAGCGGTTAAAAGAGAAAGAGACAAGAAGAGGGGAGGGGGGAGACAGGACACGAACAAACAAGAATGCCCTGACCACATGTAATACACAATTCTCTGTTCCAGTTGAATTCATATGGACAAATATTGGGAACCTGGTGATAGCAAACCCCAAATGTCTCAGTCCACCTCCACTTCACTGTGTTATGTGCTCTATGCCATCGATTTGACCACAATTGCTCCACTATTGACTGCCTGTCGATACTTTAATTTACTTAATGCAGTTGATGTTTTTGATGTTTCTGGAGACAGTATTGTCCTTGCGTCTACAGAGCGACAGGAAGAAAATAATTTGGCACGGTTGCCAAAAGAGAATCGACCGAATACGTCTTGCGACAAGCCCCTCTGACCTTCTGTCTGCCATAATTTATGTTTTCTGTATTATCCATGTTGTCATTGGGAAAGTGCTGCTGTGAAGTGTCTGCCTAAGGCGTAATCCAATGGCGAATCACACTGTAAAGTGCACAATGCAGCGCACTCTGTTGTTAAGACAAGTGCATAGTTGTCCCTTCCCACGTTGAACGTACCTCAGTGTTGAGTTCCTGGTATGAACGCGATTATAAGTACGGTAAGTGGCGGATAGAGTCGCCTGTGGCCGACTCAACCAAGAACACGCAGGGCCTGCGAGGATACGCCCGGAATCAATAGGCAACCAGGCGTGCAAGAGCTTACTTGCCCTGACAAGCACATACCGGTGCAGATATATACATGGACTACCATCAGCTCTTGGGCTCGCATTCGCTCGTATGGCCACCGGTATCCAGCAACTTAACCACGACATCAGTCCCCAGGTATATAGTCTTTCACCTTCTACCTAGTTCAATATTGCTTTGAGCTCTAGGGTCAGTGCATGGCAGATGAGGCCGCACAGGTTCTGTCAAGATACAGTTTCGTTACTCTTGGCTTGACGGAAAACCAAAACCAACAAGGATTCAGTAGTTTTGAGAAGACACACACACATGGAATTGCAGTATTATAGGCTTTTGGACTACAGACCATTAGCAACATGTACTTAACTTTGGTATATATTTAGTCATTGATTTGTGAGCTGGGATCAACAAGCAAGTTTGGTATGGCATGGATAGCCGCATTAAAAGTTACCCATGGACCCCCGCGTCTCATGTTGGATATTGCCGGTTCATCATACTATTTAGTCGGCCAAGAGGGAGTGTCCCGCACCACAAGCATGTCCTGAGACTGTGTTGCTATGTAATTAAAGTGGAAATAACCACAATGCTTTCAAAGTACAATGCGTTGCTTCATATTATGGATTCATTATAAAAGAATGTACAGCAAAGACACCGACACCTGGATATGCCTCGTGTGCTTTACGACGGCTTTTACAGGCTTCGTGCAAAGTGACGACTGGCCTGATGAAGCCATCACAGGGCAACCCAGCAGTGGAACACAATCGAGCATGTTTTACTTTCTAAGGTAATTTATTTATTCCATTCCAATTCATTTCATTGCTCCAATACCTTCTCATAAACCAGAATTGCTGTTTCGACCTCAAACGTCATACACGTTTATGGAAAATTGTTAATTTATACTGCTTTAATTGATTCTCTTGCCACTAATATCGTACGTCCAGGATTTATTAAAAAAGCAAGTATCTGTAGGGGGGATGATTTACGATTATCAAGGCTCAAGGTGAAATTAGCCTAGTAAGCTACCCTGCAATTCGGAATATAAATCAGTTGACAGGTTGTTCCTTAAGCATTGGAAAGACGATCGGCGGCTTGCATTCAACACAAAGTTCCTGAACTAAGCTACTTCACTTTGCATGATACAAAGCATGTGTGTCCAATAAAGCACAACTTGACATAACGTCGAGAAAAGCCGAGACCAGACAACCCCTCTTTATGCAAAATGCCAAGAACCTGTCAGATCCCGTTGATCATGGTTTTGAGGCAAACGCTTTGGCCAGTTCAGCCTGAAATCCAGGGGATGCAGAAAATATCAAAACCATAAGAATTCCGACGTTTACTGTTTCAACAGAAGTGATGTTGGTGCCATGGAGACCTGTGCTGTAAATGTAAGGCTCGAATAAGGCTTTCTCTTTTCGTTGTCAATGGTCTGCATAGAATCTTTTAAAAAAGCCCACGACTCTATGGAAATTTTGGTAGTCACTCTTCATTCTTCTGTCAGCTTAAGTTACCATCTGTATTTCGGGTGAGCTTTAGCAAATGCAAGTGAATAAGACCCAATTAAGTTCACTAAGGTAGAATGCAGATGGTGTGCACATGTTTTAAAGTGAAGATATCACTCACACACAAACACACGCATATATATATATATATATATATATATATATATATATATATATATATATATATATATATATCTGTGTGTGTGTGTATTGGAGGCTGAACCGCACTAAACCTCAGCTACATCTAAGTCACACATTGCTTCATTGCATCATATCCAAAAACTACCGTTGCTTCCCAAGTAAAAAAAAAAAAAATTCTAAACATATTTTGAATAAAGAAACTTACATCTAAAGCTATGGAACATCATACGTTCACGTCAGTAGATCATAAAGTAGTGCCAGTTGTATGCATGTATCCTCACATACTGTTTAAGTTACATTCATTAGATCCCTTGTCAGTGCTTCCATGGACGCACTTATTCCTTTAGTTGTTCTCTCAGTAGATAGTCCAAATGAGCAAACTAACCAATGACAATACAGATAATACAAACACTATGAATACAACTCCATAATTATCAAACATATAACTTTTGATTTGAATCCTGGTCAGGTAAAAAAAAAAGTCTCATTAATATCATTTAACGTTTCATGTGTTCTTTTGGTACCACATTGACACAGAGTCGAGTTGGAAAGACTTGCTTGAATCAGATCTTTTAGCGAACATGGTGTATGCATGCAGTTATAACAAATGCATATGAATCTTGCAAATTGACTTATAATAGATGTACATCTTATAATTTAATATCGCTTATAAGATTTAGATCAAATTAAAGTTATTGGGTCGGTAACTTTGTCACTGAATACTCCATGTGAACAAATATAGACTAAAAATGGTGAGCTCCACAGCCCTCAGAAACCGGAGTCACTTTCGGATGTGATGAAACCTTCCAGCTGTGAGCAGCAAAAGGCGTATGGATGCATCACGATTCCCTAAGACCATTTCACAAGGACTCCTGCTTTTCCAAATAACCAAGTTCTTATGCCTCAGTGTACTTAAAGGTCAATGAAGCATTTATGTAGCAAGAGACGGATGCCCTGATTCAGCAAAAGTTGTCAGGGAATTGCCTTGCTGTATGAACGTCGGCACTAGACCCTATGATACGCTGCTCTTCTATACCCAGCATTCAACTTGCATGGTTGACTAATGATGTACGACCGAATTGGAATCACAAGACTTCATTTCTTGGAAAGAGATATTTGCAAAGGGAATGCACGAACGCTCAATACACAAATTTGCCTATTTATTGTGGCTGGTGTGGGAATTGCGGCGTGCTTTAATTGGTGCACCAAGGCTCACAGTGCAAGCATGGGCCGGTGCGACACCGGCTAAATGGAATTAATTTCATCAACAACGGTGCAGGAAAGTTTCTTGAAGACATTTTGGAATGCTTCAATTGATTGAATAATGTAGGCTTTCAGCCGTTCAATGAAATTAGACTTTTTGTCATCAAACATTCCTAGCCAGGTTAAACTATGATTGATACTGGACAGAGGTTCTCTTCCTTTGGCTAAAGTACATTTATTTGAGTCGCTAAGCACTTGGCCTTACCCAACATGATTGCATGATGTTTGTCCCATACATGATCAAACAGTTTCATTTACCTTGGCAAAAGTGACCCAGGTCAGTGAATCAATCTATTAATAAAAACAGCTGTTACTATACTCTGATATTCTGTTATGACCGAAATTTTGTAAATGGGTTTCTGTGGATTAGATTTCATTATATTGGATGTATAGCTAGACCTATGAACATTTTGAACTATATTGATATAAATACTAAAACAAAGACGATGCAGACGTACTACCTGGATACATTGATTAGCGTGTCGTGTTAAATACATTTCTTATTCTGGAAAATGAATATTGTCCTGATTATTAGTTTAAGTAGTTATCGCCCGCTACATCTGCCCCATGTTTCAGAAAAAAAGTTATTTGTGTGCATACAATAAACCCACTTTTTCGTCCAAACAGAACATTTTAGATGAGGATTATAGATAAGACCTCTCAATAGTGCACAGCCATAGTTGGCCTACAACTGACTCGAGCAAAGGTGGCTTAGTTATGCCGTGACCAGGAGGTGGTTAAAGGTACAATACTGGTGCAAGGAAATGAGCTCACGCTGAATAATGCCAGCCCGGGAGTGTCAGCACCGATAATTACTTTGAACAATATGTATTACATGTTACTCGGCTGTTCCGAGGTCACAAAACAAATAATGCACCTGAAACCAAGCATAGCTGTATTATGAACTATTATATATTCACTATACAATTTGGGACTCACAATTAGCCTGTAGAACAAAAAATAAGGTCCTTCAAGCAAAATGTGCTCAGGCTAAAAGCCTGGTTAGCTTAGACGTAATCCACAATAATTGCTGAAAAAGGCAAAAGTTAAAATGTAATGGAACTGCTGCTATGTGTCTAGTTATATTCCATTTCCTGGAAATAATTAGCAAATCATATCTCATGTAGACCGAACATTATACAAGTGGTTCTTCGTCTGGTCAGTCTGCACACCACAAAGATTATCGTGGATACCGACTGTGTCATTTTTCCTCCACTAGCAAAAGTTTCGCCTACTGTAAATCAAAATATGATTTAAGACTACATTTAATCACTGCACGGTAGTAGCAAATGTCACGAACCCATGAAGTTTATCACTCTACGTTGGAAACTAAATTTTTTTGTTGTTTTGCGTTTTTAAAAATTGACATTTTAAAAAATAGCACTTTTGCCGTCAGTCTTTTGTTTTATTTGTATTTTTTCTCAACAAAAGTGCATGTTGTTTTTAAATCATTCTTTTGTATATACCATATTTTTTGTAAAACCACTTTTTTATGTCATTCTTTTGATTAATTTGTTTTGTTTTGTTTTCATCACGATTAAATAAATACTTAAATATTTACTTTCACTTCAAACTATTTTTCCTATCAGTACTGTATCCCCATTGCTTTTCTAAATTACAATAACATTATTTTCTTCTTGAGTAACGCTGCCTTTATAGTGAGCTTAGGATTTACGGGAACTTTTATATGTCCTTCTAAACCGTTTTAACTAAAATGAGGCCCTCGTACAAATTATATGTCTATACATTAACCACGCCTCTTGGCAGGAACAGAGTTTAGAGAACAACAGATCAGTGTTAGGTGCCTATCCTCATTTTAAAGACGCAGCTTTGTAACGTCTTTTGCTGTCAATAGAGTTTAACTCACTCTTGCATAATACATACCTTAAGGGACATAACCGTCAACATTCTGTACATGCAACTTAACGTTTACCTTGTTTATAATAACAGTCATTTGTTATAAAACTCAGAAAATATGTGTAACATACAGGCAAAAAGTAAAATGTAAGTAAGGCATGACTTTACCACGAAATGTCGTCAACGTTTTAATGCATCCAAAAATATAAACCAATTAGATTGTATGAAAACTGGATTGTGACAAAATGTGTATAAAGGGTTCTGTATAGCCTACTGCCATTGGTGTTTAAAGATACTGATACGTTGTTGTAATTCTGTATTAAACTTAAAATTGCAAGTATGAAGGGAAGCAAAGTATCATTTAATATTTTACAACCTGGTATATTTTTTCTGCAATGTGTCGGTCAAAGTTTTTAGCACGATGTTCTTAGAAGTTGGTCTCATATATGCCATGACCATCATGTTTTATTTACCATTGATCATATCATTTCGGGTATTTGCTATTTACATGTAAAGTCGAGGTCTGTATTAAGAAAAAAAGACATTATCTTAACTTATGTTTCGGAGAGCTTCATGCAAACCAACCTTGTGGTGACCAGGTCCAACTCTTCTCACATATTTTTCCCTCACGTTTTGCAGAAGACTTGAAATTCAGCCCGCTATAACAAGTGTTGAATAACTGATGTATTGTAAATTCCAAGTCGAATGGTTTAAAAATACACAGGGCGAACCCTTTTTTTTTTCTTGCAAGATGTATCTAATTGTACAAAATATTACATGACCGTGTTTTTTGCAGGGGAGATGATCTATTTACTTCCAACTACACTTTGGACTTGGGTTATAGTGAGGCACCGGAGTTGGTAGAATACCCTGGCGCCTGCGTTATAAGTGGATATATGGACGTACCGACCAATTGGTATGGTTATCTTACTAGGGTTAAACTTAGAACAAAAGCAGCTAAATTTTATTATCACGTAGTCTATCCAGACCACCAATGCTGCCTGAAAATTTTATTTTACCTGGATGATCAGCTAGATGAATTAAGAGCCTATATGAGTTGTCTTCAAAAGGAAGCCATTGTTGGGCACATGAGGGATCATGTGATAGAACTCTCACCCGAGGCTCAATTTTCAGGGTGTCATCGCAATAGGACTGAAAGAGGAACTCGTGTCATAGAGTGTCAAAGTGGACGAATATTTAATGCTAACAGGATACGCACTTGGCATATTGCAGCGTGCAACTGTCGCTCTCCTACTGGGCTTCGCTTCAGATACAGGTTCACTATGTTTGGTCATATGGGTCCTTGTCCAACATTTGGAATGAGAAGTAAAGCAGGACATTTAGCATCGCCTTATTACATTCACATATGCTTTGGATTTGTCACTCTTCTAAATTCTATACATTCCTTTTTCAGTGTAGGCTGGCCATCATGACACCCGAAATAATTTATGACAGAAAAGAATTCATCAGAAAAAAAATCATGGTTTTAGCATAAAAACCACACCATCTTTGCAGCTGCAACATTAATCCCTCATCTGCCATTGTAAAAGCAATAGACCAAAGGCATATTTCACTTGCTCAATGATCCTAATAATGATAGCTAGCCTTCATGCTGAAAGAACTGTGCTGGGTTATACTTAAGCTGACACGAGGGAAAACGGGGAGCTTGGATTAATCCCAGGATTTCAGCGTGTGCACGTCATTTTCGCCTGGAGATGATCAGGGCATGTTAATATCGGCGGCATTGGAAGAAGGATTGTAACCAGAAGGGGTTATCGTGAGTGTGAGATAATGGCACTCGTGTGTGCCAGAAGACAGCAAATTTACCCAACAGAAGCCACAGGAGATGCCCGGGAGGCATAGGCTGCATTCCTGTTCCCCGGCGTTACAAGCAAACCAGGCGTGTTGTATTGACCACTGAATATGTAAAGTGGACCACCCAATCAAATCCGCTCGTTATGCTCTTTTGGACTCTACTTTGAAGGTCAAATCGATTCAGGATTAAAACAGAATCCGATAGAGAACATTAAATAAGAACAATTGCATGCAAATGCATACACTTTTTTCCGGGTTTTGTCTTATGTTTCACTGATTGTGCCTGCCCTAGGTCTGATAGGTCTGCCTTATCCAACTGTTTTGTGATTAAACAAGTCGTGAGTCGCAAGCCTCGTTTAATTCACATGGTCAATAATGAATTTATGACCTTGTGACACGTATGGAGGATCTCAAGTGGTAAATAAATTTATACTGGCTATTAAGGCAAAATATCAATATCATTTTCGATAAAACAAACAAAAAATATATATATATAAAAACAGGTATATCGACTTCAGTTTTTTAACTGTTCTTTACACATCTATATTGGCAAAAGAATCATAATGGCCATTAAAATGCAAATGGGCAGTCCTTGAGGAACCTATAGGATCTTTTGCACCCTTGATGAGACCACTAAAGCTCTTGAACCTTTGAGGAGGCAACATGACTTCCTGGATCCTTGAGGAGACTACGGGACATTTGAATCCTTGTGTAGCTACCTAGCCTCTTGGATCCTCACTTCAATATGGCCATTATGCTACCAAACATTTAGTCTTGTAAACATCTGTTTGTGTTTTCCATGGACGATTCCTGGTCCAACATTTTGTTGTAAGATTTACCATGCATGATTTATTAACCAACATAAGAATACAAATAAAAATTATACACTTGCGCACAACTGTTGAGATTTGTAACCAGGGCAACCAATGCGCATGTTCCTGTATTTCAGTTGTAACTTTGAAGAACCCGGGAGAACGTAAAGACATCGTTCCAACAAAACACTTTTGTCTGGGACAAATCCTCAGTGTACCGGTTTAGGTTTGCATGTTTCTATTTTTATCTTTCTTTTTGAGTCGTTATGGCGGATATTATCAATATTTCTATTTCGTGAACAATATAGCAAAATGACACATGTACGCCTTACTTGTATTGTTAAAGGTTCTTTTGACAAGGATGGGTACCATTGTGCCGCTGCAGAAGTTGCGATCTTTAAATTATTAGCTAGCGATTATTTAAAAGAGTACTCAAAAACAGCTGCAAACTAATCAGACATTTTGGCGTTATAAATACCAGTTATCGTCTTCTGGGTAGCACAAAATGGTGGTCAGGTCTGTCATCTGACGGCGGCACGACGTCATGCGGGCAAACCAAAACATATTTGCATTTCTGAGCAGCGTTTCCACATCTTATGTGGTGATAACCTTACCTCTCGTTGTTGCCCTTCTAAGACACGCAGGTATTGTCAGAAGTACATGTTCTGTTAAAGAACTTAAAGTACTGAAAAGCGTGTCCAAAATACTTCGTATAGCACACAGCAACAAAACGATAACACTGTATTATGGCCAAAAACTACAAGTAGACACATTCTGCATACATATCACGTCCGCCACATTTTTCAGTGTCGACCATTGCTGTTTTTAAAAGGGCGTTTCATTGGTGTTCGATCAGCATGATATATATATATATATATATATATATATATATATATATATATATATATATATATACATACATATATACATATATATACATATATATATATATATATATATATATATATATATATATGTATATATATATATATATATATATATGGTTCAGCGTGGTAACAGAGGAATCAGGGAAGCTATTATGATATAGTTACATTAAAGTCCAAGTGCCGTGCTTCTTGCAAAGAGAATTTCTCCTGCAAAGGGTACAATAGTTTACAAAGTTTACCTTTCGTTGTCTATTTGCATGCACGGTACATGCTGTTAAAACGACGACAATGGTGGTCCTTTGGTTGTTTACTCCTTGCCTTGCCTAGCTGACGCACAGTTTTGGAAGAGGTAAAATGGCGTTAAGGTACAGTCGCAAGATGCTCGTGACTCAATGATCAAGGTGCATTCGCCATACAGTGACTGTTCCTATGCAATTATTAAAACGTGGTTAAGCACAATGGCAGTTGCAATGGTACAGATTTAATGATAAAACATGCCGCTCAAAGCCAGTCAAGAAACCAGACGGAGGGTATGGCAAAAAGCTTCAAGATGTTTTGTAGCACTTTGAATTGACTTCACATGCACTTCTGCGCAAAATGGTTCATGTTCTGAGAAGCCTAAAATTCAGTTTTCTTGCCTAACAAATATTTCAGTGTGACTTGCTATGTGTGCTGTTTTAATCCAAACTGACACACGTTACGAGGGCTAATCATACAGACAAGAGGAGAATACCGACAAAATAAACCCCGAGATATCGTTTAAATAAGTTTACAGGCTCTTTGTGCCCTTCGAAACAGGTATACCTTAATATTGGAGCAAAGACAATGCAGTATGCTTTCCATACTCATGGGATGTACAGAAAAGCTGATAGGTTTTGTCTTGGATTCAGCTTGTCTTCCATTATAGAAAATGGTTCCAGCAACATAATGAGTTGAAACTTTACAGCCAACTGGAAAACAACTGTCAAAATAGAGATCAATGAAACATCGTCCAACACGAGACAGCAAAATTATTTTGGCTCATGAGTGTTTTCCCACTAAGGTCTATTTTCATCAGGCATAAGCTGGATGTATGTTACCTTTCACCAAAACATCGAACTTAACCGAAAGGTACTGCATCTGAATCACGTGATGTTTAATATACTACCATGATTGAAGTGAAAAATTTTATGCATCTACAATCTTAAACCTAGTGTATCTTAAATAAACTGTACTTGCCTCGCAAGTATTTGACATGAGCCCCAATGCTAAAAGTCGAATGGTTTATGGACATAGGAAAAGAAAACACCTTAAACGCTACTGCTTCTAGAATAATCATAAATGATAACCAAACTTGACTCGGTATCAATGATTATAGAAGCAGGGCTTATTCCCTACCAACCTTGAAGTAGTGCGTCCAAAATTAACAAACTTTACAGCTGACTAAAACATCAGTGTTTACAGCAGTGAGGCATATTTACCAGAAAACTAAATGCTAACCTTGTCGCATCTGCAACACCGAGCATCTCAGGCCACGAGATACGTTTCTGTATAAAGCGTCAGTAATTATAAGTGGTTTATGCATCCCTCAAAAGTTCTGACGGCGATTGAATCTAAAAATTCCAGGTAATATAATCAACATCTAAGCCAAACTGCTTAGAGTAAAAAATGAACAAAGTTATTTATGGTTTCTTTGCAGACAATCCGCTTTGACGCACTCAAAAGTCTCAAAATTGATCAAATTTGGTACAATCAAAAATTGCATCTGGTGAGAACATAACACAGAGGCCAAATGTATATTGTAACACGTTCACACAACCCACAAGTGTATACTGTGACACTTTCGCTTTTTTATACTCACTTGACTAAGTTTATAAGTTATAACGCATATATATATATATATATATATATATATATATATATATGTGTGTGTGTGTGTGTGTGTGTGTGTGTGTGTGTGTGTGATGTGTGCGTGCGTGTGCCTGGACTTGCAAATGGTTCAACACTTCAACCTCTTCCGGGGAATGTACAAATGGTGCTTTAGAAACGAAAAGAATGAGGCTAACCAAAACTGGTCGATTAAATAGAACTTAGCGAAATGTTATTTGCGCAATCCTGAAGGCAGGAAAGGAGCAGCCGGTGTAAGTGGTCGTTTGTTAGGTAAAACTAATCCTTTAAAATAGACTGGAAACAGTAACGCAAGTGTTATAATCAATGGTATACAATGCATACGCACAAAGCTAGACTGTTTGCTAACATCCAAATTCGATAATGGCTCGTTGTACCTGAATGGGTCGATAGAGCCGGTTGCCCGACCCCATTCTGCAGTCTTAATCTATACGGACCAGGCTTTCCCTTACCACCAGCATTCATGTCCTCAGAGCTAGCTGCCCGACATTTTCACCTACCAGTTCCCCGTACACTAAGATGCATGTGTGAACCTTTACGCTGGCTTCCACTGGGGCTGTGTCAAACCTCTTGCATTGGTCGGTATTACTGCGTTATAAAACATACAGCATGCCTCTGATGTATAACCAGCAGCTGTTTTCTTCTGATTTCAATCCACAGGATTCTCAAATTCTATAGCCATTTTGGGAAAATATACATATATGAAAGACACAAAAAATGCCAACATAAAGCTAATCCAACGCACTCATCAGAGGATTGGTTTCGTGCGAATATTCTATTGGACCCCATCCGGCCTGTGTTGGAATGAACACAGTGTCAGCATGGCACATGCCGATATGACAGAACATTTTTCATGTTGTAAATAATTGCAATTTTGCTTAAGTTCATATTTAACAATTGAGTGGTGCTTTCAGTGTTTGGATATGCAAGTTGTAGTGTGACTAAAGCCTTTCAATAAATGTTTATTTAAAGCAGTCACAAATAAATATCCTTGCTCAGATATATAGATGTAAGTTAATACCTAGGCATATGCACTTTGGGATTGGGCGGAAAGTATCAAGTGTCGCGACATGATTCGTGCTTTATAAATTCCCAGATAGCCGTCATTTAAACCTTAGAAAGTCATAATATTAGACCGAGTCCACAGCTTTCCTCATAGGCCCGGGGTAGGAAGTTCCCAGCGGACGCCGATGAAAACAGTTGACCATTAGGATGCTAATAGGCCTGAGAACTCCTCTCTGATATTTCAATTGAAACTATTTTTGGACAGGACAATGTTTAATAAAATGGTTAAAGTGGACGACATTTGAAATTACCATTCGCTGTTAATTGGTTTGGCCGGGACGGTGGTAAGGCAATATTATGGAATGG
Organism: Hermodice carunculata; assembly: GCA_964020975.1. Taxonomy (NCBI): domain Eukaryota; kingdom Metazoa; phylum Annelida; class Polychaeta; order Eunicida; family Amphinomidae; genus Hermodice; species Hermodice carunculata. Next base: position 85,825,671 of record OZ026620.1, on the reverse strand, counting down.
GAAGTAACACCTGTTCAAAGCCTTTTATCTCAACAATATATTCTACACACATAGTAAATGTGGGTATGATCATCACCATGGGAATTTTGCCAATCTATAAATCTGCCAGAACAATTTCCCATCTCAAATCGTCATAAAATGCCACTGAATATGGAAAATGTCTATATTTGACTTATATATATATATATATATATATACATATATATATATATATATATATATATATATATATATATATATATATATATATATATATATATACATATATATATATATATGTTTGTGTGCCTGTGTGCATGTGCATGTGCGCGCGTGTGTGTGTGTGTGTGTGTGTGTGTGTGTGTGTGTGTGTGTGTGTGTTCCAAAAACCACAAGCTATTATGTTGTTTCTAATCTGTGTAAATATAAGAAAGCCTCGCGGATAATTTTAATTTTGGGCTATTTACCTGACACAAATTGATGAAGGTGCAAATTCTCCGGATGTGAGGTCTTAGGATGAGACAGTTTCTCGTTTCTTCGCATGTCAGTGTCTTCCGTTTTTATGAATTAATGGAAGTGTGATGATACGTCTCTATTATCAAGTGATTAATGATAAAGGGAGACCCCATTTAACTAAAATACAATATTTAGTGCTAGTGATACACGATTATAGGGTGGGGATTCACAGTAAACTGTATCATAATGTGTCAAAACTCGCAAATCAACACCAAGTTCCAAGTTTTCATGCACGCCTCCCATTTGTAATAGGATGAATACTTTTGATTTTCAATTATTGACATACTCTTATCCTGAAATAAGAGAAAAAAATGTCAAAATAACAACATTTTTCATTTTGACCAGTGCAGCATGTGAATAGTGCTTGACATTAACACTGCAAAAGACCTGGAAAAACACATCAAATGTACCTTTTTACGACACACATAATGAAGAAATGCCAAGTTTATGTGGAGTAAGCAATACGATGCAAGCCTAACTCATGCACATTGTCTCATCTTGAAACACCCTCTTTGTCAATGTACAAATGCTATTAAAACGTCACCGTGGGTCCTCGGCCCATCTGTTTTGGGATTGTTCCTATGGGCCGGGGTGGGGATGGGAGGGTAGGGTTTTGGACTTGACATTTGCCTAGGCGATGGTGCTTATGGTACTTTTCACTTTTAATGAGTGTTGCGGAATTAAATTCCTTCATCAAGGGGGTTGGCGTCGCATTTCATGTATGTTACAAGAACGGTGAGATACCCACTGTCATTTGCAGCACAAGTCAAACACAGGTTTTAAATACATAATTGGTGAGCGAGTTTGCTCTTCTCGTTCTCAGACAAGTGATAATGTTTCGTGGAGAGCTGGCACTCCGGTGGGTGCTATGTGTGGCTGAAAACAGCTGTTGGCTATCTAAGATGGCTATAACCAACACGACACGAGTAATTATATACAATCTTGTACTAAGACTACCGTGTGAGGGATGTCACCGCCACAAATGCCTGGTCTCACTCTTTATCATAGTTTCATTTTATCCTAGTACGGGTGATACTCCTAACATGTTGTAGCATATTATGCATATTTGGGGTCACTCTTACATTTTGAGATAGCAGAAATGTATAGAGGAGCAGAGTAAAAATACTAGGCACTGATTAGTTGTAAGGTGGTAAACTCACTGCAATTGGTACCTTGCTGTTTTCGTCATTCAGTTTGATATTAAAAGTATAATTTTGAACAATTTTCAAAAGTGCAAATGTAAATGACGAAAAATGAAATCTGTCTTGAGTTAGGCCGCGTGAATCAGAATATTCTTGCTGGATTATTTCAATTGGATTTCTGTTCTTCCATATTCGGTGTAACTCTGTAAACAGCTGCATACAGAAAGGAAGGCAGTCTTTATTTCATTAATCACGCAGAAACATTAGCTTCTTCTGTGTATCGTTCTACTTGTAGAACTACTTTGAAGCTAATTATTTCTTGATTGGTGAGTAAAGGTGTTAGCAACATTATAGTGACAATAGATATACGTGAAATTCTGTCTCAGAAGTTGAAAATGCAAACAAATGAAAATCTTATTCTCTATAATTCCGTAAGTAAGAAGAGAAGCAGGAAAGCAAAAAGAAAGACAGAATGAAGGAAACAAGAAAAAACCAAAGACTGAGGGAGCAAAGGATACAGGGATGGTGGTAGTAAAGGATAGATACAAAAACAAGTAAATACAGAAAGAATGATAAAAGAAAAGAAAGAGGAAGAAAAGAGAAAAGAAAGAAAGAAAGAATTGGCTACAGTCTCTGTTTAAGAGACTCAATCATGAAGCAATAGACAAGTAATCATCAAGCTGGACTATCTTGCTTCCATAAAAGTCAGTATAGATATTTTTTATACATCCTCTGGGGGCTGTATCCTAGAGTTATCATGCTTATAGACTAGCCTTTCAGTTCTGGCTAACTTTATCTGTGAATATCCCTCGCGTACTTCAGACCATCTCCTGCGGTAGACAACAATATGCACGTCACGGCCATTTCCGCCAGCAAAGAGATTAACTGAAGAGGCACTTTCTCCCCTGACAAATGACTTTAATTAGGATGCTGATACAAGGATGTCAAATAAACGCCCAGATTGTCCTCTCCTATTTTCCTAACTTTACATTTGTGATAGGCTTTAACAAAGGTGCACGGACAGATTATTGATATGGCGACCATTACTGATATCCAAAGATAATTACACAAGGAGTCCCTTTTCCCCAGCACAACGATATTCCCCTGCTTAACAACCCTCCCGATGAACGTCTTATGTTCACTTGTACATTGTACCGTGCAGGACGAATCTTGTAGTCCTGTGACTACTCATAATCGATCACTCCTATCACAATCACCGCCTTATTACATGTTTTTTTTTTTTACTTTTATTAATGAAACCGATTTCTCTTGTTTTCAATTAATCAAATCACGCGAACAATTTGGATTATCGATCTCTGACTGGGTAGTGATTGTTTCATGCGGAATAATAACAACATCCCCAGGAGCCCTAAACAAAACCATCTGCCTGTCCTTATATGGGACTCACTCAGTAATGATACGCACAGGCGGTCTAAAGAAAATACCATCATTTATTCCTCATTATTTTTCCAATTCGAGTCAGAAATGATCTTGTCTGTTCTTAGTGACTTGGTCAGAGGTTTCAATTGCCCACGAATTGCTTCACTTTAGGCGTTAGCTTATTTTACCTTGTCATCTACAGTAAATACATGGTTGGGGATGGGATCCTCTATTTCACGAGGCAATTTACCTCCAGGTTGCAATGAAAAAGATCCATTCCCACAAATGATAGTGACATCATGATGTTCTGGTCAGGGACGCTTGCACTTAATGTAAGGAAGTATCACATGTTACAGTGAACACTTCTAGTATTAAGAATCAACGCAAAAATATATTGAAATTAATATACATTTGGGTTATCTTTTAAAGAAGTTAAGAACGGGGGTGGGTGTCATCATGATGGTATGGAAAAAAGGAAATTTACATTTCCGCCCATGGCTGCAGAATGATGCTGGCTGTTAAATAGAAACACACGATATGTATATTCATTACATGTTAGTTATAATCCATAGCCAGGAAATGCATGATCTGGCGATGTATTTCTCCTTACAGTTCCGTATTAGGCGGAGGGAGTAGAAGACCCGACGTTTGATACTACTGTGACCAATTATGTTAATTAATATCGTTACATGTCATTTACGATCATCAGCCAGGAAATACCTTATCTCACTCTCACTCTGTATTTCTCATAACAGTTCCCTATTTGGGGGAGGGAGTAGACGACCCGACGATTGATACTATTGGGCCAATTATGTTAATACATGCCCATTAACGTTGCCATATGAAATAAATCAGCATCCAATGGCGGTGAGTAGTAATATGTGTGTAAGAACAATAAAATACATTAAAAAAGAAATCTAAGATCCCAAGAGGTCGGCAAAATTGTAGGGGATAAAATAGATTTAAGCTTAGACTGACATTGTGCACCTGATATTTGTTAAATTACATTGACTTACTTTTTCACCCATTAAGCTACCTATGTAAAACACGTGTTTGTTGATAAATTAAACAATTGTCATCAAAATCTAATAATCTTAAATTTCATGGATAACTCGTTTATATGGACAAGTTTTCCCAATGAAGACCATGTGTTTTTGATATATTTATTCTCAGGAAATTACCGGATCTTTTCCAAACTACTTTACGAATGGTAGTGTGTAGTCTTCCATATCGAAATTCTCGGCAATGCAAATTATTAACTATTTTAACAGACGGTTTCATTTACAGGAAATGTCTAGTCTTCAATGTAAAATTCGATTTGAAAATGTGTGTCAATACGTTGTTTATTGGTTATGATAATCATTGTGTATTTTGAGAATAAATTTTGGTGGCAAAACAGAAATGTTGATCCTGGATAAACTTACAATGAATTTTCGCCATACTTTGACAATATATTCTGGTTGCACTACGCAAAACGCATTCGTGCACAACCAGATACCGCGATATATTCTGCTGTGCCATTTATGCAAGAACGACCACCAAAACGTGTGTCCGATTTAATTTTCCACCAATGGCACACTCAATGCTACACCTTTCTGCATAGAGGATAAAATTTACAGTCATTCATATAGCGGCTATTTGAAATATGCTAAACTCATAAACTCAATTTATATATCAACTAATAATCGCAACGGGGGGGGGGGGAGCTCATTAAGATATCATTTCTTAGAATCTGCCTTAACATTTCATTTTTTTCTCTATTAGAAGTATCAATTACAATCTATAGTTTCTGCCAAATAAATCTGATCTAAATCTGCATATAGAAAAAAGATGATTTGCCAGTTTAAGCAGACATAATTTTCCATAACCTCTTTACCTCTGTTGACCCATATATTGCATAAACTAGGGCAATGTTTTCATTCAGTATTTGTACTTAACACCAAAAGGAAGATCGTGACTTAAGGAATAGCATAATATGAGAAGAATGTCGTTGAAACTCCTGGCGTTTTGATTCGCCCTGTCCAGTCCAATGCAGCTTACATGTAGGCTCCTGCATCGCATTTTCTAAAGACGACCGTAAAATAAAAGCGCTGAAATACGACAAAAGATGGAGTATATTTCTAATATGTGATACCATAAAGAGGTACTGTACAAAAGGCAAGGTTTTAGTGTAACCCTATGTCACGGTCATATTTGTCTATTTTGCAGCTACGCCATACATATGAAGATAACCCCCGTACTTCCAACTCAACGAATGCAATATTTTTTGCCTTAGACTTCTGAACAAAAAGGATCAATTAAACTCAATCTATCATTCCCAAGTTTTGACTGAGTTTACATTTTTCCTGGGCTGGCACTTTTAGAATTTCGTGCCCACAACGTACCGATGGAAACCGTTGACTTACGCTATTCTTGTGCTCTCACACAGTCTTTGCAACTGTACTTCAATCGAGGTGGGTTTACAAAAAATATAGATCTACATGTTGTTTCGTTATGTCAATTCGAAATGCATCTATTTTTTTTATACCATTTGCAATGAAAGGGTTAAGAAAATTTGGCAAGTACTAGAACACAAGTGATTTTTTTATTGCGCGCAGTTAGACAGACCAACTCTCAAAATCATTATGGACAAAGGCGTACATATTCGAAGACATATATTTGTAAAATTGTGATCTTTCCATGTGTCATTACTACCGACGCTGCAGGAAAATGACATTATAAGAAACTTTAGATACGGTATACATGAAACTGGTATATTGAATCCACATATTGTCTCTGCCAAGAGGAACGTGCGCTGGTCTATTAAAAGTATCTGGCACAAACTAGAAAATTGTTTCCCCGGGGCGACATTATTATAGCCCTACCGAGGGAGCTTGCGGAGTGTGTTAACAGGCTTGGCAATCAGCGGTCGACGGTTGCTTCTTGAGTTTTATGCTGTGTAAATGAAAAAAATGCCCCAGTCCAGAGGCCACACCATGCTGAGATAACACACGTGGCTTGAACTGGACCATGTGGGGTCGACCAGAAAAACAAGGAAAAACAAAACACAAACGAATAAAGATGGAGTCCTGGGTAGGTCATGATTCCATTTTGGTACAGTTGTCAAATATCTCAAGGGTGGACAGGTCACACTTGGCCGATTAATGTACGTATCCAATTCAATACAAAGAATTTTATAAAGTACTTTGGGGGTTAGAGGCGTGTATCTTTATTGGATGGTCTATTGATGTAGATTTTATTGAATAAAACGCTTACGTCTGTAGTTCAACTTATCCATTATGCAGGCACATATATATATATATATATATATATATATATATATATATATATATATATATATATATATATATATATATATATATATATATATATATATGCATAACAGCCACAGTGAAAGATTCCGTACATAATAATATTGACCCTCCCTTCAGGCCTAAACTGGCCTCTGTTGGCACTTGACCAGTTTTATGTTGTTTGGCCTGAGGGGCTGTATGGTCTCTTATTTACAAAAATGTTACTCCCTCGAAAATTATGTCCTATCGGATTTACTTGCTTGTTGCCCATAATGGTTAATGTTCTCTTGTTTCTTGAAAATACTTTAACGTACCCCATCGATCTGTGCAAACGCTGGACTTAAACGTTTACATGATTGTATTGAAAATAAAAGCAACCTGTTGTTTACATCTTAGAACATCATAACATTGCCTTAATTGCAGGGCTTCCTCTGGCTGTCCTTTAAATACCAAGGCACATTTGCGCAACAGCGACAGTGAGAGATTGCGTACATGGAAAAAAATCCACCTTCCCTTCATTGAGGTTATATACAATTGGATGAATGGGATGATTATTCAAGTCACTGTGAGGCCATTAATTGCATTGAAGCGTTCATGGTCTGAAACGCTTTTCAGTTGCATTTAATTTGCATGATTTCCAATGTTCTTTTTTTTCTAAAATCACACCAAGCGAGCACCTGTCTATGGGGATCCATAACTGGGCCAACCTTGCGGTTTCTATCTGTTGAAACTGCAGACGAGAGATCAAAAACGGGTTTTCGAAAAAGAATAATGGTTTGGGGAAAAAGAATGTCTGCATTTGTAATCCAGGCAAAGAATATGCGCTTTAACCCTCTCCCCTAAACCGACCAAACCCGCACCTTCGTCAATGTCGTCTGCTTCAATATTTTCGATTAATTTCAAGAGTTATGACAAGCCGCTTGATTCATAATTGTAGAAAAGACCTATTACTATAACATACGTCAAATCACTACGTTTCCTTGACATGGGCTGATGGCCCACCACCCAATTACAGCCCACGCGAACGAAAGCTCTTGATTCAGTCTTGTTTAAAAGAAAACTGTTTAATGTATCTCTCTTGATAGGAGTGTTATGGTAGTAGAGAATACCCGTCTTGTTTGTTTCCCATGTGGACATGCATTCATTTAGTCTATTCGGGTAGTTACGGTGAGGAAGTGGAGTTTCATGGGAATGAGTTAAATTTGCTTGTGATTAAACAATGTTAAAAAAAAAAAGTGGTTAACAAAGTACATGTGGTCCTCCTGAAATAGTATATAAGGAGCAACACTGATGCGCTATTTGGTACATATACATTTTGGTCTAAGCATTTGTGACCTTTGCAGATCAATAGGTCTGTACATTTATCTGTGTGACGGAATTTGGCGAGTGTGGTTTATATCAATGATGGAAGCTGAGTGATTGTAGCACTGCGCTATAACCTCCACCCATGGGCAATCATGTACTGCTAAGCGGATAAACAACATAAAATACCTAAGGTATGATCCTATTTAAAGGAATAATCGTAAAAATAATAAAGAGAAATGCGGTGTTCGTGGCTGCTCAGTATATGTGCATCGTTCACTGGTTGAATCCATTATTATAATAGCAGGGTTGTTCACAGCGGCCAAAGAGTCGTTATGAGGCTTCAGAATAAATAACAGTTTGGTAGAGAGATCAAAATATGTACCACATGGTGATACCTACTCCAGCTACATTTCGTTCAATAATTTGACAACCCACAGGGAATAAGAATGTATGATAAGCACAGACAGCATTCAGTTCATATAAAACAACGTCCTTAAGTGCACTTGACCTACTATGAATGTTGGCACAGTACGTTACTCCGTTTGTCACAATCTATAATGAATACCACCTCGTGAGAGGTGAGATTTGGCAGAGAATTAGAGAAAAGCAAGGAGGAGATATGCCGTCTTTCATTTGTCTAGTTCATTAGATCGATTATTTGAAAATGCTCTCACCAGAAGCACCGTGTTTGTATGTTTACAAATACAGTGTCCAATTTCTTAACCATACCTACAAAAATATTCACGGCCAACTATGAGGCAGTCATGTCATATGGTACAAAATCACAACGCACCTAACATATCTGCGAAAAATCCAAAGTACGACACCTATGATATCTAATCCTGTAAAAATAAACGGCATGAAGAGTCTATGTCCAAAAGACATGTATATCATCCACATGTTTCAAATGGACGAACACAGACTTGCTGCTGCCCTCTCTGACCACAGGCCTTCTAATGAAATGTATGACCACCACCACGGGTACTGACGACCACAGACCTTCCACTGCCATGTCTGACCACCGCTCTGGGTATTGACCACGAAAGTCTTTCCACTCTCGTGTCTGCTCACCACCATGGGTATTGACGAAGACAGATCTTCTACTGCCATATCTGACCACCACCTAGGGTATTGACGAACATAGACCCTCGACTGCCATGTCTGACTACAGCGCCTGTGGTATTGTTGAACACAGACCTTCTATTGCCGTGTCTTACGAAGCCACAGAGGGTATTGAAGAACAGACATTTTCTGTTGCAAAGTCTGACAACACCGCCTCGGATGGAGCGGCTCTAGACATGAAGAACACCACCCTTAGTAATTGGTGACCATGAATCAAATCAGCCGTAATTATATTTTATACAAAAATGTTTTAAAGAAAAAAAAATGCAATGCTGTACTGAGAAGTACACAAAACAAGCCAAAGACAGATGAAAACTTGTATCTGTAATTTTGTTAATAACAGACCATTTATGAAGCCCATTCTAGTCCAGTTCAATCCATTTCACCGTTGTCATTTTAGTGGTAGATTATTAACGTACTATGTTTGACTAAAATGGAACAAATACTCATTGATGAAATAATCCACATCAAGTTGAGAATCGTAAAATATACATGACGTAACATATGTGGTGCAATACAATACAGGATATCCGCACTTTCTCTCTCTCTCTCTCTCTCTCTCTCTCTCTCTGTGTCTGTCTCTCCCTTAAATACACACACAGATATATATATATATTTATATATGTATATATATATATATATATATATATATATATGTATATATATATATATATATATATATATATATATATATATATATGTATGCATGATAAACAATAAGATACAATAAAAAAGACAATGGAAATTAGGAAAAACGCAATGGTACCCTTTTTAGTATTCTTCCATATCCGATTGTATGACGAAGCCACAGGATTTCAAAACAAAAAAAAATCGATTACGAATTATTCCATACGTATTAATTGAAGTAAGTCACATCCATATCATAGGTGCTCAGGAGCCTTGCACCCACCCCCTGGAATGTACCATTTAATCTGATGATGCTTCTAGAATTAAAGAATAGCAAACACGAGAAGCTGGGAGAGCGCCAAAGAGTAGTAAATAAACTTTATCCGCATTGCTTAAACTGTTTAAATCAATACCTAGAACACATTTTTGGCTTAATTCAGAAATTGTCAAATTTTCCTGTTCTTTACAACAACTGTAGCTTATAATATCTTCACATATTTCTTCGGAAATTAAGCTATCTAGATATTTATGGAGCCCATCCAGGGACATTGGCTGGAAGTAAATCAAATTAGAAAAACAAGTATGCAGAAAAAACGAGTTAGGAAGACATGACAAAAACAAAATAAGTCGTGACCAGGAGACAATAGGGCTTGACCATACAGATAGCAAGTCATGGCCATGGAATAATAAGCCATGGCCGTGAAAAAGGAAGTCACAAACTTAGGTAATACTTACATATGTATTGCATTGTTTTTATACGTAATTTTACATTTCTAGTATATCCTACTTTTGAGATACAGACCAACTGTTTAAGCAATCTCATACTGTACAGAAAGGGTCTGTATGAGTCACAAATGGTCGAGTAGCTTCTATCCAGTAAATTTGTTTCATCGCGCAGGTGTCATTTTAGGTTGTGTATGGGTGGGGGGGGGGGATGCCACAGTACCCCACAACCACATCTGTTTTGAAGCAAGTTATTTGCGAAGAAAAATTGCCACAAACTATCATATGCCCGGTATTACAAACGAGGTAGAGGCCATATACAAAGTCAGATTGCACCCAGTTCCAGGTGACTGAGCTTCCCGGCTGAGTAACCAGTGATAATGATGCCAGATGGAAAGCCTAACTGAGACGGTAACTGTTGTGCAGAAGGTACACTTTCGGTTCCCAATCTGGTCCCCACATTTGCTGCCTCACAATAGCTTATCTGTCCCCTATAGTAAGCAGGGAGCCAGCCTCTTTGTAACTTTAGATATAAACTGATGCTGATCATATGAAATCTTTGACAGGAAATGAATATGGAAATTTAAATTTTACACATTGATGAAATATTTGGTGTTCAGTGACTTTGGCAATTAAAATCGTTTTTCGAGGAATGATTCTAGAGTTGTTCGATTTGGAAACTTACTGCAGCTTGGGTACTCTCAGGCCAGTAATTAATTTGAATACCATTCTTCCGTATTAAATGCATGGGCCATTAGAGTACTGTGTGTCTGAACATTTTCGGCACGGTGACTCTTAATTCTTCAAACCAAAATCACAGAATTAATATAATTCACATGATACAGCCGTCATGATACAATAGAAGATTGGTATATAGCTGTACAAGAAGAGGCTGAGGTCACGTGATATCCATAACAGGTCGATCTGCATATCACCTCTGGATTTGCCTTTGTAATCATTCCTGGTTTTTCCTTTGGACATTTTTGTTACATATGAAAGTATGAAGATATAGTGATCGTCCTGTGAGAATTTTGGAATGCTGGGCTTGGCAGATCGTGTTGTTTTACGATTTGTCATATGAACGTCTTTGTTCTACTAGCCCGCCATACTGACCGTCGTTCTGTCTACACAATGTGTTAACAAACAAAAGTTACTCAAGGTGAACTTAGTGCAGCGGTCATTGCCGATTGTTGGCGTACTGTTAAAGCAGCCTTTAACGCCTGTGGGGACACATCTGAGTCAAAAATGTCCATGGGTAGATAGACATTCACCGACTGGACTTTCCTTGCCTACCAATAAACCTCACATGGATTCAGGATCTCCAGCTAGTAATGTTGATACTCCGTCAACCAGTGCTAAGTCAAATGGAGTAGAGGTCAACAGAGGTAATGATGTTGACATAGTCGACTTTTTTCAATATTAAGGTTTACCAGTCCTCGCATCGAAGCATGGGTACAGTGTATCATTGGCGAAACGGTCCGGAGCAAGGTAATCACATATGAGAAATAAATAGAAAATTTTGAGACAAAAACTAAGTAAGCTGGAGATTCAGCTGGACAAGGTTAAATCAACCTTGGTGTCTGATTTAAAGGTTACATAGCAGGCGAAACGTATTGTTCAGCATGCGAACGACCTCGATGAGATGCAACAGCATGTCCGCAGAAATGCTTTGTGGTTTTGGTCCATGGATCCGGAGAGGGATGATGAGGATACTGATACTATCAGACTCGATCACATCAAAAGTCTTGGTGTCAGAGTGGACAGATATGAGATTGGAGGCTGTCACAGAGTTGATAGGAAGCAGGGTGGAAAACCTCGTGCCATCATAGTAAAATTTCTTCCCTACAGATCCAGGCAAAGGGTTCATGAAGCGAGCAAAAAAGCTAATAACATTTTCATACCTGTGGACCTAAACCGTAACAGAGTACATATCATATTCTTAGCACCAGCCATGAAGCGTAAGAAACAGATCCCCTTTCGTTGGTCTAAGGACGCACGCTTTTTTTGCGTGAACTCAGTGCATGGGATCAAGCATCACCAGGACGCCTTGTTCAAATCAAGGAGTCCTCTACACTCCTTGTTCAGATTCACAACAAAGAAGACCTTGATGGAAATACCAACTGATGATCTCAATGCATATATCCACTGAACTCCTGCCTGTATAGTTTCCCTTCGTATATCTTGAAACTTATGACAATCAGGGCTGCATATCAATACAGTACCCAGGACTTGCTCTGTTACTATAGGTCTTGATAAACTGTAAATATAGATAAACCTAACTCTACAATTTACATCTAACCCTACATTCACTGACACGGCATGTTTTAATCTTTTATTGGGCAACCAAACATGGGTTCATGATAGTCCTACTTGTGTAACGGTAAATCAATACTATTTTTGGTATATAGTTTATCTAAACTTAGTCTACACTTTTGCATGGTCTTCAAAGTGAAATTTGAAAGTATCGTGCATTTTTGTCACTGTATACTGCATGTAATAATACGTGGTGTGTTTTCCAAAAACTAAGATACATACTGAACCACCGGCTTGCTTAATCATTTCCCTCAAGTGTTATGTTCTACGAGCTGTTGAACTTTTACTTAAGTTTTTGTAAATATATGCTCCTGCCAGTTATACCTCAATGTGACTGTGTATTCAAAAGTGATGTTTACACTCTATGTTATAATACACGACTCGGTGTTCCATTTATTAAGATACATACTGAAGCATCAGATTTCTTCGTTCTTTGATGACTTTGATGTCTTATTTGAGCCACTGTGACATTATATCACTCCCACTAATTGTCGGCTTCTTTTATTTCACTGACAATTGCGATATTACCAACTATCATCTTATGGTAAATTTTCTCGGTTGTACCAGTATGTCCAGTCTTCAGTAGTGTTGGCGTGTAATTTTCACACCTGTATCGATTTGATGGTGACAGTGATGCTACTTTTCTTTCTTTCTTTCTTTCTTTCTTTCTCTTTCTTTCTTTCCTTTCTTCCTTCCTTCCCTCTCTCTTTCTTTCTTTTACGGTATACGCTCAAACATGAGCATTATAAGCCGAGAGACTGCAATAAAAATGTTAGGCAACGTTATGAAAGAGAACAATATTAATGCTGTTAGTGTTAGTAAAAACGGTTAAAAACATTTCTGATTTCCATTTGTCTGTTTACCCTGGAGAGCAACCAATCGTTGTTGGAATCTAGCCAGGGAGGGGGCAGTTACTAAAGAAGTTGGAAGGTTGTTCCATTGGGGATACTTCGGGCGGAAAAGCTGAGCTTGAAGTAGTCTCTGGATGGTTGGTAATGTTGGTATGACAGTGGGTGACTAACTTTGGTGAGTCGGGTCTTAGGGGTAAGGTAAGTTTCGGCAGGGATGGCGATGAGGGTGTGAGTAATTTTGTACATCATATGCATTCTCTGTTACATCTGCGTTGTGAGAGGGTGGGCCAGTTTAAGGAGGACAGCATGTTGCTAACACAGTTAGTGCTGTGGTACATGTTGGTGACAAAGCGTGCTGCCCTCCTTTGAACCATTTCTAACTTGTTGGAGTCTTTCGTTGTGTGAAGGTCCCATACACTGGCACGATATTTAAGGTTGAGTCTAACCAGGGCTTTGTAGGCAAAAGGCTTAGTTTGTGCTGGGGCTTTTTTTTAGGTTGCGATAGAGAAGGCTGAGGGTATGATTTGCTTTGCTTGTTATATTGTTGATGTACGGGGACCAGGAAAGGTTATATGTGATGGTGACCCCGCGATATTTTGCACTATTGACGGATTCTAGGGGATGGTCAAGGAGGCAGTATGTATGGTGAATAGGTGTTTTAGATCTGCAGAGTCTCAGGGTGTGGCACTTTGCCGGGTGAAATTTCATAAGCCAAATGGCTTCCCATGTTGTCAGTTTGTCTAGGTCTTGCTGGAGGATTATCGCATCGTCACTGGTCAATATTTTCCTGCAGATAAGGCAGTCGCCTGCAAAGAGTCTGATGGAAGAAGAGATGTTATTGGATAGGTCGTTGATATGCATGAGGAAAAAAACTGGGCCGATCAGTGTTCCTTGGGGCACGCCAGATTCAACAGGGAGGTTAGAAGATTCACCATTGACTAATACCTTTTTGGGATCTATTGTAGAGGAAGTCGAAAATCCAATCATGTGTTTTGACTGTAATGGCATAATATCTTATTATTTCTAGGAGGTGTCAGTGAGATACTTTATCAAATGCTTTTTCGAAAGCCATTATGATGATGTCAGTTTGTTCTAATTTGTTCATACTTGATGCTAGTTCATGTATGAAAGTGAGGAGTTGTGATTTGCAAGATCTTTTGCCTCTGAAGCTATGTTGTCTTTCATATATGTTAATTTTGTTCTAGGTGTCTCGTTATTTGACTGACAAGAATATGTTCCATGATTTTTTTAGCATATGCAGGGTAAAATACCGGTCGGTAGTTGCAGTCTCCGAATCAGCTTATACTCAACAATCTTATTATCATATCAAATAATCTTATAATGCACAGGTGTATATAACATAGTTTTTGGACACTCTTGTTTTCCGCATTGCTGTGTTTATAACTGGTGATGCACACAAGTGTCACTACAGATATATATCATCAATGACAAACATTTCGAAAATCCGTTACTGTCTTAATCCGATGGTACCCACTTTATCGCTTTTCATGGCTAATGTATTCCAGATATTGTCTCACCATGCATGGTTTATGTATACTTGCATTATTTATTACATGCCTCTTTTTTGGGGGGGGGGGGTGGGGGTGGGGAGGAGGGGTCTGTTGTTTTCTAATTGATGCGTATGCACATGTTCCCATGTTTATGCCATTCAGTTACATTCATTTCATACCCCGTAAATATGTTTACGCTTTTCCTTCCCTAATTCATGCTACTTGTGCGATATTTCTAATTTGCATAATTCTGTTTGCCAAGTTGTAATGCGTCACTTACTTTTAGTTCATTTGATGTGTATCTTGTACGACTGAATAAATTAGACTCTGCTTCAACATTGTGGTAGCTTTGCCGGTAGAATGACGCACAAAACAGGTCTCAATAGTTGAAGTTACCTCATGCCGCCACGGGCTTTAGTCTCGAAACAATAGAGGCTGGCAATTGGGCTTTTTCACTTATCCTAACTTCTGCTGAAAGTCACAATTGTGCCGTAGACCAAATTGGTGCGTCATTATCGTTCCTCACTGTATTATTCCTGTTATTCTAATACAATATTTTTCTCAGTATGCAACATGCCCTCGTGTGTTATATTACTATTTTTTTATCACCCGCAGATGTACAGATAAATGCTGAACCCCCAAAGCATAAAAATCAACCTTTGTCATATCAATAGCCGTGGTCTCAAAAATGATGGAAAATTAGAGGAAATTTGTGTCTTTACCCCAGCCTAAGATATGGAAATAATCATAGCATCGGAAACTTGGCTCGAATGCGGGCTACCCGAACCAATTACTGACCAGTTCAGGTTTACAGCCTTTTCTTCGACATGACCGGAGCAGTCATGGTGGTGGTGTTGCTATATACGTCAATGAATTCTTACAATTTACCCGCAGCTCCGAACGTAAGTCGGAAAATTGTGAATGTCTCTGGTCTCCATCGATACCGATCGTGGCCTAGCCTTACTTGGAGGTTATTATCGCCCATTGGCTTAGCTTGCTAACGATGCATTTCTCTGTGATCTTTCTGAATCCATCTCTAAAGTATGGAATTAAATTCCAAAACTATTATCATAACCGGTGATTTTAATGACCGCTGTGCTACGTGGGACTCAGATCATGCTGACAGCGAGCTAGGTACAAATTTCGTTGATCTCCTTGCTCGCAATAATTTCTACCAAATTATGAATGAACCCACCCACCCGGTCAACTGATTTTCAAATAACGTCCTCCATGTGCTAATAACAGACTCGCCTGGGTACATCTTTAGGTAGTGGTGCTCTTCCTCCAATAGCTAATTCAGATCACTCTGTTATCTTTTGTACTATTCCTGTCACCTTTCTAGATGACCATGCTTTGAGAAGAACTGTTCGGGATTAAAAACGAGGTACTTTCGATGACCTGAAGGAAGCTCTTTTCCATGCCTCATTGGGGCATTAGTTTTAATCTTTACAACACAGTGGATGGATATGTACATTATTAGACTCATTTATTTATCAATACTGCAAAAGAATTTATTCTTTGCAAAGACGTGCTTACATGTACCAGGCCTGAGGTCAAACCTTGGGTTAATGGTCATACGAAGCTCTTATTACGTAGACGGAACCAAACATGAAAAGACAAGAAATCTGTGAAAAAAGGCAATGGCATTCCTGCACCTTTTTGCTGAAAGGCGCTTCCAATTTTACAAGGGCTGGTAGAATATTTCTTGCCTCGGCAAATAAATAAGCAGGCCGGGCCTATTTTTGCAAACTTTGACGTGAACTAGACTAAAAAGAAATTAATGTTACGAGGTGGTTGAATTTATTGTAAATCATATTAGGATGCAAACAGCACCCTAGCACTCCACTCCTCATCGAAAATGAGATCATAATCTCAAACAATACTGAGACAGCTGAAAGTTTTAACCAATATTTTGCTAGCCAGCGTAAAACACCTACAGATTGCAACTCACCCCCATTGCACTCTTTTGCGTATCGTGCAAATGCTAGTCTGGACTGTTTGTCACGCTTAAAACTTGTTATGCAACAGGCCCTGGCTTCTTGGGCAACCTTTTCGAAAAACAAACTAGCCCAAGTATTTCTCAGTCCCTTACTTGATTATTCAACATTTCTTCATCTACTAGTAAACTTCCTGCAAATTGAAAGAAATCAAATTTATGCCCGATTCACAAAGAAGCCAATACACAGTTAAAATCAAACTACCGTCCAATTTCCTTATTATGCAACGCATCAAAGGTTTTCAAAATATTAGTATACATTAAGCAGTATCAATACTTTATGAGTAATAATTTCCCAACTAGGCGAAATTATTGCTTCGTTTCTAATGATTCCACAATAAAACAGTTATTAAGTATAGTTTACAACATCTACCATGGCGTAGAGCAAGGCAAAGAGACCATATATATATATATATATATATATATATATATATATATATATATATATATATATATATATATATATATATATATATATATATATATATATATATATATATATATATATACATACATACATACATACATATATATATATATATATATATATATATATATATATATATATATATATTTGATATTTCAAAAGCTTTGACCGCGTGTTGCACGAAGACCCTCTTTCTCAAGATGTGTCAACTGGGCATTTTTCACCAATTATTGAATGGTTTAATAGTTATCCTAGTAAGAAACAACAAAGGGCTGTCATGCATTGCCAAAGTTCTTCGTGGTTACATATAGAGGCAGGTGTACCTCAGGGCTCTATTCTCGGGGCCCTGCTATACTCTATTTATATTAACGACTTTTGATGATACTATTACGTGTGACATCAGGCTCTTTGCCGATGACCCTGGTATCCTCGAAATCATTTATGATCCTGAAGTCTCTGGAACTCGCATCAACACTGATCTCGCCATCGCTCTATGTGTGGTCGAATCTGGCGCATGACGTTTCGTGCTATTATATCACTGTTGGTCCTGTTTTCAAGTAAACGGGCAAAGAAACTCGCCTGACCTTGTATCTACGAGAGACTGTCATTCCAGAGGCTAAACTCACTTAGATCCTACTCTCTCGCATGACTTGAAATGGCACTTGCAGATCAATAGTATTGTCACTGTACATGTAGCGAGTTAAAGTCTATTTCTTCTAAAACGGCTTAACTTTTAACTTTCTAGGAAAAACCTTATCAAAATTGTATCTGTCTGTGACCCATCCCATCTTCGAATACAGTTGTGTACTTTTTGACAACTGCACACCACAGCCATCTGATTTCCTAAATGGATTGCAGTATGGAGCTGCTAGAATACGTACTGCTGCTATGAAATCTACGTCACGTGTTAGACCGCTGCCCAAAATTGGCTGATAATCGTATTACATCCGCAGAAAATTTGACAAATTAGTGTTCTTCTTCAAAATGTTCAATCATCTTCCCCCTTTTCCTATATGAATCAATTCCGATTACAACTTGCGCCAGAGTGGCCGCCTCCTCTGCCGGCCCCCTCCACAATGACAAAACAAATGCAAGACTGATCGTAACTTTAGGTTACGGACCACAGTTTTGATTGGCTGGTTGCGGATCCCAACGGAGATAGTCCGTAATTGTGAAAATACTGCGTTCTGAGCATGCACTAGCTTCTGTTAAAACAAAGATACCTAAGTCAGGTTTGCTGCATTACAGAGTTGCTTTATTGGTGATCATATAGATGCACTGTTTTGTCGGGCCAAATGGGAAGTTTATGGCGGGAAAGGACAATGACGTGACAGAGTTAATGAGCACAGTTCATACACCTGTATAAAGCTGACATCCAGGTGTTCTTTCGTATTTCAATCATCACAAATTAAAGAGCTGGGAATTAAATGACAAAAATTCATCCGTGTTTTTCTGACATTTGTATCTGTTAAATGCAATTCACGAAATTCTAAAATACCAAGAGGCTGGTTTTTTTAGACTGAAAAATGCTTATATGAAAAATTGAAGGATTAATAGCTGTGGTCTGTGGCCTTTAGGTCGCTTCTACCGCCCACCATTCACCTCTGGAATGACTTATTTGATGATGCCAAGCTTTCCCCAACACTTTCAATCTTCAAAGTAAAGCTTGCAAAAGTATATTCTGTTCTTTCGAAATGAAATTACAAATTACTTTGATGATCACTTTGCAAATATAATTCACACACAGGTTCGCTTAGTTTGTCTTAATTAAACTCCCACTACCAGCCTTTCGGATGCGTTAAATATTGAATTTTTGTAAAGCTGTTTATTTTGTATATTACTCAGACCAGACGTATTGTCAACTTATAATTGGTACTTATTGTCACACCTGTTTGTTGTTTCAACTTGCAAACTGATTTGCACTGTCTTGTGTATCTTGTGTATATTTTTGCGTATTCTGTATGTCTGTAAAAACCCTATGGTAGCTTTTGGGCAATCCAGCTCTGTTTGGAAATAAATACGCTTACATAAATACAAATTATGATCACTAATGGTCAATGTGCTAACAAATAGTAGAATTTATAAAACACTCCGAGTGGGCAATGGCATGGATTTGTAAGTAGTTGCAGCTTCTGGTGAAGAGGCCTGGAAGTAGTGCCTGATTTTGACAAATCACATGGCACATTTGTACCTGCTGATAATAAAATTCCACAGTCACATGCGAATATTGCAACACTTTTGAGGCATAATGCACATAGAGGTCGCATGTTGTGACGGCAAACAGATATTGTGTGCAGCCTGCATACAGAATGAACAATTTAACGCCTTCTCCAAATATGAATTTTTTGTTTTGTTTTTAAATAATATTTTATTACTTTTTTGGGGGGAGGGGGGGTCTACAGACTGTTGGCCGCAGTACACACGCAATGGGACAAAGTGTTGTATATATATAATATATGTATATATATATATATATATATATATATATATATATATATATATATATATATATATATATATATATATATATATACATATATACATATATATGCTTGTGTGAAATTAGGCTATTAACAATTTCCATTGTAGTACCAAGAAAATCTGTAAAGCTATTTATGAATATACAAACGAGTCTTAGCCAAAAGACCCTACCGGGCGAATAGGGGGCCAGGGGTTCCCAGCTCCCCTTGCCTATCGAGGTTATGTGTTTACATGAGGGAATGCAGACATAAATGCTCCCAACGGTAAGTCATAGCCAGGAGCTGGTGCCACAGGGCCGCGATTTTAGATTTACATTTTAACCCCTAGTCCCTGAATATTACAATTAACAACGGGTATGAAATTATCGGTAAGCCTAGTTGTTTACCATTAGTCTAAAATGCAATAAGAAAAAATTGGTGATGTGTTTATGGCAACTGTCTTGTATGAGATCTATGCGTGGGCTCCCTCCTTGGATAAACTCATTGATGCGTTATTTCATGATAAATGACAACAGCTTTTGTTCGAATAAATATACTAGTAACCATTTCACTGCTAAGTTGGGAATTGTGTCAGCTTTCACCGGGGTACTTTGGGCAAATTAGTCCAAAAGCACACTGAGAAGAGCTATTGGCCTGCGTTGTTCCTTTGTGTATGGAATCAAAGGCAGGGTAGTACTTGAATAACAGTCTTCTTCACGAGCATTTTGTATCTGGGCACGACATGTGCAAGTACCACTGACAGACAATTTATATATATATATATATATATATATATATATATATATATATATATATATATATATATATATATATATATATATATATATGTATATATATATATATATGTATATATACATATATATATATATATATAGAGAGAGAGAGAGAGAGAGAGAGAGAGAGAGAGAGAGAGAGAGAGAGACTGCTTTGACATATAATGAAAGTGATACTGCTCGACAGATTTGATGAGATGTCCTTGTCACGGACGGATCGTGTAGCTGGAAACTCTCTGTGCTCACCAACGCTTGCAGTATTTTAACGGCCGCAACTGACGATAACGCCTCAACATGTGTGCTCGAGCAAAAAATTAGATGTTTCTCTTGTGAGATTTGAGCATGAAACTTTGTCATCTAGATTAATGCTCTAGCAGTCCGTTTTCAACAAATGAAATCTGCAGTACCCTTTCGCATGCGGCTTATCAATAATTAAGACTGTTTTGTACATCATGAGCAAAAAAGTCAACATCCCATGCGAGGTGTACCAGTTAACATTTTCTTGCCTCTAATGTCTAAACGTCTGTCCAAGCTCGGATTATTTCAAATGCTATGAGTATGAAAACTGTGGTTTCCCTTGTAATATACGGTACACTCCTGGGAACGATGAACGATGATTGCCGGTGGATTAGTGAAACGATCACGCTGGATGTGTCATGTTAATTCCTGTCTAATCACGAATAAGGGTTAAAAGTAGCAAATATTCTGACTAAGCCGGTCAATTATAATTACTTTGGGAAATTGGCCACCCAATCGATCGGCATTGAATGACTGATTTCAATTTAACTGACGAATAATGTATGAGCAAGAAAGGAATATTGGTAAAATGTTTATTGTAGTTTTTTATGTCATGTCAAAAACACTTTCCAGTAATTGTCAATTTGAAAAAAAAAAATTAAAAACAAAACGAAACAGGTATTAAACCATGGCATCGTACAGTTAGAGAAACAGCTGCTGCCTTTGCCTCCAACAGAATGTTAAGGGTTGTTTTGTATGTGAAAATAATAATTTATTGTCGCTATTAAATGTTCTCTCCCATGGCGTTATATCGGCGGATCATTCTTTACAGCACGTAGAATCTTCACTATAATCCTCCAGTCCGCATTCATGGGTCCTTCATATGAATCTAGAGACCTAACTTGCAAACAAATGGTTTCAGGGAGAGATGGAATGATATAAAGAATTGTTTTTGTTGTAATGAGGACGCCTGCCTGCGCTATGTATTTTAGAAGCTATCCTTTGCCGACGCAACCATCATGTAATTTTGTTCAATCGAGTCCAGCGAAAATCGTTTGACAGTTGGCTCATCTGGATGACGGTCCTGCTACACCGGGTCTATTGCGGGTCAACTATTAATGTTCCATATGTTTGGTGAGTGTAATTGAATTTTCACTTCGCGCTGTTAAAACTAAAATTGATGGACAGCACATTTAAGGGCGAAAGTATTCAGAGACAGCGTACTTAATATACAATATCTGATCCACCTCAGAAATTCCCATCAGCTTCCACAATATGTGGTAAATAACCTACAGTTCCATCTTAAAACTGACACCTCAAACAAATATACACATAATCGTTGTTCACATTGGATTCTGCTTTAGCGGCTCTGAGAGTCATGCACCGCCGAGTGCGCTGCCGATTATCCCGCCACCAATGATATGACTATTGACAGACCAATCTCACGGCACTCTCTGAACACACTCAGTATTAATGATTTCAATGTCTATAATGTGGACATTATACCCCTCACTTCAATCACAGTAGCCAATATCAGTTGGTCAACACACAGGGGATAATAGCTCTTCTGAGATGCAAATAAATCCTTCGAAATATTGACAATGGCTTAGCGTACTTCCTTGACAGACATTGGGTGGCAGCTCAATTAAAAGCACTGTCCACAGAAGCATTATTATAATATCATCACAATCATCCTCACCATGATTATCATCATTACTACTATTATCATTTTCCCTCCAAAGGCAAACTCAAGCATGAAAGATGGCATAATGATATCTGCCATCCAAACACCTCTCAGTTCAGATAAATGTAATCGTAGATAAAGCCCGGTGATCCATTTTGGCAAAAACTTTTCTGAACTTGTCGACGGCAGAGGATTTGTCATCATGGTTCATATTAACTGTTCTTCTCATGCTAGAATTTGATAACGAAATTGATCGCATTTGATCTCATTCAAATATTTCTGATACGTGAAACCCCTATTGGGTTTTGTTGAAATGGATGGGGAGTGCATAGTGCGGCACTAGTTGACCAACAGTCGCAAGTATTGAGATAACGAAGTAAATTGAAAAAGAGCTGTGGATAATGATTTTTAATTTTTATTACTTCATGAAAGGGCGCATAACATGTGTTGTCAAACCTAAAATACGGGACCAATTTTAGCATGGATAGGGATCCTGTATATTTGTTTCCATGCCAACATGGAATCCTGCGTATCAGTTTTCATTTTAGCGATATACGCCATTGATAAAGTGTCCACTTTGTATCTCATAACACACTGTGCTATTAGGATCTTGTTTACTTGTTTCCATTGCAGTAGATGCCAGGGATCCTGTATAAAGCCAGGGGTTCATATAATTATTTTCTTTACAGCAGTACATACCAGGAAACCTTTAAATTTGCTTTTAAATGATAGCAAGTACCCAAGGATCCAGTATATTTTTCCTGACAGTAGACACCCCGGATCTTGTATATTTGTTTCCATGATAGTGCATATCAGGAATACTGTGCGTTTGCGTCTACAAAGTAGATTCCAGGGATTCTGTAAATTTGCTTTATTAACAGCCGGTACCGAGGATTTTCTGTATTTGTGTTCATACCATTAGACACCATGGATCGTATGTATATGTTTTTGTGTTAGTAGTTATCATGGTCAAGAAATGGCACTGGCCGATATATCCCCGTTTTGTGATGACGTAGTCCCTGGGACCAAAGACAACATGTCGATTGTCTGTGATGCCCAGACCAGTCTGGTTAATCACAGCCACACAAGGATGTAAGGCGTAATTGGGAATCTGCGCCAACGGCATCACCAAGACACATCTCTGCTATCACTTAACGCTTTTCTACCTCTACCAATACATTTTGAAAGGCCAATAATTTTTCTGTCGATGCTTTGGAGCACAAAGACAACTGAATTAAAAAAAAAACAGTTTGTAGCTTTTTATGCACTCCACTACATTTGCAGAAACCTATAGGATCATATTCACGTCTAGATGTTTTTTCTTTCTTTATTTCTTTCTTTATTTTTTCTTTTTCTTTTTATTCTTTTAAGCTTTTATTATGATTGAGGGGCCAACTTTTAATGATTGTTACAATGCAGTCATGAATCGAAATGGGTGCTCTGAACGTATTTGGGAATAATTTTCAATTCCACTACATCTCTGAGCCATGACACTTCTGCATGTATACTTCTGTAAATAATGACTGTGGTTTGTTCCAACTGTCTCTTACATTGTAAGGTCGAAGATCCTCTATGCCTGTTTCTAGTGAAGTATGGACGGATTTGCAGATGAAATCTAAATAACGAAGCAATACTACTGTGCTAGAGTCGATTTCTTAATACAGAGAACAAGTTAAAAGAAAAAACAGGTAGCTTTATCATAACACAATACATTACATACCTATAGAAACCTCTTTTTTTCAAATTATTATTGTATTCAATAGTGTTACTAAAACAGAACAATATCATGTCTATTTTGCCAGTAATCGGATATTGCGGCCTGCAAACATGGCAGTGAGCATTTCAACTGGTAGTGGTTCAATAGTTAATAAGTTTGTTTTTGTTTTGTTTTGTTGTTGTTGTTTTTTGTTTGTTTTGTTTGTTTGTTTTTCGCCTTTTTATGTTTTTGTTTCTGTTTTTTCTTGTTTTTTTGTTTTCAGTTTTTTTTTTATCATTGAGTAACAAGACTTCCCGAAACAAGAGAATAAGATGGTTAGTTTCAAGAAACATCTTTAAGCGGCTGAAATCGGCCTATTTAACATGCAAGTCAACAGGGGCCTGATTTGCCGTCGTGAGACCTGCACTGTGTCACAAAGAAGTACAAGGAATTGCTATCACAAAGACAGTTAGTCTTTGCCCTTTGCTTGCATCTGTTAGGAACAGCCGTATGATGTAAACGTAAGACATATTTCATAGTATGGTGAAGAATTTTTTCTGTACGTTTTACAAGTCCCACATTGCGAATAGTTAAACTGTTCATTTGATGTGTGTTTTTTTAATCAACTCTTAACTTGACAAAATATATAGATGGTTCAAAGGAAACAAATTATCCCCTAATGTATCCAAAACCAAATAAATATTATTCTCATTTCATCAACGTAAGTAGGATCTTAATATCAATCTTAAAATAATGGATACATATTTGGAAAGAACAAATGAGTTTGACTTCTTAGGATTACAATCAATGATAAATTAAGCTACAATGCACATCTAAACATAATTGAAAACAAAATTGCTCGTACCAATGGCATAATAAAAAGATTACAAACTTTCCTCCGCCAAAATACCCTATTACTAATTTATTAATGTCTCTTCCTACCGCACATCAGCAATTACTCGATACTCGCTTGGGGCTTTCATGTGATCGTATTTTTAAACTGCAAAAATCAGCCATCCGTTCGATATGTTCTACATGTTACTATGCTCCCACTGATCCGCTATGCTCAAATTTTAAATGTTTCTGGGTTGTTCAAACTGAAAGCTCTAGAATTTTACTACATGTATTTAAAAAATGAATTACCTGGCTACTTTAATAACATGTTTTCAACCTGACCCATTAGCCATTCATATGCCACAAGACATCGTGATATTCATAGAAATACTGTTCCTCAACATGCCGCCACTGAAAAGTGTATCCGATAATATATTCCCAAATTAATCTTAGACAGACCCTTCAACACAACCGAAAACTTTCATACACATTCGTATTAGGGTTTCTCTGGATACGTTTAATCATGCCATATTAACGAAAACTGTGAAACCTGCTCCGTTATTGATTGCCTTGTTTGTAACAACTACGTGTAACTCTGTATATAAGCTGTATGTCTTTTACTTTTACAAATTGATTTCTGCATTTCGTTCAAACAAGGTGTAATTTTCAGGTTAAATTAACTTCAGGTATATACGGTAATTAATTATCCTAACTTCGCATGGTCAGTCAATCTGATTATTAAATTACCAAATTCTGTATGTTTGTACGGTTTGCCTTCATGTCGAATAAAGATGATCCGAATCGGAATTGGAATCTTATGTTTCCCCTTATTTATTTTTGAACTTTATTCTCAGCTATTCAAGCGTCTATGTCAAACATGTCGGCAGATTGAAGACGAGTATAATTTTGTTATGATTTGTAACAAATTGGAAACTCCCCGGTAACAAACTACTAAACACATTATGGGAAATATTGGCTGATTTTGATTTATATAGTGCTCAAGATATGTTTGTTTTTATTATGAACTTAAAAGATCCAGACTTAGTTAAAGTCTTTGAAACTTTCATTACGGATTGTATTGTAATAACGGGTATAACACTATAGACTCCCATACAAACCACTTTATACGCTACATTTCCGCATGTGCATTCCTTCTGTTGAAAATCCCCCCCCCCCCTTTTTTTTTCTTTACTTTGGTTGTATGACGTTGTATTGTGTTGTAAGTGCTTAGTCTGTGCATTTATGTTCTTTATGTCTTGTATTTGACAGGTTGCTTACTAAATGTATTGAAGCGCAGTAAATAAAGGTTCATTTCATTTCATTTCAAGCACACGCAACACTATACAGACTAGATTTAAAGTGCAGTATGACTGGATAGTCGTATAAAGTATTACCCATTGGCCAAACAAATCTTGTTCCTTCCTTTCTGTAAGACGGGAGAGGTTTTTGTTTAGATATTGTATTGACTAATCATAGAATTCTTTTCATTTGTTTAGAGTCCTAAGAAGGCAACTTCTTACTTCCGTCCAAGGCGGAAATGCTGAGATTAGTTGTTTGTTAAGGAGGTGTGGAAAATCGAGGAGACTGTGCTCATATCACTTTTCGTTTTCTCAAGGTTGATGAGATGCCTTTTTTTGGTAAAGTTATTCTGTTATTTACTTAAATTGTTTCGCACAGGTTATATCGCTTGACATGTTTGCTGCAGGAGACTAAATATAACAGACACCTCGGAAATTATTATGTCGCACAGTCCTGTAGTGAACAACAGTAGTATTAAGGATTAAATATAACTTACATAATCCCCCATGGTAGCATTAATCCCTTATATGACATAAAAAATGTGTTAGTCCCTTATACCTGTGGAATGACTTCCCGCAGTGCTGTCTCCATCGTGTCTTGAAATACAAATTCATGACCGATGCGGCCATTGCAGACACGTTTGTCACACGTTTACGTCCTAGTTTAAACCTACGACCAGAGGTAATAAAATAAATATATACATAGATGAATGGATCAACGAATGAATGAGTGAATGAATATACAAATATGCAAATAAGTGAATATATAAATGGATTAAAGTACTAGCATGCATATGGGCCAGAGGAAAGGCAAGTAGTCCATGTAAACAGCCACCCCACGCCCCACCCCACCCCCAGCGTGGTTTTGTCCTATCGCGCCAAAGGCGAGTCCAGGAAAATTGTTGATGTATTCTCCAACTTGGCAATAAAGGGTTTAAGTAATGGTCGGTGCTTTGCCTTTTGTTTGTCCATTTAAATAAAATATCATTGACTTCACCTGCTTCAGCCCCAGGACAGAGACCTTTGCCCATCACATCATCAAACGTGCAGAGAGTCAAATAATTATAGGCCTGATGTATCGCGCGCCTCTTATGGTCACCTTAGAAGTCGGTGTATCCATAGCAACGGTAGGAGAGAAATGTTGGCTATCAACTCTATTCCGCGAAGACCTGACGCAAGGGCAACAACTTTCGATTTGTACTTCACGACCTTTTGAAACAAAACAAAAACAAACAAACAAACAAGCAAACAAACAAACAAACGGCCCTCTGAAAAACTCGTGCGCAGAGCACCTTTACTTTGTGTGCAATATTACACCATCGAGTCTTTACTTCACCCGTGTCATGGCTGCACTGCTGAAGGATTACATGTGCTCATACAAATGCCAGAGTTGACGAGTGCCATGCAACGATGGAATAAGCAGAGTGAATGGTATATTTTTAAGCGGCAAACATTATCAAAGGAAAGATTGTGCACCTCCAGAGCTTGTGATACCATGAAGAATAAAAATCATCATTAGCGGAGCTCAGCATGTGGGGGCTTCCCTATCTTACAGTGAAATGTGTTCGAAATAAACAAGGTTATAAAGCTCAGTTCTTCACAAAATACATTTAAAACTCCTAATGGCCTCTTCTGCCATGATAGAATATATAAATACGGATGTGTTAAAAACGATCACAAACGACAGTGGCTTGATGGCAACACAACTCAGGACTAATTTTCAATCCCCATAATACTGATGAATTTCACCAAAATATGGAGGCATTATTTAATATATATGAGTGCGTGCGTGTATTATTTCAGGTGAGACCATGCCTTGCTTTTGTTTACCATTTACGTCTTTCTGAACAGGGTGACGGTACCTCCCGGCATGCAGGGTCGTGTAGCTGTTGGTGCAACGTGCTTGCGCTTAGGCTGGTGTGCTCACCACCTTAACTCAGCAATTTGTCCAGGATCATTCCATTATTTTTTGTTTTTGCATAAATCAGACACGTTAAGGAATTCAATACATTTTTTTTAAAAGCTGACGTTCAATGTGTGGCCTGATCTGAAAATACATTACCGGTGTGGGTTAACAGGGCGCTTGAAAAAATAGGGCAAGCCTTCGTGTAGTATTTAAAGTATTGTGGTAGTACCTCTCTTTCCAAATGAAAACAACAACAACAACACCAACAACAGCAACAACAACATCAATTACACTTCTTTGAGGCAGAACTGTCACTCTGATCAAATGCAGGTTTCCGTGAGCTGTCTGTAAGTTATATGATATTTTGAAAATGTTAGCTTCCTGGGCAGTGACTCTGCAACTTTCTTGGGCGCACCCTAGGCCCAATACACCCAGTATGCCCTAAGGAAGGCTCTTGACTAATGACGTATATCTCTTCAACGACAAGAGAGGAGTGCAATACTGTACAGGACGTCCTCGGGTAGATATCAACAGGATAAAGGTGTATACCTAAACAATTGCGTTGGGTTTCTCAGCTTTAGTAGGGCTGTCTTTTATAGCGAGATCACTGCTGTCTCTTATAGCGAGATCCCTGCACGTGACTTCTTTTGCTGGTGGATCTATTTTCAGTTTGATATCGTCATGCACAAACCTACATGCTTGAAACATCCTGTTGGACACTGTAGCAATATATATATATATATATATATATATATATATATATATATATATATATATATATATATATATATATATATATATATATATTATATATACATACACACACACACACACATATATATATATATATATATATATATATATATATATATATATATATATATATATGTATACACATGTTCATACAGACACATTCAACTTGAATACTACACATAACAGTGAAATACATACAGTTCAAGATTAACATATAATCATTTAATGGTTGGCAAACAAGGATGTTATCATAAATCAATAACATACTACGAAAATGTGTTGGAGCCAGGCAAAAGGGGCAGAACATGTAACTTATACACAAAGAATGTAATGTAGCCACACGAAAAGCATGAAGTGCAGTGGCCATCCCGTACTTCGCAGAGCTCACATACGACTGCTGCCTGATCTCTTGCCTCAACTGATAACCCTTACCTGAGCTTTCACCTCTATTGAGGAGTTATCCAAGGACGGATTCATTTATAGATACCTTTTGACATCCAACTTGGTAAAAAGAATATAACTGACTGTACCGCTCCTGATGTAGAACCATTTAATAACATTTTTGCCACTTTTTATCATATTTACCATTAAACATTTCTCATGTATTTATGAAACTGACAGTGCATTTATTATTCAATTCGGCGAACTGTTGGATAAAACGGATGAAAACACATGGAACTGTTTGCTGGAATTTCCAGGCATAACATATCGCGCGCTTTGAGGTGCTGTGAAAACCTGCTGGACTTCTTTCCAGAAATCTTATAATTAACCTTCAAGCGACCAACTGGGGTCATTTATGACCCCAGACGTAAAAATTTATGTGCTGTTTTTGCTTTCTGTTTTCCTTCTATGAATTTGGCAATCTATCTGTCCGACAAGTGTTGATAGGTTTTTGCAAAGATCGTCCAAATGGTGTCGCTACAATTGGATAAGCTCAAGTGTGGGTCATAAAAGACCCCATGAAAAATGTGTGGGGTCATATATGACCCCAGCAATATTGAAGGATATTGTCCACCATAGATTTGGATTTAATTATCAATTTCAACTTCCAATCTTCAGATTTTTTTGTTTTGCCATGAAACATGGCAAATAGACGTACACTAGTTGGACTGACTGTTGCAGATGTATTGAGGCATATCCTTGATGCGCAAAGTGATGAGGAAAACAGCTCTATCGATGGAGATGAGTCTGGAACAGAAATTGGGGATCATATTTCTGAAATGTCTGACCATTCTGACATAAAATCAGACCAAATGGCTCATCACATACCTGCAGCTCTTCAAGTAAGTGCTCAAGATCCTCAGGCAGATGCAGCAGGAGGAGGCCGGGCACAGGCTCATACTGGAGCTAGAGCACGTGGCCGAGGACACAGAAGAGGTCTTGGCCAATATCTGCCCCAAGCAGGCCAACTAGATGATCAGTCTGTGGGAAACAATGAACCTTCAGATCAGGAGAGACCACAAACAGGCAAAAATGGGACAGTCTGGGAAAGAAATCATCCGTTCACAGGCAAGTGTCATGAGCAGGACATCATTCGGAATCAACCTGGTATAACTAATGAGGTAAGGTGTGACAACATCCAGTCAGCATTTTCATTCTTTGTTACACCAGAGATAGAAGACTTCATTGCTCTAGAAACCAACAGAGAGGCTAGACAAAAAAATTAGAGAGTGGAATGAGAATCATCCAGATCAAAACAAATAGTGGAAACCAGTAGACAGTGCGGGGATCAGAGCTGTCATTGGGCTTTGTATTATTGCAGGAGTGTAGAAAAGCAACCATGAACTGCACACTTCCCTTGAGTCGTAAGTAGAAGGAAGACTAGTTTTCACTGCAACAATGTCCAGAACAAGGTTTATGGAGATCCTGAATTACATGTGGTTTGACAATATAGCAATAAGGGCAGACAGTCAGGCCACAGAGAAGCTTGCTGCTTTCAGAGATGTTTGGACCATGTCTTTAGCCCAGTTGCCCAAATACTTCATCCCTGGTGCGGATCTCTGTGTTGATGAACAGTTGGTAGCTTTCAGGGGCAGGTGGGGCTTGAGGCAATACATCCCCTCTAAACCAGCCAAGTATAGCATCAAGATCTGGTGGAATTGCAATACTGGAACATGCTACCCATTGAAAGGAGATGTGTATTTAGGTAGGCAACCAGATGAACAGCGGCAGGTTGGCCAATTAGCAAGAGTTGTCAAAGATCTCACATCTTCCTGGCGAAGAAATGGAAGAAATGTCACTGCAGACAATTTCTCCACCTCAGTCCCTCTTGCTGAGGAACTCATGAACAACGGCCTCACTTATGTTGTCACTATTAGATCAAACACTCAACACATACAAGATGTAATGAAAGCTGACAACAGAAAGGACAACTACAGCTCCATGTTTGGATTCTGTGACTAGCTTATTCTTGTTTCTTGTGTACCAGCACATGGTAAAGCAGTACTGGCACTCTCAACCATGCACGATGACAAGAGTGTTAGTGGTGATCAGGGAAAGCCAGATATCATCCTGCATTATAATAACACCAACAATAGGGTAGACAGCCCTGACCACTTGGCAACAGTGCACATCTCCCGGCGCAAGATCAGCAGATGGCCAATGGTGTTGTTCTTCAATATGGTTGACATTGCAGGAATCGCTGCCTTCATCATCTGGCTTGGAAACTTCCCTGATTGGAAATCTTCAGAAGGTACCCACAGACGTGGCATCTTCCTCAGAGAGCTCAGGTATGAGTTAGTCGAGAACATGTTGAGAGACGTTCACAGATTTCAAATCTCCATTCAGCTACTACAGAAGCAATTGCAAGCATTGGTGTACGACCTGATCCCCCTATCATCCAGCCTTGAGTTCCTGTTGTGCCCTGCAAGTGCAAACACTTCGCGTTCTGCCTTCGTGAAACGTGGAGAAAAGTATCCCGTGTATGTGCTGCCTGTCACAAGCCAGTGTGTCCCGAACATAGCCACCAACAGCTTGTGTGTGAAGACTGCACCTAGGAAATACCTCATGTTGGTCCACTGGACCTCAAAAATTGTGCCTAAAATGCACCTTGTGGTGCACCACTGAATCTCAAAGAGAGTCATTAAGTGTGCAATTCATCTCACTGCTGTGACTTTACAGTAACGGTTCCTGCCTCAACACATATAGTCTTGACACAAATTTCCAAATGCTTTGCAAACATTCACAAATTTTAATACTTTGTAATATACTTAGCTTCTTTTCGGGTTAATTACATTAAACACTTACAAACAGGAGTGTTTGCAAGATGAGGCAGACAAGTATTGTCTTAATAAACGTGTTGTGTTGTTGGTCTTATGGGATATGTGTTTTAGAATCACTTTGCATATTAAATCATAATATGTCATATAAAAAGATAATATGTATACATTAGAACATTCTATAATATCAGCCCCAGATACAAGAAATACTAGGGCTATCATAAATAAAGAAATGAAACGTAAAAACAACGTATTTTTTATAAAGTATAATGGGGTCACAACTGATAACTCGGTCATTTTAGTCGCCAAAATAGCTTGGTCGCTTGAGCGTTAAGAACTGCAAATTGAAATGCAGGACAACTGAAATAATTTATGACAGACGAAAAGAAAGGTTAACCAGAATATGTCATGGTAATTTTGATTTCGGAATTGAATCTCTTAATACATCCTCCAGTTTTTTTCACGCATAGAACTAAGCACCACCAGATTCCTCAAATGTACAGACTGCTCAACTTTTTCGATTGTATTTCCGTTCATACAGATTGGTTTACATAATTTTCAAGGTCACGCTTTTTTGGAAGCATTTGTCCAAATACACATTAAATGTCTCATATCAGATGTACTTGGGAACCAGAAAATATAGAAAGTGAAATATACATTTCCATCCCATATCCGACTTTTTAAAGTATGTTAAATCTACCATTATCACTAATTTCTCACAAAGTTGCACCGTTATTAAATGTTACATTTGAAGCACTCAGGTGCATCCCATTTCTGTTTTGCCGGATGGTGCTGTTACAGTTTTAATCTCAATTTGTTCTCAGTTCCACCTTCGATACTTGGGTGTTCTGAGCAAGAATTAAATAAGTAATGTCTTGAATCCTTAAGCCTGAGAAGTACACATAATATTTATTAATACCTTTCTTTTCAGAAAATCAAGAGAGAAGAATGATACAATCTCATAGTTCTTACTGCAACAAACATGAACATTTTGGTCAGCCACACTTGCAGTTGGGATGCATTTCCATGTCCCTTTTAAAGGATTAAAGCTCAGCTGGCCAATTCACTAGCTTAGGTATGTTCTAAAATAAATGCATATGCATTTTACAAAAACAACAACAACAAAAAAAAAAAAAAAGAAAGAAAGAAAAGAAAAAGACACCGTGAACTTTCAAAAGAGATGGACCCAGACAAATATTTGCATAATTTGTCGATTTAGCTTTAACAAAGGTGGAGAATTACCCATATCAAAGGGATAACTTGTTCCAATGATGCACAATGGACGAAGACTCTGTTAAAGAGACCAGTGCGACCCTTAAATGAGAAAAAAGAAACTTGTTAGTCTTTGAATTTAACTTGGTGTTTTGTCTATGAGACGCTGAAGTTGGTTCTCGTCGTGCAATTTAGCATTGCTGGACTGGACATTGCATAAGTTACTGTTGGCAGAAGAGTCAGCTTGAATCTCTGGAGGTATAGATTAATTTGTCTTGCAAAATTAATCATCTTTATTTAGCTGAGGTTATCTATAGCAGGGTTATCTTTGCCTGCAAGATCACGATGTGAGCGCAATTTACCAGCGTCTGTCATAATATTGTGTTTGTGTTGAGTTTTTTTCAGGTAAAGTCTGCCGAGAGTGGTCATTAATCAAATCTACCCTATGCTTACCCCCTCTCCCATTTTATCATTCATTAAAAACTGCTTTTAATCCGGATTGCAAAGGCAACCTGTCACGATGAAACGGCTTATGTTAAAAGTTTTATTTTTATTTTAAGTTGCGTGCCTTTGATTCCCTAAATCATAGTTCAGAAATTTGGATGTAAAGTGAACGCGCTTTACACACACACACACACACACACACACACACACACACACACACACACACACACACACACACACACACACACACTCATGTATATATAAATAAATAAATATATATATATATATATATATATATATATATATATATATATATATATATATATATATATATATATATATTTAGTCAATGCATTTTATATCAGAGGATTTGCATATTCACAATAAAAGTGCTCCGTTTGTTTAGAAGGTTTTGGTTTTTGTCTTGTGTTTATTTGATGTTTTTTATATTCAATGTTAAATTTTGAAGGTCAGTTTTGATTAACATGACATGCTTACAAATTCATTTGTTTTCATAGCAGATGTTAGTTAATCCTTTGAAGCGGTACTATTTTCGGTGACTATAAATGCTAGACTTTGAGATTTTGCAATTTTCTTACAGTTTTATCCAAAACATTTTCTTGGCGACCGAGGAACAGATTCGAATGTACTAAGATTCATTTGTTTCCCTTTCGTAGCCGTTTCCTCGGACCATTGCTCTAATCAGTATTGACGATCACTGCAAGCAAATTTGTGCGTCTTGATGTAATCACTCGCGCGTACAAGTTGGATGCTATTATCCATGGGCGCCTCGACAGTCCGAGATAGTTCCACGTGGCAGCGTTGCTATTTACCATAAAAATAATTTGAAAATGTATCTGATATTAAGTAAGAGTATGGACTTGCATCAACAGATTCATGATTTACGGATCTACTGATACACGCTGTTTCCCCATGACAGAATTTTCTCGTGATAATTGTCACCATTTAATATTTGAAGTTTTATTAAAACTGATGAAAGGCAATTATATTGGACACAAATAAGAAATCTAAATGATAGATTAGAATGTGCCTTGCAGAACTTCTACTGATAGAACAAATGTGTGTACTCCTACCGGTAAATCACCGAAAGGCAGCGTTCGGTAGAGACTATGGCTTTCTTAGTGTTACACAATGCAGACAAGCGCAGACACGAAGACCGCAGACATCGGCTGTTATGTTCCCATATCAATCGTTTATCTATGATTGAAGCAGAGAGAGAGTAGCATCGACGTAACTGCTCTGTCTAAAGATCAGATGTCCCTACATGATAAACGATATAGTCCTTTTTGTTATATTTATGTGCAGATGATGACCCGGATGATTTGGAAACGACTGATTGGCGTAGAAATCGCCACTCTCTCTGGGATGTATTGTAAAGTACAATTTAACGGCGGATCAATTTTTATTTACTAATTCCGTCCATAAAAAATTGTCTACTGATGACGAGTTGGTAAAAAGACAATCATAATGACACAGAACTGACAAGGTAATCAAAACATAAAACAAAACCAAGAAAAACAAAAAATAAATGAAAAATAACCAAACACACACACACACACACACACACACACACACACACACACACACACACACAGTGAATTTGGAAAGTACTGCCGTGGCTCTGGCGAGAAAAGGGAGGTGGGGTGAGGCCACGGGAAAAGTATCGTTCAAATTAACAAGCTTTGTGTTTTACAGTATATTGATGGCTTACGTTGATTGGTTGTACATAGCTCCAGTCAACTTGTTGTGCCATATATACATACCTGCATCCTACTGGGGCGATTCGATGAATTTGGGCACAATCAAGCGACTGTGCACTCCGCAGAATACATTTTATCATGATCATGTGGCATCTGTCCCATCACCGGGATCACATTCTTGAGTATGAAAGCTCATAAACGGCTGTCTAAATCCGACCTATATTTCAAAGATTGAGTGATTTATCTTCCCAAAGGCTGTTGTCAAAATGTCATTCCTAACACGAAAGTACCTGAGAATGACTAATATACTAATATATCTCCCTCGGTTGACTATTCCCATTTTCTTTTGTGTTCCTAGGAAAAATACCACACTCAAAAGACAAAATGGTTTTTTTTTGGTTTTTGGTTTTTGTTTTGTGTTTGTTTTTTTGTTTTTGTTTGTTTGTTTGTTTGTTTGTTTGTTTTTGTCTTTTTTTTATTAGGATATACTTCAGAGACGTTTTGAAAGTTTTGTTGCAGGATAAATCAACTTTGCAGGCAATAAGAAAAATATACATTAAAAATCACATCATTTATTTCAAAACATAAAGCATGCTTTTCTCAGTTGGTAAAACATTGGATTCCCAATACATTCTTCATAATGCATAACAGTCTATTGTAAACGAAATCCCTGGAAACAGGAGTGACACTGGTGACAGGAATGGCATTTTTGCAATTATAGCTTAATGATCTGTACATTACAGTGTCTTGCACAGATTTGCTATAATAAGGTTCGATTAAATTATCTGTAATCATGAATTAACATGTTGAATGAACATAACTTCGATGCAGCTTTTATTTATAAGGAAAATATTTTCAGCAGTGGAAAGGAATGACATTGATAGCGCGATCAGCAATTGGTAAAAGAAATGGCATGATAGTTACAGAAATGGAATTTTGCACTGTGGCATAGGAATACCATTTTATTTCATTCACGTAGGTTCCATGTACATTCTTTATATTAATACTAATATTAATAAGCTCAAATATTGGTATTACACGTAATTAAAATTATCAATGTAAAGTATATTAGCTTTTTGATGGAAATACGATCCAGTTTGTAATTCCTGTCACTGTCTTTTGATAACAGGAATGACAGGTAACAGGAATGATATTTCAAACATTCTCTTCATCAATGTGAATGGGCACTTTTACTATTTTTTA
The DNA here is from genome assembly GCA_964020975.1 of Hermodice carunculata. Classification (NCBI taxonomy): domain Eukaryota; kingdom Metazoa; phylum Annelida; class Polychaeta; order Eunicida; family Amphinomidae; genus Hermodice; species Hermodice carunculata. Next base: position 85,789,027 of record OZ026620.1, on the reverse strand, counting down.
ACATTGTAGATCTTTCACATGGAAATTTCGTATAGGGTATCTTTCTAGATCATCACCCCCCCCAAAAAAAATCCTTACAACTATTATCTTACACTATGGTGGCAACAAGAATGACATTTGACAACCTACACTGCTTTTTGTTGATGTAACTTGACTTAAAATACCAGCCAGGACTCTCACTTGCTATCATGTTCATTGTCGCATTGTACAAGCTTGAACAGTGGCCCCATCTGGTGCCAGTATATGGGATCAATGGAACATTTGAATTGTACATGATACTTTATGGCTATGGTACTAGAAATAACATGGGAGTCTGGGATAGCATAAACGGAGGGCAGAAATCGTATTGATGCGAGGGATTGAACTTCAAATTTACTTGATTATGAATCCTCAAACATTAGTTACTAATCTAATCCAATTTTTATTCTATGGTTGATTGGGGTGCATTTGTTGCAATCATATTTCTGAGACAAAATGGCTTCGTGAGACCGTTGCTTATGGAGGGGTTAACCGTATGGATTTGATGAAAAACAACTGCACGTTTAGCTCGCATCAAAATTGTTGACAGCAATTGTTATGGACTAGAAACTAAATCCTGTCGTTTTAATACTTCTGCTGCCGCCATGTCCAGAAACATCTTTGGGGGAGAAATGAGCCCAAATCAGCGGAATTGACACACATATATATATATATATATATATATATATATATATATATATATATATATATATATATATATATATATATATATATATATATATATATATATATATATATATATATATATGTATATATATATATACTTGAAAATGTAGCTTTTCTGTTTTATAATATCAGAGCGCGTAGTTCACTTGTAACTTGCTGGGTGCATTATAGATGAGACATTTCTGTAAAACTCGTAAATAGTACATTTATCCAAGATTACCTTTAAGGCAAGGAGCTACAGCCAAAAGTGAATATGGCACGCTTAACCGATACAGTCAAAAGTGAATAAGGCACGCTTAACCATACAGTCAAAAGTGAATACGGCACCCTTAACCGATAGCTTTGTACCCAACACCTTATACGGATGGCACCTCGGTGAGTCCTGGTGCTTCCAGCCAAGACTTGATTCTTCTTCATCCTGTACACTCCATCATCCTCCGCGTCATTACTGCAGACATGTGAGACCAGGACGGTATGTAGACCAACCGGTAATTACTTTCTCCCATCTTCCAATGAGAACTCAATATCGACACTCTAATATTATTGCGTGTGTGTAGTACCAATTTAGTGCTAGTTAGAGGAAATAACATTGTCCATTAAGACGATTCAGGGAATTAAGCAGAAAGACCGATACTGATTGGTTGCCATGAAAACGATGCTTTTCATCCGTTGCATATGGTAATAGTGTTCAACAGACCTATAAGTATTTTTTTGAAATGTAGTATGCAATAGTTGCTGCCTTCCAGTTGGACGGACTGCTCAGAGGAGTTTATACGTGCATGCATTAACATGCGTGGAATGACAACACATGATATTGACCACTTATGGTTGGTCACAATTCACCTTGTCCCTCTTTACCTTTAAGTATCCAATGGGATTGTTCTTTAAATGTGAATAAGCACGTGCCAAGATTTCCATTCTCTGAAAGCCGGAGCATCTTTACGTCATCTGATGATAATATCAATTTTGCCACGATAGAAATGATTTGTGAGGCATACTGAGGATAACTACACTGGAGATTGGCATTGTGCTACCGTCAAGTATTAATACATGCGACGGAGATATTATGAAATACACTTTTGCTGAAATATGAACACGAAGTTCCCGAGTAAACGCTGTACGAAATTAATAAGCAAATACCAGCAATGTTTACAAATGCATGTTTCCGTTATTAAGATGAAAAAAATAGTTAATTATGCTTGGAAGGAAATCAAATGCCTGTCACAGTCTTGTTATTAGTGTAGACATCGAAAGTATAAACATAAAGTAACAAAGCAAAACAGAACCCAAAACAAAACAAAAACAAAAAACAAAAACAAAAAACAAAAACAAAAAACAAAAAAAAAAAAACAAAAAAAAAAACAAAAACAAAAAAAAAAAAAAAAAAAACAAAAAAAAAAAAAAAAACAGGAACGAAAACAAAAACAAAATTGAAAAAAAAAACAAGAAGCAAACATTTCTATACCTCTGTTTACAACTATAAAGAGGACAAGTGTTGCAATAGCGACAATCTGTATTTCAGATTCTCTAGAACCAGATTTATGTCACAATAAGTGCAGTTGTTCATGCAAATAGGATATCATCGAATTTATATGTACAAAGAGCAAAAGCTCCAGTGAACCAAGAGTCTGCCATAGTGGCCGGGATTGATACATTTTGCTGCCCCCCCCCCAAAAAAAAGAGTAAATAAATGAATGAATGAATGAATGAATGAATGAATGAATGAATGAATGAATGAATGAATAAATAAATAAATAAATAAATAAATAAATAAATAAATAAATAAATAAATAAATAAATAAATAAATAAATAAATAAATAAATAAATAAATAAATAAATGGTGTAACCGGAATGCAAGATTGTGGTCATACATATACATATAATAAATATTTGTCATTGTATTGGACAGACCGTTACTGGTCTGGTACATGTGTGAAGAGGATGCGGCAAAACACACCAATTAACAAATAGGTACCTGTGTATAATGCGAAAGTTCTAATAATTGTTCAGGCAACAATTACGCAAACATACCTGAAATTTTGAGATATTATATCTGAATCTAGGTTTAGGTGGTAAAAAATTCCAAACTAAAACCTGAGATCCTGAAGAAAGCAGGAAATATTTTCTCTAAAGTCATTCAAAAGTTCGGTATATACAAAATGCTAGATAAATATGTGGTGTAAGTATGTACAGATGGAATTACTGTATAAGTGGAAATATTCCCGAGGTATTTAATTTCCCGAACTTTCCGGAATGGAACCCCTCGGGAAAATTAATTCCGGGAAATTATTGGCAATCGTACTTGGCTGCAGGCTGTAACATGCAGTTGTGAGTTGGGACACCCCTGACAATGCATGCCTGAACAATCACGCAGCAAACTGTGACCACATGGTCCAACTTGTCCACCACTAGGATAATAAAGAAAGACGAGATGGCATGATGTTCAAATTTTTAATTAAACTGGGCGGTGAAGGGTTTGGTAATTTTTGTTTTTGTTTTTGTTTTCGCTCATTGCGATCCGGGAAAAAAAACACAAAATGCTCATTTGGAACCAATCCGTATCAAGTATATCCGAGTCTTGCCAGCAAAATGTTCAGAGATGCGCATCCCTGTCACATGTTGTACGCACATCGATGTATTTGACAGTCCAAGTTATTTAAATAGGATGACTTACGACAGCAGGGCACAGAAAGCGTCACAATAAGTAACAGTTTCTCTGTGCAATGTGTCCTTAAATTAGAAGAATTGCTGTGACCAAATCATAGACAAGCCTATGTGTTGCACAGAGAGAGAAATATACGTATATATATTAGCATATAATGTCTCAGTTTGACAAAATCCCCGCAACCGTAGAAGTTTATGTTACTTGACAGTGAATATGTTGTTTCCAAATTTACATTCCTGCCAAATTGACACCCGTGCAATACTTCCTCCATCAATAACACGACCACTCAGTCGTTAGAAAATCGTTTGGTGTGTTGATGAAATATGATAAATTGCGTCTGCGAATAGTTCAATGACAGTTGACTTGTCTTTACCCTATCTGTTTGAGAGTTTACAAGTTGAGTCAAATTATCGAAGTTGCTATTGGAACATGAAACTTACTGTCAGCAAATCATAAACAATGGAAATAAATCTATACAATTGTGAAATCATACAAGTCTGGGACAATAATGAACCCAGTATTGAGCCCTGCAGAACACGGCCTTTAAGAATATATCCAGAGGAGACGCTGCCAGAGACTCCAACCCTCCCGTTTTCAGCGGGGATCTCCCATTTTTTGCCCTTTTTCCAAATTCTCCCTTTCTCCCGCTTAGAATATGTTTTCTCCCGCCCATATTAAAAAAAAAATGAATGAGGTAAGAAAAAATCATCAAAATACACCATTTCAAATCCTTTTTTTCCAAGTTTGTTCACCACGGAGGGGGCGCTGCCCTCCCAGACACATTCCACAGCACAGTCGCTGCGCTTCGTCATATCTCCCGTTTCAATAATACTCCAGGAAGGAGAATCTCCAGTTTGTATGAAGCTGTGGGTTGGAGTCTCTGCATTGCTATGCTATTAAGCAAAACCCTCCACTTTTTGGACCCAACAAGAGAATGCTTTGATTTGCAGAATCCGGATCTTGTTCCAGTCCAGTGCGTCACATATGACACAAAATCCATAATGGGGGGGGGGGGGGGGGGGGGTCTAACGTGGAGATTTCAGCTCCAGTCGACAGTAGACAGTGGACATGATATAGATGCTGGCGGACTGTGCATGTCTATATAATAGCATGCTTATTCCATTAATGTAGATAGGAAAAATTAAAATTGCTCCATGGTGGGCAGTCGATATCAATCGGGAAAAATTTCAGCAAAGCCATGGCTACACCTACCCAAAAATAGGTACCATAGCAACTCATTGGTCACTAAATAGCACTTAAAAATTGTAGATTCTATTCATTAACACCTATTTGTAAGGCGAGTTGATGTAGGTCAATGTAGATTTTTTTTTCAATCCGTTAGGACAAGCAAACTGTGAATTTCCTAAGTTTTATGCTTGAAGAATCTTGATTTTCTTTTACTGGTCCAGTATGGCGTGTATCACTTTTTGCAAGAAAATGCACAATAAAATTTATTTATGATACTTAAATTCTTTTGGCACAAATTTATGCAAGGCAACCTACAAACTTTATTCCATGCTGATGTTAAAAGAAAAAGAATCGAATGGCTCGAAATTCGAACTGTGCTGAACTTTTTGTGTCTTATTTAGCTCGCAGATCAACTGTACGTCTTCATATTGTTGTACTTGTTTCTCTCATCCATGTTTAATTAGTTGTGTTGATTGTCTACGACAACATGTTCTGCTCTGTGCAGCTCCCTTTGTTTGCCCTGTCATATACCAATAACGGCGGTAAACGATGCTTTTGATCTGTCGTTCGTGATGGCAGTTCATTTAAAACGAACCATTTCCCTTCGATTTTGTCAGATTTCTGATACACAGTTAGTTTCGCTTGTGAATACAAATTTGTATAATACATGAGTATCTATAATACCTTATGATTGGGGTTTATTCGTTTCTAAATTCAATAAAAAATACCCTACGGAGATGTGAACCAAAAATTCAAAATGTTATTTCAATGAGCCAATTCGTGACACGCGGACCAGCATAACAATACATGTCATGGCATTCAGCTGGTATCTTGTTATACATCTCTTTCTGTGTGTCAATTGTCGCGTATATCCAAAAAAGCACCCCTACCCAAAGAGTTGTTGATATTATTTGTGCAACATTGTCATTCGGTATGTCCTGAATTGTAAATGTTTTGGCGCACCTGCTTTTGGTAACATTACCCAGTTCTAATATTGCCAAAACATTTATTTGTTACTCGTTATCTCTGGACATACAATCCTGGGTGTTTTTCATAGAAATGCTTTCTTGGAAAAATAAATACCTGGGTATATGCACCAATGCAAGTGCTGACGTGCACTTCGATTAGTCAAAAACATAACACACACACACACACACACACACACACACACATATATATATATATATATATATATATTATATTTTATATGTATATATATATATATATATATATATATATATATATATATATATATATATATATATATATATATATATATATATATATATATATATATATATGTGTGTGTGTGTGTGTGTGTGTGTGTGATTTATGACTGTAGGTTATTACATGCATAGGTCAGCTCACCATTCCTCTGCTCGTCTTGCTAAAGCTGACCCTAAAGCTTAACTCAGGCTTCTTGTGATTGGATATATCCAGGTCAGCTGAACACGACTTATTCACTCGCCCCTTTCGTTATGGCAACAAACTTTGTATGAGCACTGTAACGCTTATCAAGAAAGTACGGATCAAATGAATCAATTGAAACAGAAAAAATCCAGCTTCTTAGAATTTAAAAGTTTGGGTTTACTGTGAAATCGTATGAAGTCATCCAAATTTTGTATTAGAATGATAATCGTGAAAACATGAAATAATAAAATGTATTTGTAAAGTAATATTCTGTAATAGCACAAACATTCGCATTATTCAGGTGATACGATCTTTACATTGCATTTGTAATAAAAGATCAAACCCGTTTAACTTAGGTTCAAATTGCCTGCATCTATCTACCAACAATGAACTGAAGAGTCGAGCGACATATTTTGTACATTGACTCTATTCAGGACCGCTGATATAGTATACAACAAGCAAAGCTAATTTTTAACCGTTTGTGTAATTAAGTGGCAAAGAATATTCAATCACGAGCTATGGTATCATCAAAATAATTGACACACTATGTTCGTATTGCGTTCCCCAGAAGCACCATCTTGGCTTCCGTTATCATCAGGTGACCGTGTTGTGATCAACCGTTCCGTATACTGCTGTCACAAGAGACCTCCACACATTCATCTCGTGTGAGCTGATGTGAAAACGAATCCAATTTGTGTCTCCGACTGACTGGTCTAGAACCCATTAGGAGACCTTCACGTTACAATTAAGGGCTTTTAGAACTCGTCATTCCCTTACCTGCTATGACAGGCAATGGGCATGGGGTGATTTGGGGTGAATAGTGGTACTGATGGGAACACTTTTCATATCCAACTGACACACTTGAAACAGATCGTTGGATACTTAATCTCTAAAATTTCATTTTAAAAGTGTATTTCAGATTCCATTTGAGGGACAGCAAACCATTATATCAACTTCGTATCTACTTTCAGCGTCAAATTTTATAAAATATGTCTGACTGATGATGTCTGCTTTCGACCGTTTTGTGGTTATCGTATAAAGAGAAGAAAACTTGTACAAATACTGGACATACTTTGCAAAGGCATCTCAACATATTCATTCCATTTGAAAGGAATCACTGGAATATAAGATATTTGTAAATGCTGGCTCAAATTTTCTGGATACAAAAATATGCTTTCCTTAATTGAAATGTTAGACTGGTAAACACAGAAATGCATAACGCCTGTCTCTTGTGTCCTCTTTCTTATAATTGTGGTGGTCCATGTCTCTATCGTGTATGGAGATGAAAGAAAGCATATTCATCAAACCTAATCCCATCCCTATTTGTACGTTTGACAAGTTTTGCTCGATGTTATCTGTATAACTCAATATTGTAGTAGAAGTAGTAAAAGTAATCATAGTGGTAGTAGCATTAGTAGTAGTCGTCGTCGACTTCATCAAGCGTGAGCATATAGGTATGAAACACTCCACCAGTCACCTCGGGCACGGTCACTCGAGATCAAATTAGTCACCTCAGGACAATTAAGTACATTTTCTCCCGCTAGAGGTCTGTACTGTCATTATTTTAGGTTTAAGCGTGCCCGCCCGAGATCTCTGTCATGTTGATGCGTATTTTCATGTACTGTCCCATGGACGACTTATGCGAGGTAGGCCCTATACGTCCATGGCTGTCCATTTTAACAATTTTAATTCGATTTGATTTTGGTTCTACCATTTAAACAAACCATAGGCTTACTATAAACTGCGGGTAAATTAAGCTTGTATGTATGTATGTATGTATGTGTGTGTGTGTGTGTATGTATGTATGTATGTATGTATGTATGTATGTATGTATGTATGTATGTACATGGAAAACAATATATCTACCCATAGGCCAACAATTCTTCCAATTTTTTTCCACCATGTTTCATCTGTGGTAAAAAAATTAATTTTCTTCACGCCTATACTCTGTATAGAATATACAAAGAAGTCCAACAAGCCGAACATTGTCACACGTAAAACAATATCAATGGTCGATTCAAAATCATAAATTCTGTGTCAGTTCTATTTTTGTAACGTGCAAACATTTTTCGTTTGTTCCTTTAAGATGCTTTTACAACTGTTTGAATTTTCTGAACACTTGAGTTCTGCTGCTGGCACCTTGTATCGCGTGTTTTTATCCCATTAATGTGCCACCATCCATTGTTAGCATTTGTAGGTTGCTCGAATGGGACCTTGTGGATGATAATTTTCGATTCAATATGTTCAGACTCTTGAGGATATCATCATCACCATCGTCGTCGTCGTCATGATGATGACGACAACGACGACGACGACAACAACGACGACGACGATATTGTCCATTTGGGTCCCGTTTTGTTTCAGTCTCCCTACCATACCAAATACCGGGGAGTAAACACAAGTGCAATGCTGACCCTACCACACTACGCTCCTTGAGCACCGTGATCAGAGAAATATACAAACACATGGTCGTTAGGCCCGCTAAAAACAGACAGAGGTTATTATTACCACATGACATCTGATCTTGTCCTAATCATACGCGGGTGCAGGCCAACATACACTACTTTAATTCGCCTTGGAAATGGGCTATATTGACATCTTTACATGAAAAGAAACCAAAAGGGTAATATAAAACCTGCATTCTTTGTGTTTAGCCAGTTGCTTAGAAAGACGGTGTACGTTCAAAATCTGTAATAATTCACAAGATAAACATGAGTTTGATAACAAAATTCTCGTAATGTTAATGTCATGACGAACAAGCCTGTATAGATTTACATTAACCCTTTCATTGCCGAGATTTGGACTGAGTCAACAGCTTTCCTCCGCATGCTTTGCGCGCAATACACCTGCGGTGCACAGATGAAAACTGTTGACCTGGACCATTATATGCTCTGGAATTTTAGGCATGCTGGTACTTAAATGAATGGTCTTTTCACAAGGAGCAGGATATCTAGCACCTTGATTATAATTCAGGGCAGTTCTTTTTAAGGAGTTTGATTCTATGACCTGTGTTTCTATCACAGCAGCACTGCTGTTGATTTTTTATTTTTAACGATTTTTTTTCAATTCGGGTACTTGTCTGTTAATGCACCTTTCCAATTGATTACTATGTAAGTCAATGGACATTCTAATCCTAATTCACAATTCGACTTCTCAGAAGAAACCGTCATCCAGATTCACTTCAAACTTGGTGGCAATGTACCTTGAGTGGATCTCTACCAGACTTGTTCAAATTGTCACGCTCCAATATTTTTTCAATGATTTTATTGTTTTTTATTTATTTTTTTGGGGGGGTGGGGGTGGGGGGGTGGGCAAATCTCATAAACATATATATATTCTCCAAAACCGCTCATCCGACTGCTTTGATATCACAAAGGGACACTCCTATAGACTCCTTGTTGTTATTTGTTCACCAGGTGGCACTGTAGTTCTATTCTATTTTCTGTGATTTTTTGTGTGCTTCCGTTATTTTTGACATCTTTTCTTGAACCGTCACTCAGATTAAAGTAAAGCTTGGCGGATATGCTCCTTGTGGAAGGGTCAAACAAGGCTGTTCACCAGGTTGCACTGCTGTAGATTCCGGACTTTTAAAGATTTTTTTTTCAATTCTGGTGCTTATCGGCGAATGCACCTTTCCTATTGAATACTATGTAAGTCAATCGGCATTCTAATGCTTATTCACAATTTCGACTTTTCCGAAGAAACCTTCATTCAGATTGACTTTAAACTTGGTGGCAGTGTATCTTGGGTGGGTTTCTACTAGACCTTTCGAATGGTCAAGCTCCGGTGATTTTTTTTTCAGATTTTTTTTTTTTTTTGGCGGGGGGGGGGGGGGCAAATCTTACAAAAATCGTCTCTAAAACCACTCATCCGACTGCTTTAATATCACACAGGGACACACGTAGAGACTTCTAGCTCTTAATATGTTCACTGGATGGTGCTGCAATTTCATTTTATTTTTTATGATTGTTTGTGTATTTTCGCAATTTTGAACTTCTCCAGAAGAATCATCGCTCAGATTACGCTGAAATTTGGTGGATGTGTTCCTTGTAAAAGGGTCAAGCAAATTTATTCACTAGGTGGCACTGCTGTGGGATCCTGATTTGTAACGATTTTTTTTTTCAATTCGGGTACTTATTGGTAAATGCACCTTTTTCTGATGTAAGTTAATGAGCATCCTAATGCTAATTCACATTTTGGACTTCTACGAAGAAACTGTCAGTCAGATTGACTTCCAACTTGGTGACAAAAGAATCATATTAGGCATATTAGTGTCAGAGACATATATCGGTCTGATTCATGATCATGATCATAATCATGCTTGTATAGGAGGGGGTACGCCCCCCCCCCCCCCCCAGTACGTCGTACAAGTAATGATTTTGCCCTAGTACAAGGCACGGATTTTTTTTTTAAATGTACAAATAATGGTCGGTACAAAGTACGGAAATAAAAAAGGATTCCAGTACGTATGGCCAACAAAACTGCCCAGTACGCGAGTACGGACCCCCCCCCCCCCACACACACACACATTATGCCAATTTATTCCTCACAAACTCTCCATTACGGACAAGATGAACGTCATACATCAAAAGCGTCATTATTAATATTTCAGATCCTGATTCTGTCTTAGTTGAAAGACTAACAGGAAAAGTCTAGTTACGAAAAGAAATTAAAGGTTTGATGCATGGCACTTTGGCTTCTTAGTCTGGGAATCACATAATTTGCTATATCTCGAGAAATACTTCATCAAGATTCGTGTATTCAAAAATACATTTTATTCATAGAAGAAAATTGGGAAGGAGGACAGAGCCCTATATTAATCCCTCTTGTGAAGGAGGACGTGGTCATAGGACAAACGGAACACACAACCGGCTGCGCCGCCACACGTCACGTGCAGGAAGCACTCGAAGGGTAGCGATGCAGAGCCACAAGGAGCAGGCGTGACACCACCAGCACGAGAACACGGACAGAGAGGCTTATGAAAAATTTTAAACACGCATATCGTTAGGTTAATGATCAACCTTAAAGGGCTTGGGTTTTTTTTTTCAATAAACTCTTGCACCGAGAGAAATATTAAAACATTGTCTTCCACACTGAGTGGGGAATAACCCCCCCCCCCCCCAAAAAATGTATTCAGACAGAACGATGAATGAACCGATTTAACTGATGGGTGAAGGCTATTACGAATAATAACATATCGTGGACAAGTGAGAAAATAATGCCAGACGCTTTCAGCAGCAGCACAGCACGAACAGGCTGCTGACGCATTGACGCCTATTTGGAACAGATGCTCATTAATTTGGCTGCGACCCATGCGCAATCTGGAGTGTGAAATAGATATGTACCTGTTACCTATATTATAAAGTTCGGGATATTTCAGCGGAAATTTCTTGGGGCAAGAAATTCTCATTTTAAACTGATTCAAAGTCGGTAAATTACGCACGTAGAATGGCAGAAGATTCGACGGTTTAATGGCTGAAGCAAAGAAGGATTTATCAAACAACATTAATCTTGAATGGAACAAAGGCACTTCAGACCGTCTGTCAATATCAGACCACCGCCTAGTGTTACAACGGAAATTTGCGTTTGGTGGTGGGACGTTAGGGAGAGAAGCATACAAATAATTTGGAGTTAGCCTAAGGATAATTTTATACATCATAATAAGTTTCGACCTCTCTCTTCGTTTGGAAAGGGTCTCCCAGCCAGTTTCTTCTTATAACTTTACATTAGGGGTTGTGTGCATAGCTCCTGTAACGATGCGGGCCACAGCCAGTTGCAGATCCTCTAACATTGCACAGCCATCCCAAACCACATTACCGTATTCTAAAATAGGTCGAATAAATGAAAAATAAATAACTCCAAGTGTGTTGCGATCTAGAAGATATTCTAGAGTCTTCATGATATCCAGTTGCTTCGAGGTTTTGATGGCGATTTTTTTTATATGAGCGTTCCATTTTAAACCATATTTCAGGGCAATACCTAGTAAATGTTTATGTTGAGATACGTTCTCTAGCTGGTGATCTAGGAATACAAGCGGCGGGTGATGCGAATTTGTTTTAAAAGAGAAATAAGCATAGTGTCATTTTTAAGGCGTTGAAAGAAATTAGCCACTCTTTGACCCAAACGCACAAAGAGGTAAGATCTGGATTAAGGATTATAGCACCGTGGGTTGGATCATCAAATGTGACGAAGAGGGATGTGTCGTCGGCAAAAAGTTTACTTCAGGATTTATAACGTTTACTGTGTCGTTAATATAAATTAAGAACAGAAGAGGACCTAAAACTGATCCTTAGGGGACTCCAGCAGTAGTAGTACCCCAATTAGACGATTGGCCGTTAAGGACAACACTTTGTTTTCTGTAATGAAGGTAATCTTTAAACCATGATAATAAATTTCCTATTACGCCATTTTTCTAACTTGTGTAGGAGGCTTCTATGCCACACTTTGTCAAAGGCCTTATATATATCGAGAAAGACGATTCTGACTTCTTTTTGTTGATCGACTGCCAAACATAGTCCATGGTAAAGGGAAAGTAACTGATTGACCGTGGAATCTCCAGGCATAAATCCAGATTGGTGGGCAGGGATAGCCATGTTGTCGCGAAAAAAATTACACAACTCTTTCCATAATTTTACCAGTACAACTTAAGAGGGATATAGGCCGATAATTATTGCAGAAAGTATCATCACCTTGTTATGCAGTGGTGTGACATGGGCCTCTTTCCAAATTGATGGAAACTGTTTTTGGCTTAACAACATGTTAATTAATTTTGCAAGCGGCTTGTAAATAAGTGGTGCTGGGTTTTTTTTGTTTTTTGTTTTGTTTTCAAAAGTCTAGTACTTACTCCATCTGGGCCGGTTGCCTTTGTTGTATCAAGACTCTTAAGTATATCCAGCACTTCATTTTCACTAATATTTAAATCTTCAATAGTACGCAGGGGATGGTGAGGCCGTGTAGGAGTGTTGACGGTAGAGAAATCGAGATTGCTCTAACCAAGAAAAAAAGTTAAATACTTCAGCTTTAGATGCATTGTCGGTTATATGTCTCCCATCACATGATAAAGAGGGAATATTTTGAAGGTGATTCCTGTGTAAAATATATTTGACAGTCTTCCACCACGTTTTAGTTTTCTTTTGGGGATTCTTTAAAGAACTGCTAAGTTTACTGTTGTGCAGTTGCTCAGCTGTATACGTAAATTCTTCTGGTATTGATTGCTTAAACGGTTGTAGGAAGCCCACAGATTGTGGCCCTGTACTCCATCGTTACAGTTTTTAGCTTATGACATGCACGCATAACTTATTGCTTTTCACAAGGTAGGGAAAAAGAATATCATGGAATATCATCAGGACGAATTAGGACATCTTTATTTGGGATGCAGTCTTTAGCGACACGCAAAAACCTTCAATCTATGAATTACAACACTGGTTTAAGTCATCAGATAAAAAGAAAATACCCCACTCAATCTTACTTAAATGATGACAAAAGCGATCGAAATCTGCTTTCTCATATTGCCATATTAACCTCTAATAAGAAGGCTCCTTTTTCCGCCGAAATAAAATGTTAGCCGAGACTATGCTGTGATCGCAATTAGCGATCGGTGGTAATACACTCGGTTGGTGAATATATCTTTGATTAATAATTTTGGTATCATTGGACGGCTCTCTGAGAGCTCTTTCACATAAGATTATACGAAATTACGTTTTTAGTAACTTCAAAATTTGATACCCCCCCCCCCCCCATTCGTTAATACAAGGTGATGGATTACGAGACATGCACATCCCTGGTTAAAAACATAGAGGCGGAGCGAGAGCGGAGCGAGAGCGGAGCTTCTTTGTATTCACCGAGTCTGAGATAGTCAAAGTTCTATCAAGCCTGATAAGAAGGCTGATCTTTACCTTTATTATTATTATTCTTTATTCTTTTACCAGGGTATACCAGTTCAGTGAACATCACTGATCTCCCACTGGGCCCTGGGTGGATACAATGGTCGATGTCTATTTTGAATTGATGACACAAACTCATTCCTAAAGAAGAGCCAATGAGTGATATTAAGTGTTCTTCCCATCAAGACGACGTAAAGCGTTTGCCTTCAAAGGCGAACTGAGTGAACACTTAAATCTTTCGTACGGAACAATTCAAAATAGACATCGACCAATCAGAAGGAGTTTATATTAACATGTAAACAGAGAGTAAATATAACACTCACAAATGGTGTCAAGTGGGTTAATATAGTCCCTTGAATGCAGTATTTTCATGTATTTTACGCGATTATTATTATTATTATTATTATTATTATTATTATTATTATTATTATTATTATTATTATTATTATTATTATTATTATTATTATTATTATTATTATTATTATTATTGTTATTATTATTATTATTATTATTATTATTATTATTATTATTATTATTGCTTTTTCAGGCAGTTTGTTTTCGGCTGTGATAATTTCCTATTAACGCAACACAAATTTAGCTCCTCCCACTTGGGTCAACAGTATGTGGCCTTACCGGAAGTAGTTCATATAAAGAACACCCTCATATAAACGACTGGACGTTCGCACTGCTAATTGGCTATCGCTGTATAAAGACCAATCATTGCCTTCTAAGCTTTCAATTTCCGTGACCCTGGCAGATGCGAGAATACCCAGTAGTTCTACGTTCATTCAAATTCCGGCAGTCTTCTCAATCTTTTTTCCAGCCTGAAAGATTAGTACTCTTTGGCGCTTGCAGGTGACAGTTAGGCCTACATAAAATAAACCGGACCTCACAGTTCAGGTGTCGGGCTAACACTTAAATATACATGCCTAAACGGTTTAATTGTGTATATTTCTCATTAGAACGCAGAACGCCCTAATTTCTATATTGTTGTCGGGAGTTTTGAAATCTGGGTGGCCGCTCTCTGTTATAACTGCATTTTCATTGACCCATCAGAAACCACGCCTCCTTGGCATGTATGCGAGAGCCAGGCTGAGAAAAAATAACAAATTCCAAAATTCCATGAGGTAAGCTGAAGAAAGACAAAATTTATATGGCACGGAAGTGTTATGGAAAGTTCAATAATGCCTTGGCCGCGACGTTGACTGTGTGAAACAGGAAATGAAAATAAGACGTGTGAAAGATTTGACATTTTTACAGCGAAAATTTGTTGTACACGAATAAGTTTACCACATATCACTTATCTGAAACAAAAATATACGCGCCAAAAAATAACAGATATACCTTTAGTTGCCTTGCTTTGAAAAGAAATGGAGATAACCATCATTTCTGGTCTATATTAATGACTTCGTTAACACTATTACATGTGATGTCAGACTTCGTGCTGATGACACCAGTCTACTTGAAGTTGTTAATAACCCCATCGAAGCTTCTAATCACCTGAACATTAATCTCTCCATTATACATAACTGGGGAAAGATGTGGCGTGTTATCTTTGACGCTTTAAAATCTCTTTGTGTGAT
Organism: Hermodice carunculata; assembly: GCA_964020975.1. Taxonomy (NCBI): domain Eukaryota; kingdom Metazoa; phylum Annelida; class Polychaeta; order Eunicida; family Amphinomidae; genus Hermodice; species Hermodice carunculata. Next base: position 85,773,592 of record OZ026620.1, on the reverse strand, counting down.
ATTTTCAACTAAACTTGTTAAACCACACCATCCACTCGTTCGTCTCCGACACTCTCAAATACCTGAGGCAAACTCACACACGCACCTTGGTATTACTCTCAGTAGCAATTTATCCTGGCATGCTCACATTACTCGCATTACCAGAAAAGCTAGCCAGCGAATTGCCCTTCTGCGTAGATTTAAATATAAACTTTTCCGGAAAGCTCTGATCAAACTCTATTTAACTATGATTCTACCAATTGTTGAATATGGTTGTGTGCTCTTTGACAACTGTGGTCACGGCCTTTTTTATCTTATTGAATCCGTACAGTTTGAAGCTGCTAAAATATGCATAGGTGCATTAAGACACACATCGCATGCCAATCTCCTACGTGAGCTTGGTTGCACAACACTCGCCAACAGAAGGAAGTACTTTAAGTTAGTTCTTCTTTACAAAATGTATCAAAACTTAATACCCTTCTATCTCTCTCAACTAATTCCCCTATCAATGCTCGAAACCTTCTCCACGCTAGCTCCATACGTCCCACTAATTGCAAAACTAATTGCTTAGACAAATCCTTCCTTCCTGACACCATGAAGCTGTGGAACAATCTTCCTTCTGACATAAGAGACTCAGAGTCACGTAGCACTAGATTATCAATTTAATTCCGGGTTACATGACTCGGACAAGTGCATGTTCCTGTTCCTACCCCACTGAAGACTTCCAACATTTTCTGTTCTTTTGTCCAAAGTGTTCAACTTACAGAACTAAACTTCTCAACTCCGTCATCCCAATTATTGCTCCCGGCGCCCACCCGAATCTGATTTTACACACAGCGAGTGACAGACTAGCTCATATCCTTCTCTTGGGTAGCGACGAATTGTCCATTCCCCTCGACATACAAATTTGTGATGCTTTCAACAGATACATCGTAGGCACAAGACGCTTCATATTATAGCTCTGTTATACACAAACAGTCATGTCAATTGAGTTAGTCGCTGACTTACACAAATCTGTTTCTCAAGTGTCCTATATGAATTTTTTTTACCACTGGTCTGTATTATTGTGAACAATGTATACATATATGTGTGTGCATTCTACCTGTAGTGAACTATCTTTCTTTGTTTTGCATATTGCTGACTTTTTATTTTGATTCCTGTATGCGGGGTACAAATCTGAAGCGTGTCCAGCTTCTTTGTTAATTGGGTAACTTTGCTCATGTTTTGTTCTGTGTGTTTTGTAATATACTTTTTGTGGGTCACTCCATGTTCTGGAGACCCCCCCCCCGTTAGTGACATCTCGATGTACTATAGGGCGATCCCGTTGAAATAAATATGTTTAAACTAAAAGATGTACGTAAGTACGTAAAAAGAAAAGAAACAGAGCAGAAACTGAACATAAATTGAACATTTTTATTCATTCAACACTAGCGTTATTTTGAAATGGTATTATATCTACTCAATCTCGATTGGCAACTTCTAATTCAAAATGCTTTCGTAGTGATAACTAATACTTCATTTCTTTTAGTTTGGCGGAGCTCATTTCTCCATTGTTCCCACTCACGTAAGCCGACCCCCCCCCCCCCAAACACACACATACATACTTGTTTGCCATTTGCGCACACTGAGGAACAGCGCTCCTTACCTTTCCGTCCACCTGTGCGACCGACAGGGGTTTGTCGAACCTATTGCCTGTGCGCTCAGCGATGTCTGCTTTTGCCAGCAAAATTGTGTCGGGAGTGTTGTGTTGATATTTGCTTGAAACAAATCTTGGGTGCAGAGGTCATGTAATTCGTAAGGTAAATCAGCCCGTCTATATTTTCCATCTTAATTGAGGGGACACAATAAGTATAGGTTAGACGCCGCGTAGAGTTTTCCAATTGAATTAGAAGACGAGCGCGCAGCGCGAGTCTTCTAATTCAATTGGAAAACTCTACGAGACGTCTGACATACTTATACTCCAAAAGATGGGTATTATAAAAGTATTTCCTACTTGAAACAAAGTTAAAAGACTTGATTTCGAAGAGAAAAGCGACAAGTAAGAGTACATAATGCAACGACCTTTGACACTTGACCTGTCACGCTCCCTGACCCTTTTCAATGCTGGTCAACAATAGACACGCTGGAATAAATATTATGTAAAATCCGCGAAGCATCGTCTCAGCTGTTTAGCGTAATGGACAGCACGGTCAGCCGTAGATCACAGAATTCGTGGTTCGAACCCTGCCAGGGACAAAATATTTTTTTCATTAAAAAGTGTAGACAAAAATTGTCGAAGTTCCATTGCAAAGTCCCGTCATGAGGTCACTTGCACTTCAGCGGATCTAATTCAATTAGACTCCTAGGAAGAGAGGAGCTCTATGAAAATTAGACTCCGCTGAAAACAATAGAAATTGGGCGCTGAGGAGTATAAAACTGTAAAAATCTCCGTAGTTTTCTGTCTTGTGAACAAGTGTAAACTGGACACCCACGTGGCTTTATCCTTACCTTTGTTCAGAAAGAGTAGTCATGCATGCGAGTGTTGTTTTATTGGTCAACGTAAGTGCACGTAGCATCTATTTCATTGACAAGCATTTTGCGCATGAATTATGTAAGAAACCCGAAATTCAATCATCTTCCAACGCGATCACACCTACAGTGTCGCTGCGACTGACAGGCGCGCGCGGCTCGTGCCAAACACGGACACCATCAATGCCATGGCCAATCTGTTTTGCGTTCTGAGTTGGTTGTCATTTGCCTCCTGAGCATCCCCCAGACTCGCTATTGCTTTCTTATGTGGGCGCTCGTCGGGCGCCCACATAAGAAAGCAATAGCGAGTCTGAGGGATGCTTAGGAGGCAAGGTTGTCATTAAAGTCTGTTAAACTCTCATCTCACCTTATAACCTACACTTTTGACTATTCAACACGTCAAACTGTTTCTTTTTTTTTTACTATTTGGAGTGCGTTGTCTGGAGGGATTAGAAAAGCTGCGTGATATTTGACCAAGTAAGTTTGCACAAGGTCACAGTTAAATTAAAAAACATTGCCAACCTTGGTAACTCCAGCCAATCACCGTCCCTCTGCTACTGGTGGGGCAGATACGATAGTTAATTTGCACGTGAATGTACCAAACCTTCACGATTTGACCTGGGGCAAAGAGCTGTCAGTGGCAGCGGAGAACCGCACCTGCCTGGACACCTGCAAGTGCATGATTTTCTGCCGCTGGGTACGTATAGTTTTATGATTCGTTTTATATCTTTTAGCTTACTGCTAACTCAGGCGGCAAAAGGGGATGTTCCACTGTGGATGGGTTCGAGTCGATCGAAACCGCCCCTGATGTGGTCTAATTTTGGTCTGTTATACATGCGAGTGTATGATTTGAAAGCTGAAGAGGTAGCCCAAGGGCGTGGGTTGGTGGCTGGGGGTTTTCCCCTCCTCCCCGTAAGAAAAAAAGGGGTGTTTTGTGAGCCCTCATCTAAGAAAAGCGCCGTTGTTGACAAAATTTTAATCCAAAGAATCTCTCAAACACTGGTGCCGTATTCGAATGACCTCCGGTAATTTTCATGGAGCGGAAAGATGTATTAAAATGTAATGTAACTGTAACTTGCAGGACGTGGAATGTAAGAGAAATCCGGTTGTTCTTGCTTTAGCATGCTGCATCCCCTTTTCAAGTGACTCCTTTTGAAACTTTGATGAGTCAAATCTTTTGTAGACACTTCGTGTGAGAAGCCACACAGGATTTGTGTAAGACCCTTATTTATTCTCCAATGTGGACTTAAATTTTCTCGAAATTAGTGCCCAGACTTGTCACATTACAACATCTCACATCAATTTTAGCTCAGCTGACTGGCAAGTCAGCTGAGCTTATGTTATGACTAGCCACCCGCCGTCCGTCCGGCCATGTTGGTGCTTTGGTAACTCTGGAATCTCTTTGCTGTCATTGTTGGGTTTGATATTTATGAATATGGGTTATGTTTTCCTACATAAGTGTATCATACTAGAGTTGTCCGTCTGAAGAACTTCAATTGTATAGTGAGGGTCTTGTAGAAGACTTCTCCTTGCATTTGATACTCTATAACAGTGCTTCAATCAATTTACTTATTAATTACATAATATTCCAGATTCATAGACATCACAAAAACGATATAGGCCTACTTTCTACTTTTGCTATAAACTCAGCCGACGAACTGGTCAGAAGAAAAAAAGTGATAGGTCTACAAGTTCTCTTTTTATTTTTGGCAGAAGTGATAAAAATTTGGATTTTGAGTGATTGGGCCTAGACATATTGGAAACACTGTAGTCTGTATCTAATGAAGAATATTTCAAAGGTAGAGTGGACTGGTTCCAAACTACCAGTTGCCTTTTGTGGATGACTGCCTGTCTCCAGTCACGGGTAAAATTTGTTTCTTCACATTGTTATTGGAATATGAATGTTGGTGCTTTGGTAACTCTGGAACCTCTTTGCTGTCATTGTTGGGTTCGACATTTGTTAATATGGGTCATGTTTTTCAGCATAAGTGTGTCATACTAGAGACGTCCGTAGTCCACAATTCACATTTTCGACTTCTTCTCCAAAACCGTCAGTTAGATTCACTTCAAACTTGGTGGGGGTGTGCCTTGGGTGGGTCTCTACCAAGTTTGTTCAAGTGGTCAGGCTCCATTGATTTTTGGATTTTGTTATGATATTTGTTTTTTATTTTTGTTTTTGTTCTTTTTGTTTGGAGTGGAGGGGGTGGAGGGTGGGGTATGGGGCAAATCTTAAAAAATATTCTCCAAAGAAACCGCTCACCCAACTGCTTTGATACCGCACAGGGACACTCCCCAGGAGTCCTAGTTTTGAGTTTTTTCACCAAGTGGCGCTGCGGTTTTTGTCTAAATTTTTTATTATTTTTGTGTGTTTTTGCTATTTTTGACTTCTTCTCCAGAATAGTTACTCAGATAAAGCTAAAACTAGGTGGATATGTTCCTTGTGGAAGGGTAAAACACAGTTGTTCACCAGTTGGCACTGCTGTGCATTCCTGATTTTAACGATGTTTTCAATTCTGATACTTATCAGTCAATGTAGCTTTGCTGCTGATTACTATGCAAGTTAATGGGCATTCTAATGGTAATTCACATTTTGGACTTCTCCGAAGGGACTGTCTGTCAGATTCACTTCAAACTTGGTGGCAATATACCTTGAGTTAGTTTCTATCATGTCTGTACAAATGGTCACGTTCCAGTAATTTTTAGATTTTTTATGATATTTTTCGAAAATCTTAAAAAAAAGTTTTGATACGAAAGTTTAACATGGGAACTTCTTGCAATGGTTACAACTTAAATAATTTTGGCCAAATTTGTACCAAACTTGGTAGGATGTACCTTTTATAAGTGTTTACTTACTTTGTGCCAATGCTCATGCTCCAGTGATGTTTGGACCTTGACCTTATTCCCAAGGTCGCAGGACAACTGACACGAAATTTACTGTTCACTTGATAACTTGAGATCTGTTTTGAGTTAGGACCTTGATGTTGCACATGTTAATGTTTCATTATGAAGGTCATGCTTCGACAGTACACTAGTGACCTTGACCTCATTTCTGGCGTCACTGTGCAACATACATGAATTTTACTCTTCACTATAACTTGAGAACTGCTTGAACTGGGACCTTGATGTTGCACATGTTAGTGTTCTTCTAAAAAGGTCAGATTTACTCCAAACATGGGTGATCTTGATCTTATCCGAAGGTCACAGAGCTGCAAGTGTGATGAATGTCTAGGTTCAGCTGAGCATGGGCTGTTCACACAGCCCTCTTGATATGAACTTATTAACAAAATAAAACTAAAGAAACGTATATAACTGAGGGCATGGGGCCTACTTGGTGTAGCCGGAAAGTTAAGATCCAAGCGGGTGAATGGTTGCCCCAGACCTCTTCAGCTTGTCATGTCCAAAGCGTATAGCTTCAAATAAATAAATAATAAATGAATGAAGCTGTTGGCAGCTCCAACGCCCTCCATTAAACCTTCGAATGTAGGTACTAGTGAAATATGCAGTTGCCACGTTGTGCGATCATGGTGGACCCGAGTCGTTTTTTTGCCCATCCACGAGCTAGAAGCAATTCTCTTTGGTCATTCAGTGTGATTTGTACACTTTTGAGGTGGTACTTTCAAAACCTGGCAAATCACCAAGAGTTAACATTTATACTGAAGAGGAAAATAAAATTGCCAATGATACACGATAATTCTTTGGTTTATGTCCACTCAAACGCCAAAACGTCGTCAAATTCTTAAAAGGTTTTCCCAAGATATTCACCAAAATATCATTATGGTGGTGCAATCCACCCAGTCAGACATCCACGGTATACCCGAAAACGGTGATTTGGTCCCTGTGCGATACACATGGGACAATAATTACTTTTTCATGTAGGAGCTTCTCCAGGCAGAGTTAACATCAACGTCTCTCTCTGGAAAGTCGCACTGGTTGTACATGTATTGATTCATTATCTTTACAGTCGTTCCTTTTTTACAAAACTTAAAGCTTGAACGAAATGTCAAGAATACTTTAGGATTTTTATGGATATATTTGTTGTACCCATTGCATGGCCAAACAGCAAGACCGAGTGATCAGCTTCCCCCCTTTTTTTATTAGTAGTAGGTATGGTGTGGGTCCATATGCTTGGTATGAGGACCCAGAAAACACCAGTTTAAAGCTCAATAAGATTGCGACGCTATTTCCGATATAGTGATTTGACTTTGAACTTAAATATGATGTGCAGCTTAAATGTGCTATTTGCGTTTATCTGTGACATCCCCTTGATTGACGGGTTTATTAAAATAGTTACGAGCAATAACGAGGAGAGAATAGTTCTGCCCCCAAACGTTTTTCTACGTCACTGAGTGATGTTACCTTTATCGCTGCAAACTAACTTGGGCTGTTTAACTATTTTGCAGCATGGTGTCTGTGCAAACGAAGTGGGGGACAAAAAGTTCTGGATAGGTGATGTTCCCGTCCCTTACATATAATGCAAAGGATGGATTGGGTTTGTTTTTTTCCGCTGTGGTTTTAATGATGGAAGTCTTTTAAAACTTTTTTGTCTAAGTTGTGTATAACCTGCCGTTAATGGTTGAACAAATGCAGCTGATTCTTTGCATGCTTATGAAGGCTGGTGCATTTGTATATTTTAATTTAGCATTATTCGTGCTGTGAAATATGTTTATATCAGTGTGTGAACACAGACATATAATTTTATTGTTTAGTAATGAAAAAATTCCTTCTTTATGCTGCTAACACTTCACATTAAACTTTACCCGCCTATGGCAGAAGACAGATTCAGTATAGTTAATACTGGCGAAATCTGGGCACTCGCGTGTCTGGAAAGCGTGAATAAAACATTTGACAATAGCTGGTTAAATCTCCTGTCACAGTTTCAGTTACAAATGTCGATCAATTTGAAAGCGTTCGTTGAGAAAAAAAAGGAAGACGATTTAATCATAAAGTACCCATTGGTGTTGATCGAGGTAATAAAAGATATGTCAAATGTGTTAAGTTATTTTTTATTGATATTTCTATGAATTAACAAATAGAACAACTGCTAAATGATATGTATCTTGCAGCATTCCAAGAGGGCAAGGCATAGGGACGACAAAGCACCCAGGGGATCTGACACGCCCAGACAGTGATCTGGGACCTTGTCTTCTCCTTGGATATCACCACAGAAAGTCTCATTACCACTTATATAAAGCCCACCGGTACTTTCTGACCTTTATCCACTATCGGGACAACCTTCTCCACTAAGCTTTATCTTTGACTTAAGCAGTTCAGTTTGTTAACTGAGTACAGTAGGGGCACTTGTTCAAGACATAAAATTCTCTTAGCCGAGTTACCTTTTATTGACCGCTTGCACTGCATCTGCATTAAAATGTCAGTAACCCTTCAAATGAGCAAAATTAGAAAATTTCTATGTCGGTTTCATTTGTGATTCATGAACCTTGACAAGCTTCTTTTTGTTTCTTTTTCGTAAATATTTGGTAACCCGACATCTGCATCTCTTACTTCTTTCTATATTAGCATAAAGGTTTACAGTTTGTATAATTCTTATAACTTTATTCACATCCAAATGGAAAAATGTTTCAGAATTCCTTATTCTAAAAGTGCCCATAATAGTTAAATGGAGACATTTATCTACTGTCCATGTTGATTTCTTCTCAGATTGTTATAATTTGAGATGTTTCTGTTTACAATTTTTTTCAGAACATTTTTCAATGGCCCAATCGCCTGCTTCCTCACTTTCATTGTTCCTCTAAGGTATATTCGAATGATACTGTATATATGTATTTCAGTCTTTCTATATTAGCATAGATGTTTACAATTTGTATGAACTTGAAGTTAATCTGTATTCAAAGGGGGGATGTTTCAGAAAACCTTACTACAAAAGTGCCTATAGTAGTTAAATTTATCAATTGTCCATGTAGGTTTCTTTTCGGAATATTATGATTTGAAATGTTTTTGTTTTTATTTTATTTTTTTCACAATATTGTTGTGGCCCCATCTTCCTCTGCCTCACCTTATTCACAACGTGCAATACCTGTTAAATCGACTAATTCATTTAATTACCATGCAGGTTTCTTCTAGTATTATAATAATTTGTTCTGTTTTTGTTTATTTTTTTTCCACAATACTTCTCTGGCTCTATGATCTGCTGCGTCACCTTTTATTCTTTCTCTAAACCATATTTCAACGACACTATATATATGTATCAAGAACATGCTGTCAAGTTAGCAGATATTTCCTGATTTTGGTCAGTATTTTTTTGAATCATAATCTGTCTATATTAGCATATGTATCCAAGTTTGTGTGAATCTTGGAAGTAAATGTGTATTCAAATGGACGAACATCTTAGAAAATGGTACTGCAAAGTTCCCATAGTACTTAAATGGACATAATTATCCGCTGTCCATGTAGGTTTATTTTTCTCTGTTTGTTACAATTTCAGATGTGTCAGGGTTTTTTTTTTTTTTTTTTTTTTTTTTTTTCACAACATTTTTGTGGCGCGATCGTCTGCTGCTCAATCCTTGGTTCTCTTTCGTAAGTATATTCTAACCATACTATATAGATGTATCAAGATCATGCTATCAAGTTGGCAGATATAGCCAGATTTTGGAAAGTCTTCAATTCTGTCTATATTGATATAGGTGGTTACACAGTTATTTTGTTAAATGGACACATTTGTCTACTTCCCGTACAGGTGTCTCCTCAGATTGTTATAATTTGAGATATTTCTGTTTCATTTTTTTTCACAATATTTTGGTCCCCCAAAGCCTGGTGCTTCATCTTTCATTTTTTCTCTAAATCATATTCCAACGATACTGTACATATGTATGAAGAACAGACTCTCAAGTTAGCAGATATTGCCAGACTTTGGTCAGTACTTTTGTATGTGTTTAATTCTGTCTGTTTTAGCAGAAATGTTTCCATAGTTGTTAAATAAAGCTTTCTTCTCAGATTGTCATAATTTGTCATGCTTCTGTATACATTTTTGTCACATTATTTTTTGCTCCATTGTCTGCTGCCTCATTGTGCATTCTTTCTCCAAACCATTTTGCAGTCATGGTGTATGTATGTATCAGGAACATAATATCATTAGCAGATGTTGCTAGATCTTCGTCAGTATTTTTTCAGTTTTTAATTCCTCATGTATTTGCATAGATGTTTATATGGCAGTTAAATGAATTAATTTACCTTTTGCCCATGCAGGTTTCTCCTCAGATTGTTATAATTTGAAATGTTTCTCTTTCAGCTTTTTCGTAATATTTTAATGGCCCCATCATGTCCTACATGATCTTTCATGCTTTCTTTAAACCACATTGTCACAATATTATTGTGGCTCCATTGTCTATACAGTCTCATCCTTCAATCTTTGTCTAAGCCATATTGCAGTGATACTGTATATATGTATCGAACATATTATCAAGTTTACATATATTGCCGGATTTTTGTTAGTATTTGTGTGAGTCTTTAGTTCTGTCTGTATTAGCACAGATGTTTACACAGTAGTCAAACTGACACATTTGTCTACTGCCCGTACTGATATCTTCCCAGATTGTTACAATTTGAGATATTTCTGTTTGAATTTTGTTCACATTATGTTTGTGGCCCCGTCTTCTCCTAGCTCATCTTTTATATCATGTTTCTAAATTAGATCATAATGATACCATATATGTTTTATGAAAATATACTATCACGTTGGTAATAATTGCCTGATTTTGTTCAGGATTCTATTTCGTGTGTAATTCTTTCTTTTGTAGTATATATGTGTGCAGTTGGTATGATTCATGAAGGTAATCTGTATTCAAATGGAAGAACGCTTCGGAAAATCGTATTGCAACAGTGCATATTGTAGTTAAATGGACCTATTTATCTACTGCCCATGTAAGTTTCTTTTCCGATTGTTATAATTATAAAGCATATTACAATGATACTGTACAGATGTATTAAGAACATGCTACTCATTTAGCATATAATGCCTGATTTTGGTCAGTATTTTTGTGAGTCTTTAATTCTGTCTATATTAGCATAAATGTTTACATGAGAGCTAAATGGACACATTTATCTACTGCCCATGCAGGTTTCTTCTCAGATTGTTATAATTTAAGATGTTTCTATTTAAATTATTTCACATTATTTTATGTCTCGATCGTCTGTTGCCCCATCTTTTATTCTTTCTCAAAACCATTTTGCAATGATAGTGTATATATGTACGAAGAACATACTATCGTTTGCAGATATTGCCAGATTTTGATCATATTTTTGTGTCTTTAACTCTATGTATGTTAGCATAGATATTAACATATTAGTTAAATGGACACATTTATTTTGTGCCCTTGCAGTTTTGTTCTCCGATCTTTCTTATTTAAAATGTTCCTCTTTAAGTTTTTTCAATACAGTTTTGTACCAGTTTTTAGTGAAATGGACCCATTAATCGACTGTCCATATAGGTTTTTTCTCAGTTTGCTCTTATTTGATATGTTTTCGGGTTTTTTTTTTTTTTGTTTTTTTTTGTTTTTGTTTTTGTTTTTGTTTTTGTTTTTGTTGTTGTTGTTTTTTTGTTTTTTGTTTTCTTTTTCACAATATTATTGTGGTCCCATCGTTTGCAGTTTCATCCTTCAATTTTTCTATAAACCATATTCCAATGATACTGTACATATGTATCAAGAACATGCTACCAAATTAACACATGTTGCCATGTTTTGGTCAGTATTTTTGTGAGTCTTTAATTCTGGGTATATTAGCATAGATCTTTACATCGTACATGTTGTTAAATGAATATGTTTATCTACTGCCCATACAGATTCCTTCTCAAATTGTTATAATTTGAGATGTTTCTGTTTCAAATTTTTTCACAATTTTTTTGTGGTCCCAACGTCTCCTTTCATTATTCTTTCTCTGAACCATATTATAATGATGCTGTATATATGTTATGGAAAGATACTATCAAGTTCCCAATTATTGCCCGATTTTGTTGAGAATCTCCTCAGTCTGTAATTCCTTTTATTTTGGCATTGATTGATACAGTTTATATGATTCTTGATGGTAAGCTGCATTCAAATGGAACAATGTTTCAGAAAACCACTAGTATCAAGTTAGCAGATTTTGCCAGATTTTGGTCAGTATTTCCTCTTTTTTTTTTTCGAGTCTTTCACTTCTTTTTTTGTTAGCACATATGTTAATGTAGCAGTTAAATGGACACATTAGCCTTTTGCCCTTGCAGCTTTTTTCTCAGAATGTTTCAATTTAAGGAGGTTCACTTTATTTTTTTCACAATTTTTTGCTGGCTCCATTATCTACCACATCTTTCATCCTTTTTCTGAACCATATGGAAATCATACTGTATATATGTATAATCAACATATACTGTCAACTAAGTAACTATTGCCCGATTTTGATCAGTATTCTTAGTCTTTAAATTTTTTCTATATTTGCGTAGATGTATACAGTTTGTATGATTCTTGATCTTCCTTTGCATTCAAACAAAACAATGTTTGAGGAGAATCTGTCTGAATTAGCTTAGATTGGTACAAGTTTGAATGATTCTTGATCTTTCCTTGCATTCAAACGGAACCATGTTTCAGGAAACCTTATTCCAAAAGTGCTCATAGTAGTTAAATGGTCCCATTTATCAACTCAACATTCTCCTTAGTCGGTAATTATTTCATTTTAACACAGATGTGTACAGTGTGGATGATTTTGGATGATAATCTCCATTCAAATGGAACAATGTTTCAGAAAACCGTATTGCTGTAGTGCATATCGTAGTTAAATGGACCCATGTATGTACTGCCCATGCAGGTTTCTTGTCAGATTGTTATAATTGCATACAAGAACATGCTATCAAGTTAACAGATATTGCCATATTTTGATCAGTATTTATACTGTATTTATGTATCAGTAACATACTATCAAGTTAGCAGATATTGCCAGAGTATGGTGAGTATTTTTTGGAGTCTTTTAACTCCTTCTATGTTAGCACGTATATTTAGACAGTAGTCAAATGGAAATATTTGCCTTTTGCTCTTGCAGGTTTCTTCTCAGAATGTTTTAATTTGAGAAGGTTCGCTTTGAATTTTTTCACACTGATTTTGTGGCTCCGTCATCTACCTCATCTTTCATTCTTTTTTCCATGTTCCAATGATACTGTATCTATGTATAAAAATCCTTCTATCAACTGAGTAAATATTGCCCGATTTTGGCCAATACTGTTCTTAGCCTTTAAATCTTTCTGTATTAGCTAAGATGTTTACAATTTGTATAATTCTTAATCTTTCTTTCCATTCATACAAAACAATGTTTCAGGAGGCCTTATTCCGAAAATGCTCACAGAATTTAAATGGACCCATTAATCTACTCTCCAGATAGGTCTTTTCTCTAATTTGAGTTTGTTTTTATTTATTTATTTATATATATATATATATATATATATATATATATATATATATATATATATATATATATATATATATATATATATATATATATATATATATATATATATATATACATATATATATATCTATATTTATTTTTTTTTTTTGACAAAATCATTGTCGCCCTATCTTCTGCAGTTTCATCCTTGGATCTTTCTATACACAATATTTCAATGATAAAGTATACAAGTATCAGGAACGTGGTATAAAATGCAATGATACTGTATCTATGTTTAAAAAAAACGTACTATCAACTGAGTAAATATTGCCCGATTTTGGTCAATATTGTTCTTAGTCTTTAAATCTTTCTATATTTGCTGAGATGTTTACAGTTTGTATGGTTCCTGATCTTACTGTGCATTCATACAGACCAATGTTTCAGGAAGCCTTATTCCGAAAGTGGGCATAGTATTTAAGTGGAACCATTTATTTACTCTCCAGATTTTGGTTTGTTTGTTTTTTTTCCTCAAATTGATTTAACTTGATATATTTTTGTTTATTTTATTTGTTTATTTTATTTGTTTTGATAGCATTATTATCTCGCCAACTTCTGCAGTTTCGTCCTTCAATCTTCTATACACCATATTTCAATGATAGTCTATTAAAGTATCAGGAACAAGCTATCAAATTGACACATTTTGCCATATTTTGGTCAGACTTTTTTTTTATTCCGTCTGTATTAGCATAGATATTCACATTGTAGCTAAATGGACATATTTTTCTTCTGCCATTGCAGGTTTTTTCTCAGATTGTTTGAATTTGAGATGTTTTTATTTAATTTTTTTCACATTATTTTATATCCCGAGCATTTGCTGCCTCATCTTTCATTCTTTCTGTAAAAAAAAAAAGCAGTGGAAGGGTGTGTATGCATTAAGACCATACTATCATTGGGAGATATTGGCACTTTTTTTTTTCTTTTTTTTTTTTTGTTTTTTGTTTCTTGTTTTTTTTTTTTTTTTTTTTTTTTTTTTTTTTTTTTGAAGGGGGATGGTTGGCGTTAACTCCTTCTATGTTAGCAAATATATTTACCTTGTAGTTAAATGGACACATGTATTTTGCCCATGCAGGTTTCTTCTCAGATTGGTCTTATTTGGGATGTTTCTCTTCGAACTTTTTCACAATGTTTTTCTGGCTCCATCATCTACCTCATCTTTCATCTTTTTTCAGAACCAAATTGCAATGATACTGCATCATTGTTTGAAAAACGTACTCTCAACTTAGTAAATATTGCGCGATTTTGGTCAGTATTAATCTTAGTCTTTAAATCTATCTATATTAGCTGATATTTTTACAGTTTGTATGATTCTTTGTTTTGTTTTGTTTTTGTTTGTTTTTGTTTTTGCTTTCAAACTGAACAATGTTTCAGGAAACCTTATTCCAAAAGTGCTCCTTGTATTTAAATGGACCCATTTATCTACTCTTCATATGGGCCTTTTCTCAGATTGCTGTAATTTGAGATGTTTTTGTTTATTTTTTCACAATATTATTGCGGCCCCATCGTCTGCAGTTTCAGTCTTCAATCTTTCTAGTCACCGCATTCCAATGATACTGTTTATAAGTATCAAGAACATGTTATCAAGTTAACAGATATTGCCATATTTTGGTCAGTAATTTTTCGAGTCCTTAATTTTCTCTGTGTTATTGTAGATGTTAAATTGTAGATTTGTGGTTGTATTTGTGTACTGCCCATAAAGGTTTCTTCTCGGATTGTTATAATTTGAGATGTCTCTGTTTCAAATTTTTTCACAATATTTTTGTGGTCCAATCGTCTCCCAGCTCATCTTGTATTGTTCTTTCTCTACGCCGTATAATAATGATATTGTATATCTGTTATGAAAATATACTATTTAGTTGGCAAGTATTGCCATATTTTGTTTAGGATAGTCTTACTCTTCAATTCTTTCTATTTTAGCATATATATTTGCAGTTGGTATGTTCTCAAAGTAAATCTGTATTCAAATTAATGGTTTCAGAAGACCTTGTTTCAACAGTGCATATTATAGTTAAATGGGCCCATTTATCGACTGCCTATGGGGGTTTTGTCTCAGAAGGTTATAATTACAAACCATATTCCAATGATACTGTATATATGTATCTCAAGAACGTGCCATCAAGTTAGCAGATATTGCCAAATTTGGCCAGGGTTTTTTGTGTGTGTGTGTGTGTGAATTCTTGTCTGTATTGGCAAAGATGTTTATATAGTCGTTAAACAGGCATATTTGTTTTCCGTCCTTACAGGTTTCTCCTCAAATTATTATAGTTTGAGATGTTTCTGTTTTTGTTTTTTGTTTTTGTTTTTTCTTGCTTTTACAATATTTTGTGGCCCTACCGTCTCCTAGCTCCTCTTTCATTATTCTTTCTCTAAACCATATTATAATGATACTGTATGTAGGTTATTAAAACATACTATCAAGTTTGCAATTATTGCCCGATTTTGTCAGGATTGTCCTTTGTCTTTAATTCTTTCTACATTAGCACATATATTTACAGTTGGTATGATTCTTGAATGAAATCATCATTCAAATGGAAGAACTGTTCAGAAAACGTTATTGCAACAGTGCCCATAGTAGTTAAATGGATCCATTTTATCTACTATACTGGTAGATTTCTTCTCATATTATTATAATTACAAACCATATTCCAATGACACTGTATACATGTATCAAGAACATGCTCTTCAGTTAGCAGAAAATGCTTGACTTTTTTCAGTATTTATTGCATGTCTTTTGTTGTGTATGTATTAACATCGATGTTTATAGCCTGTGTGAGTATTCAACTTTCCCTGCATTCAAATTGAAATATTTTTTTCGGGAAAGGTTATTCCAAAAGTGCCCATAGTAGTTAAATGGTAACATATATTTACTGCCCACGTAGCTTTCTTTTCAGATTGTTAAAATTTGAGATATTTCTCTCTCTGTTTTTTCACAATATTTTTATGTCCCCATTCACCGCTACCTCATCTTTTATTCAAGTTCTTTCTCTAAACCATGTTGCAATGAGACTGTATTCATGTTTAAAGAATATGCGTTCAAGTTAGCAGTAATTGTATGATTTTGGTCAATACTGTTCTTACTCTTGAAATATATCTATATTAGCATAGATATTTGAAGTTTGTGTAATTCTTAAAGTAAATCTGCATTTAAATGGATCAACGTTTCAGAAAACCTTATTCCAAAAGTTTCCAAAGTAGTTAAATGGACCCATCTATCCCGTGTCCGTGTAGCTTTCTTCTCGTATTGTTATAATTCGAGATGTTTCGGTGTATCTTTTTGGTTTACAATATTTTTTGTTGCCCCTATCGTCTGCAGCTTTATTATTCTTTCTTTTTCTAAGCCATATTCCAGAGATAGCGTACATATGTATCCTAAACAGACTATCAAGTTAGCAAATATTGCCAGACTTTGGTCCGTATTGTTGTAAGTCTTGAATTCTGTCAGTATAACAGGATGTTCACAGTTCGTAGAATTATTGAACTTTCTATGCAGTCAAATGGAAAAAAAATCGGGAGACCTTATTCCAAAAGTGCCCATAGTAGTCAACTAGACACATTTATATACTGCCCAAGCAGGTTTCTTTCCGGATTGTTACAATTTGATATGTTTCTTTTTCCTTCTTTTTTTTCGCAATATTTTCATGACCCCATTGTCTGCCTCATCTTTTTTTTTATTTATTTTTTTTCTTTCTATAAACAATAGTCCAATGACACTGTATATGTGTATCAAGAACATGGTATCATGTTGGCAGTGAATGAACATATTTGGTCAGCATTGGTCTACGTCTTTAATTCTCTCTGTATTAGCATAAATGTTTGAAGTTTGTATGATTCTTGAACTTTCTCTGCATTCAAAAAGAACAACGTTTCGGACCACCTTATTCCAAAAGTGTCCATGGTAATTACATGAACACATTTATGTACTGTCCATGTTGGTGTTTTTTTTCGGATTGATATAATGTGAGATCTTTCTTTTTATATTCGTTCACAATATTTTTATGGCTGATCGTCTGCTGGCTTATGTTTCATTCAAGTTTTTTCTCCAAACCGTATTCCAATGATACTGTGTATATGTAACAAATATATACTTTCAAGTTAGCTGATACTGGAAAACTTTAATCCACCAAGTGAGACAGTTGCATGCAAATTTGTTTCTGTGGTTACATCAGAGAACCGTAACTTTTTTTTTTTTTTATAATTTTCACTCTTTAATGCGTATCCTTGCTGTGGACCAGTAGATGTTCATTTGGAATGCAGGTTATATAATTTTCTATGCCATATTCACTGCGAGTTGATTTTGATTTGTAAATAACAGAAAAGTACATGGTATGCAGGTTTTCATGGGTTTCCGCGACGCCAGGGCTGTCCAACGTAAGAGATGCTGGAGTAAACTTAAAATACCCGGAGCAAATAGTATTTTTGGCCATGGATCTGGTGGCTGGCCAGGGCACCAACGCGGGGGGGGGGGGGGGGGGGGCGAAGAGGCAAAGCCCGTGGACGCTGATGAAATCTGAGGAAAAGTAGAGTTTCAGATGAGCTATTCTGGCCACAATTTTGGGACACATACACCGTTTTAGCTGCAAGGGTGGCATGTTACAATATAATCATAAAAAATGCAAATTTTATCATCTCTATAAATTGGTTGTCGCAATTTTGGAAGTCTCTGTCGCATTTTTGCGAAAATGGGACAGTTGGATAGTTCTGGATGCTTGGTGCCTCAACTTTCAAAGAACTTGAAAGTCTAATCCAGCAGGAAAGAGATACGGCGGCTGAAATAAAAATTGCAGCACATACGTATTTGATTGTCGTGTAAATTAAACAAATGTGTACGAGTGATGTACATCTATAGTTTTTGTTACAATTTGCGTCCAGCTTAATAAACTATTTTATTTTTCATTTTAGCATGACTACTATTTTGAAAAATAATTTTTACCGTTTTAAAGACATGAATGAAATGACAACACTTGTTGTGCTTCCTGTGCAGAGCAAGTTAACAATGTAATGAAGATTCAGTGCGTGGGAAGCAGGCCTTAGATGAAGAAGAGAATCAACGTCCAAAGAATTGTGTGGACAAATGAACGAAATAAAGGGAATACATGCGTGAAATTCGAAAAAAAAAATGAATGGGTGAAGAAAGAATAGAAAGAAAAAGATTATCAATATAATTGAAAAGTTACAAACGTCGTTGTCAATTGTGATCGTGTATTTAAGTCTCCTGAAAAATGCCTAGCACGGCTTTCTGGGTGCATACACTGGCCAAATAGTGATGAATTATCTGGTGGCTTTCTAGCGTTAGAGGTATGTACATGAAATATGCACTTCCGTCATGAAAAAAAAGGAGAGCACAGACTCAAAATATCAGAATTATTCTCAAAATAACGCACAATTCACCGAACATTATTCTATAAAAAAAGCGATAGTGATTGCATAAATATGCATGACTGTTAAGAGTTTTAAATAATTTGATATATATTTATATAAATATATATGTATATATGTATATATATATATGTAATATATATATATATATATATATATATATATATATATATATATATATATATATATATATATATATATATATATATATATATATATATATATGTATGTATGTATGTATTTAATACATTTTTTTTATTCCGAGAACAAGACTTACTTACTATGAAGGACTGGGATATAAGGACTGTTTTTCTGCGGCCCAGTGCTTAACATATTTATTTGTGTCAAGATTTAAAGTAGACACATGCAGGAGTATTATTAAAACCCACTCTTGCTGGTCCTTGAAATGCAGCTACAGCAATTCTAGCAATTCAAAAATCAAATATGTTTTTATTGCCCAAAGCATTATGCACATGTACGAACTAAGTACGGTTTTTTAGATATGCCAAGGTTAATTATAGAATTGCCCACCAACATTTGTCACACATGACTAGGCTTCTTTAGCTATTTGCATGAAATTTTGAAATCATTTTAAGCTGACCTTGAAGATTAAGAATTTGATACCAACTTTTATATTTATGCATAAAATATATGTACGGTGTCCAGATTTTTTTTTGTCCTTACTATTTGTCATGGGAAGAATGTTGTTAGGCTATCATCGTTCAGTGAACTTCATTCTGTGTTAGAGGAAAATGTCTTTGCTCGTAGACATTTTTGGCGCGTATATCCGCAAAAAAATCATAAATGTTCAAAGAAACAATATCTAGTGACCGTTTAATACCTTCTACAATTGTTTTCATGCTCGTGTAGTGTACCAAGGCATTCTCTCGAGGTATGAAAAATGTTACTAAAAGAAATAACGCCTTTGCCTCAAAGTTGACAAGCGCAATGCCGCCCCCCCTCCAACCTTGAAAAAGTAACTGACTCTCCCCAACTGCTCAAAAGTTTTTACATTTTGTGTTACGTTTGAAAAAAAAAACTCTAACACACACACACATAGATAGATAGATAGATAGATAGATAGATAGATAGATAGATAGATAGATAGATAGATAGATAGATAGATAGATAGATAGATAGATAGATAGATAGATAGATAGATAGATAGATAGATAGATAGATAGATAGATAGATAGATAGATAGATAGATAGATAGATAGATAGATAGATAGATAGATAGATAGATAGATAGATAGATAGATAGATAGATAGATAGATAGATAGATAGGTTGGTTTTCTGCACCTCCAACACAAAAGAATACCAATAACGTAGCACTAGGGTCGCATTGGCGATGCTTTTTTCCTTGATGTAAACATTCGTTATTTCCACAGAAATTACCACTTAATATATGCCTGATTTTTTTTTGGGGGGGGAAGGGGGGGGGGCGTCTAGCTTATATAGCATACAAGTCCACGTACTAAGCTGTCAAAAGTTCGATGGTATTATTTATTTGGAAGGTATTTGGTTTAAATATATTTTATTCAAAACAATTGAAAAACAGGCAGAGCCTATATAAATCTCTCTCGCATAATAAAAAAAAGGAAAATACAGATATTGACCATTACAGTATTAGGGTTTGAATCATACCAACACGACACAACACAATATACAATACTCAAACATTTAAAAAGGGGCAAAATACACAACACAGGACTATACATGAGCGAAGACGGAAACATATAGAAGATGAGACATAGCGCATTTACAGGACATAGAGAAAAGAGTAAAGGTCGCGAGAAAAAAGAAAGAAGAATTTAAAAGTCAAAAATACTTCCATTTGTAGGTATACTTGAGCTGAAAGAATCCATGCGGTTCAACTTACTCACATGTAATCAATTAATCATTTGCAATTGACTGACTGCATATGATTGATTCCTGTTTTCAACTTTAAAACTTAATTTAGAATAATCTACGGTGGTTGAAATCTGGACTGTATAATAAAATTCTGCGTTGTCTCGAAAATGTATTTTTAGCTCAGGTGATCATATCACCTGAGCTGATACCATAGTCTCAAAATCCGCCGTCTGTCCGTCGTCCGTCTTAAGCAATTTACATTTTTCGACCTTTTCTCCAAAACCGCACGCTAGATCTGCTTCGAACTTGGTGGAAATGTGCCTTGGGTGGTCTCTACCAAGTTTGTTGATATGGTCACGGTCCAGTGATTTTTGGATTTTTTTTTTTTCTTTTGTTTTTGGGGGGGGGGCAAATGTTAAAAAATCTTCTCTGAAACCGCTTACCCAATTGCTTTGATATCACACAGGAACACTCCCTGGGATACTCAGTCCTTAATTTGGTCACCAGGTGGCGCTGCATTTTTTTCTAATTTTTTATGAATTTTTGTGTGTTATAGCTATTTTCGACTTCTTCTCCAGAACTGTCACTCATTTTAAGCTGAAACATGGTGGATATGTTTCTTGTAGAAGGGTCAAACAAAGTTGTACACTATGTGGGAATCCTGCGGATTCCTGATTTTTAACCTTTTTTTTTTTCAATTCGGCTACTTACCGGTCAATGCAGCTTTCCTATTGATTACTATAGAAGTCAGCGAGCATTCTAAGGCTATTCACATTTTCGACTTCTTCTCCAAAAACCGTCATTCAGATTAATTCAAACTTGGTGGCAAAGTACCTTGGGTGGGTTTCTACCAGGTTTGTTTAAATGGTCATGCTCCTTTTTTTAAATTTTTAATATTTTTATTTATTTTTTTTTGGGGGGGGGGGGGGCAAATCTTAAAAAATCTTCTACTCCAAAATAGCTTACCCAATTGCTTTGATATCACACAGGAATACTCTCTGGGACTCGTAGTTCTTAATTTGGTCACCAGGTGGCGCTGCATTTTTTTCTAATTTTTTATGAATTTTTGTGTGTTATAGCTACTTTCGACTTCTTCTCCAGAACCGTCACTCAGATCAAGCTGAAACATGATGGATGTGTTCCTTGTAGTAGGGTCAAACAAAGTTGTACACTATGTGGGAATCCTGCGGATTCCTGATTTTTAACGTTTTTTTTTTTTTTTCAATTCAGCTACTTACCGGTCAATGCAGCTTTCCTATTGATTACTATAATAGTCAATGAGCATTCTAATGCTTATTTACATTTTTGACTTTTTCTCCAAAACGGTCATCCAGATTAACTTCAAACTTGGCAGCAATGTACCTTGAGTGCATTTTGGGTACTTGTTGGTAAATGCATATATTCTGATTGTTTACTATGCAAGTCAATTGGCCTCTGATACAGATTCACATTTTCAACTTCTCTGACGAAACCATCCGCCAGATTTACTTTATACTTGGTGGCAATGTTACTCTAGTGGGTTTGCACCAAGTTTGTTCAATTGGTCAACTTATGATTCACCTGAGCACAGGATCAGTCCTGATCCTCTAGTTTGACTTTAGAACACGTTTTGTTCCTGAATAATTAAGTGTTTTAAGTAAATGGAGCTAACGGTTTTTTTGACTGATTTTTGGGCACCCTAAGGAGTAATAATGGGCTGTCCCTTTGATGGAACCACATGAGCATCCAGGTGACTCTTTGATTGCTATTTTGTGTAAGTCTTGATTCAGCTGGAGGCAGTCCGTCCGAATTTTAGCATGTAGAATGTTATCTGTCCTATACACGTGCTCTAATCTATCATTTTCTCTACGTTTTGAAAGTTTTTGCCATGCAGTCTTGTTATATATGTTGTCTGACGTGTACGACTTATTGCTCCTGTAACGGCAAGAGCAGCATCCAGCTGGCCACTCTCCAGTAGTTCTGCCTCAGTATCTGTGCATCTACCCCAAACCACAACCCCCAACCACATCCCCATACTCAAGTATAGGTCTAACATATCAAAAGTAGATTACTTCTAAAGAGCGCCTGCTTTATTTGTACTGTAACAATTTCATAATTCCAGTTAATATTTTTGCTTTACTGACAATAAATGAACCAGGATAGGTCTAAGTCTAAGATGTCTGTTCGCAGTAACGTATTCAAGTGCACTTTCATGAAAACAAACTTGACTATAGGAAGGATTTCTTTTATTCCTGATGAGCATGGCTGTTTAGCACTGCTAAACTGAACTAACAATTGTTGCGACAACTTTTCTATTTGTTTTAGATCTTTATTAAGTGTTTCAGGGGATTTTGTAGAGTCTATGGGATCACCAGTGTATAGGCTGATATTATATCTTACAACATCAACTATGTACGTAATAAAAGAATGAGGAGAGGCAAAAGCACTGAGCCCGGGGGGACCCCTGTTTTAATATGACCCCAATTACAAAACCACATTTAATGCAATCGGTTTGGTGCGGTTTGACAGATAATTTTTGAACCAGTCTGACAGCAGACTACATATACCTGAATTATAAAGTTTGTAAATAAGACTAAAAGAGGAGGATGGTAAACCTCGTGAAAAGCTTTGGTTACGTTACAGTAAAGAGCACTGACCTCTTTCTCCAAGTCCAGTGTTTCGGGAAAATTCGTGATATAATAGTCCGGAAGGTATTTGTGCTTAAGAGTACAACATATTTTCACTTCAGCATGAAAATATGACTGCCACAGCCCGTTTTCCACCAAAAGAATGCGATATTTCGCCAATTCATATAACTTGATGGCGCGTGTGATATGGATTAATATTTTACAGCATTACAGATGCAGCCACTTGTCCAGGTAGATATATTCTGTAAGCACGGGTGCAAAAATTCGCCGGCCATAATAGCAACTTCTTTACCGACACAAAATTAACCTCCCCCCCCCAAAAAAAAAAAAACAAAAACAAAAACAAAAACAAACAAAAAACAAAAACAAAAACAAAAAACATAAAAAAACAAAGTACGTATTCCCATGGAAAATATATAACATTGTATCAATACGTAAAATGCATTATTAGTAAAAAATGTTCCGTAATAATGGATAGATAGTTTTTGTGTTACCATTTAAGGTCCATATTCATGGTAATTTATATGAACTATTATAGTGTTACACTTCTAGATTTAATAGGATATATTCATATTTAAATGCGGTCCTACTCTAACGCCTATCGAGCAAAAGAGGGAGCCACCTGCATCAGGGCAGATCCATGTATTTAGCATGGTCAAAAGTACTTTCCCAATAAAATAAACATGAACACAGAATAATCTTAAGAAAATGTATTAACATATATTTGAAACATAAAGGATGCCTAAATTGATTAGAAATGGGCTCTCTCTTGGTTGAAAAGGTGTTATTTATGGATGTTTGTGTAGTTTGTGATACAAGTCTGCCCTGATCATGGTGGAAGCATCAGTCTGTTGCCCCGGCAACACAGGAAGTGCACAGGATCGCAGTTACATATGAATATCTCCTATTGAAACTGCCCACTGTATTCGTGGGAACAATTTTGGCATCTTCTAAGTATTGCTCAAAGTAAAATGTAATCTTTAAGTATCTAAAGATACTCGGGCATATGCCTAACATTTATTTGACACTCACTGGTGCGCTACGATCTTGGAACATCGGTAGAGCAACCGGATACTGTTCACGTGTGACGTTAAATCAAGTTTAAGGGCACCGGCCACGGGTGTTCGCCATGTTTGGGGTTTATGGCAGGAGGAAGTTTGGTGCAGCCGGCTTACTGTCCAGCATCCTCTGACGTCCCCTGCTTCACACATCTTCCTTTTTTTTACCATCCTTTTTTTTACCATTATATTCACATCAATGATACATTCGGTGCAGTAAAAGACGAGACTCTTGTTTGGCAATAATTCTGGGAGATGTACGGAATGCAGTGTGCTCAGTCGTTATTGCAATAGCGCAACGGAGTCTGTCTTGGCAACATGTTGATCTGTGCTTTCCCCTTCCCCAACCCCACCCTGCCCCACCCCTCAAATTTGGGTTCCCCTTGTTCCATGCAGTGCTGTGTCATGCCATGCTCAGCTGATCTGGATGGGCGAATTCATGGTCAT
This sequence comes from Hermodice carunculata, assembly GCA_964020975.1. NCBI lineage: Eukaryota > Metazoa > Annelida > Polychaeta > Eunicida > Amphinomidae > Hermodice > Hermodice carunculata. The sequence goes on along the minus strand of OZ026620.1, from coordinate 85,749,317 downwards.
GGGACGTTAAGAAAAATATCTGAGATCACATTTCTATAAGACCATCATTATTGTTTTTAATTTGGCGTGTTCACTTACAGCTCTGGTGTCATTATCTAAATGAAGAGAGATAGTTGCGAAGATATAAACTAATATATCAATTGACCTTTCAAGGTCACGGAAATTCAAAACTGTCAAAACCAAAAGACCCTTGGGGGCTACTATTATTTAGGAGGCGAGAGGTTTCACGATATTGGATGTGTCACAAATTTATACCCCCCCCCGCCCCATACGGGGGTCCATGGAATTGCACAATCTTCAGGTGTGTGTGTGGGGGGGCATAAAATGTCAATGATGGGGGACAACGTTGTCAACAATTATAAAATGTAAAACATCAAAACATGTTACACGCAATGATCGACTTCCTTTGTTCCTGCAATGATTGATCAAGAGGAAAGGAGGTCTCACTGTGCATGCCCTTGAAAATTAGATGATGGTCACTTAAAACTTGACCATTGGCCCAACCTGTATTTTTTGTAAATTGCATCTCAAATGCCAATCAAAATAATGAATTGAATGTTTGTATCACGTACAATCCTAGTTCTACTTCATGCACGATAACAACAACAGGCACGTGGCAGTCCTGTCTTTAGCTGACCTTGCATGCACAGACTGAAGTGGCCCTGTGAACTTTTGCGTGGTATCTTTGTCACTTTTGTTTAAGCCCATCATCACTGTCGCTAACATTAACATATCCCCTTCCGCCCTCTTCCCGAAATTTGATAATTTGTTACATATTTCAGAATTGAATTTTCATTCTATAGTATTCAATGGTGTATGGCTGCCTTCTGTGACAGGCATTTGTGATGACGTCGCTGTTTGCCACTAAAATTGTGAGATATCGATCCATAAAACCTATTTGAGGTGTCATTTAGATTGGACTAATACTTTACAGCTTTACAGCGACCACGTGCCCAGAAAGCCATATCATGTAAGTATGGGTGCCAGAATTAGTTGGTTGTTGAGCTTTGCTGATCTATCGATTGCAGGCCATAGTCATCACCCTTTGAAAGAATTTGCAGGCACTAGAAAGTCTAACCCACCGAGCAAAAGAAATGCTGGCCTAAATGCAAATGACAACAACGTGATACCTGTTTAGTTTCACTGACACGCAAATTAAGAAAATATTCACGTATGGGGGCCAATATACGCTGTGCTTCTTGTGTAGAGCCAGGTACTCCACAGAATAATGAATATTCAGTAGGTGGGAAATAAGCCTTGGATGAATGTACGTACAAAGCATTGTATGGACAAATGAAAGAAATGAACACATGAATGACACATAAAAAGAGTTTGTGAAGAAAGAAGAAACGGGGAAAAAGTGGAAATATAATTGAAAAGTTAAAAAGTCGTTGTCAATTGTGATTGTGTATTTGAGATCTCGAAAATATAATGAAACTTACATTAACCCAACCAGAGTAAATATACTACACCTTCAGAAAATGCATGTTGATAATCTAAAACGTATCGAATCCTGCAAGAGATCTGATCTTGCACTAGGGATCAGAGAGGTTAAGAACCAGTATTTTACGTGTAGCTTCCACACAAAGAACGATTCGTCCAGTAAAGTATTTTTTTGGAAAGTCAAAAGTTTAACACATTGCCCCCCTGAACATGAAAATATGGCTGCCAAAGTCCATGTTTCAATGAAACATTGACATTTTTCCACATTTTATATACCTAATGGGAGATGTGCGTTCGACTGGATTAGCAGTTTACAACATTACTGGTGCGGCGACGTGTCCAGGCAGGTACGTTATGTCACTGTGGGTTCAGAATTATATAAGTATGGGTGAAGAAATACGTTGGTCACAATAGCAACTTCTTAAAAAGTACAAAATTAATCTTTTTATTTCCAACAGAGATCGATATTCCCCTGAAAAATTGCCATGGCATTAAATCATTAAATGTATTAAACGTAAAAATATTCAGTAATACATTGATAGATACAGTTTTTTTGTTACCAGTAAAAAAGGTACATATTCATGATGATAATTTACATGAACTATTAAAGTGTTTAACTTCTAAATTTAATTAAAACTGCCTCTTTTATTTGTAATATTATGCAAGTGTTGCTCAAAGTAAAGTGTAAGCATGTAAAGATCCCCGGGCATATATATAATATCTATTATTCACTGGTGCGCCCCGATTTAAGATCAGCAGCTCGCAGCAGAGCAACTGGATGTTGTTCACGTGGGAAGTTCAGTCATGTTAGCACCAGCCGGGGGTGTTTGCCTTGTTTGGGGTTCATGGCAGGGGTAAATTTGGAGCAACGGCCTTACTGTCAAGCTTCCTCTGACGTCCCCTGCGTCCCACTTCCTTCTATAACTGTGTGGCAACAGAGACATACTGTTTTTCTAGGAATTCTTTCTTTCTTTCTTCTTTCTTTTTTTTTTCTTTCTTTACAGGCAAATTTGTTCCACATTTCATTTGAAAGTATTACACGTAGAATTCCAACTTGGCACAATTATACTTCTATGGATGAAGTCTGGCCTTTTTATTATGAGAGGTCATGCTTTTCAAAATTATGCAAATGAGGGCAAATTCAAGTTTTAAATCTTCAATATCTTATGTACTATATAGATGTGGTTCCGAGTGTATAGGAGTTCGACCATAGCAAGGTAAAAGGTCATCGCAAATGTCAAACTCATGTCAAGGTCAAATGTCATGTCAAGGTCAAAGGTCAATTTAAGCCAAATGTCATTTTTGAGGTTAATGTTCACGTTAAGTAGAGGTCATCTCAACGTCAAAGGTCATTTCAAGGTCAAAGGTCACTTTCGGTGGTGGCTTTCTTCTAGGCATAACTTAGTCAATTTTTATCCAATTTTGATCATGTTGGGCTCAAACTGTAGCTATTGTAACACTGCACATGTTTGAAACTTACATCTACCTCTAAAGGTCAAAGGTCAAGATCATTTCGCCCTTTCAAAGTTTCATCTTGTCATAACCTGGTCAATTTTCATCCGATTTGGTTCATGTGCTTAAATTGTGGGTATTGTAACACTTTGCACTTTACATGTGACCTGTAAAGGTCAAAGGTCAAGGTCATTTGGACTTTGAAATTTGCATCCAGCCATAAGCTTAATGTGATGTGAAGTACCAAAGGATAAAAGTTGTAGCATTTAATATTTACAACTTTTGAAGGCACACAGACAGATTTGCTTTGAAGCAAATCTTCTTTTCTAGTTTCCCATTATTTTCACACCAATGATAAATTCCGTTTGATATAGGACAAAATCTTGGTCTAGATACGATAATTCTAACGGCTGTATGGAGTGCAGTGTGCTATAGCATGGCAATATCACAACTGAGCCTGCTTTAGCAGTCAATGTGCAGATCCACCACCCTCACCCCTCCCCTACCCCCCACTCCTCCTTGGGGCTCTGCTGTTTCTCGCAGTGCCGTCTAATGTCATCAGGCTCAGCTGGTGCGGATGGTACGACTTAATGGTCATGTGACCTTAAGAAAAATATCCAAGGTCACATTACTATGAGATCACCATTATTGTTTTCATTGGAAAGTCTACATTTATAACCAGTTCTGGTGTCGTTACTTCTCTAAGGTAGGGAGACCGAGTTGCCGAAGTATAAGCTTATATGTCAGGTTGGCCTTTTAAGGTCGCTGAAGTCAAAATTAACAAAACCAAAAGAACCCCCTGGAGGGCTCCTATTGTTTGGGGCGGGTCGGGGCAGGGGGTAGGAAATTGGGGTGTTTCACAAATTTACATCTCCACAACATATGGGGTCCATAAAATTACACCATCGTCAAATGGGGGGGGGGGGGGGGGGCGCTGTCAACGGTCATAAAATGTAAAACATCACAACATGTTACGCACAATGATTGACTTCCTTTTTTCGTTTAGGTCTGATCAAGAAGATAGGAAGTCTCCCTGTGTTTCTCCTTGAAAATTATGTCACGGTCATACAAAATTTTGACCATTCGTCCAGCCGATGTTTGTTGTAAATTGCTACGTTGCATCTCAAACCATAATCAAAATAACGAATTTACTGGGGTTTTTTTTCTATCACGTATAATCCTAGGTCCACTTCATGCCACCATAAGAACAAGAGGACTGTGACAGTCCTGCGATCAGCTGACCTTGTATGTACCAACTGGAGTGGTCCTGTGCACTTCAGGATGACATCGATGTCACCTTTGTTAAAGTCCAGCATCAATGTTGCTGACCGTTTTACCGAACTTTTGTTCGTTTGTTAAATGATAGCACCAAAATCTAGAGAACAAGTTTAGTGGAGATAATGTCTACTTACATTCCCAATAAGTCTGAAGCTGTTAAATGTTATGATTTATCAGAAAAAGTCAAGGAAAGTCAAAACACACAAAAACTCTGAAAACGCAAATATGATAAATAAATAAATAAACAATTAAATAAATAAATAAATAAATAAATTAATTAATTAACTGATTAATTAATTAATTAATAAATAAATAAATAATTAAATAAATAGATAAATAAATAAATAAATAAATAAATAAATAAACATGAATATAAGACGAGGATGCACACTTATATACAATGTACTTTCTCGACTGGACCTGCAGCGTGGTTCATCCACCCCCCATTTCGTTCCAACATCACAATCTAGTTTAATTACTTAGCTCTCTAGCAGAGTCCAAACCTGGTATTCAGCAATCTCTGTGAAGTACCCTAAGAACACCTTACTGCATCTTACTTTTATATTGCCAAGTATTTGATTTGCTCCTCCTGTCCTGTTACACAACAAGCATGTCTTACAATCTCATCACAAAATTTATGACCTCTGGCCATGTCTGAAGAACATCTCCCTCTTACTATTTTCTCCTTGTCCAGCAACATGGGAAAAACATCTTACCGCGTATTACCAGAATTGGGTAAGAAAAAGTTAGACCTTATTTGCACCCAAACTTTCCATAAGACATTTTCTGGGCTCCTGGTGCAATATAGGTAAGTCCTCAACGTCCTGTCTACAGTGGCTGGAAATAGAATGCAAACGTATTATTATGTCGAATCGAAAACTTGCAATGCGTATAAATTTCCGGGACACATCATAAATTTGTATTATTACCGGTATAATGATGACATAAGTACCCAAATGGTCGCCTTCTGGCATGCTGATAGTCCGACATTAAAACCCAGGAAAATGTCGAGAAATAGGCCTAAGAGTAGACATTTGTCACTTGCCAACTACAATTTTTCTACTTTATTACAGAAGTTTTTCACCCTAGTGTAATTTGCAAGGGAATGTAGAAAGAATGTGGCAGGCGAACGCCTTTAAAGTAAAAATTTATGCAAATTAGCTTTTTTTACACAATAATTAAGCAGTTTATGCAAAATTGGAAGTTTCCATCTCTTAAATTTATCACTGTCACAAATTCTAGGAGCCATGTATATGGAGAAAAATACTATAAAAACAAACAAACTGTATTTTATGAAGATTTTGATATTATTTCCCAAAGTATCTTTATCTACAGTTGTTTGAGTAATGCTTGTATATTGCTCAGAAAACAAAAGACTTGGGTATTTTGACAATGATACATTACAGCAAGGCTTAATCTGCCCATGTGCATGTATGTGTCCAACTGACAACAAAGGTATCCATCTGGTAATGTACGTGTATATCCTGGTCGTTCCGCTGTAATATGGATATGACTTGTGAAATATGAATATATATATATATATATATATATATATATATATATATATAAGAACTTAAAAGTAATCTTCTTCCTGTTTTACTCAACTAATGATAAATTTAAATTTGTAAATTGTGATTTTAGACCGGACATCATAAATTAATCATTTACTTTGTCGGATTTGAACAATATATAGACACACGCAAAATCATAATTGATACATAAAACACTGTTCGTCAAAGATCTGCTTTGCTTTCAACTTACTTTTTTTTAAATTTTGCAATTTTAAAAAGGTCATAAATAATATTAACTACAAGGACATATTACTTGGAAAAACATTGCATACTACATTAAGTTATGAGTCAGTTTTTATCCCTAACCCTCAATAATGTGTCACAAATTAATATTGCCTGCTTCAAAGGAACAAAACTCAATTAAAACGCAACTTTAAAAGGTGGAAACATATTATCGTTTGCAGGAGAGCCTTTGCAATAAAAAATGTATATATATTGATCAACAGTTGGGTTGAACAAAGTCAAAATTTTCACACCATGCATAGCTTATGGACTAACGTGATATTGCAATTGCATACCAGCGTTAAAGTAACAAATTATAATGCACTTGCGTAAATGCAATAATTATGTACAGCAAGCGACAAAGTAAATTTTGAGCGATTTTTTTAATTTCTTGTTCAATCGCATCACATAAACCACAGTCATTACATCACAGATGTGATAAGAAACATATAATCTGGAAATGAAGTCAGCATTAAGAAAATTCAATTAAACAAAATTATAAATTTTTAGTACAAGGCTTTCATATATATATATATATATAACACAATTTATTTTAAAAACAGAAAATCCATTTTTCTGTTTTTTGGCTTAATTTACCGAAATTGAGAACATGTTGCTACGAATTTAGGATTCTGATACCTGTTACGTCTACAGATCTACATTTTGTATGAGTGGAAACACTCATTCTGTACAAAACCTTGGAAAAAAGGTCCCAACTGAGTAGATCCACTCACTTTGGACCTGCTGCACAATGCCATCGATGAGTGGGAATCCTCATTCGGTACAAAATATCCGAAATGAGGCCCAAATGAGGGGAACCACTCACTCAGACTAGCTGCATCAAGGCTTTGGTGAGTGGAAACACTCGGCTACCTGGCACAAGAAATTCGAAGCGGGGCCCACACGAGGGAAAAGACTCATTAGCCCTTGTGTGGCTGCATGAAAGCTTAAGGTGACCGGTGAGTGGAGACACTCAGTTGATCCCGAATCATGTCAAAAGGAGGGAAAACACTCACTTGAAAGACCAGAGCTGTTTGTTTTTAATTTTATTAGAGTGAAACCACTCACCCTTTTCAACATGCCATGAAAAATTGAAATGAATGAAATGATATACATATATATATTTTTTTAAAGTAGAACTTTTGACTGGTACCCTCGTATACAAAAACAGAGTTCGTATTTTAAGCCTTGGATTTTGAGGTTTTAGGGGCGTTTGATGCAAGTAGCGTATCAGTTGAGGAGTGTGGAGTCTGGGGTTAGGTAAAAACTTTTAAAATATTCGATCATGCCAAAAGATTGCCAGTTCATCAAACCATGGCGCTGGAAGAGAGGAGGGTGACCTATTTGGCCCTTAGTCATCTTCTGCGTCCTGTCAGCATTCATGCATTCATTAGAACCCATGACAAAATACGTAAACATTTGTACCAAAGCTGTATACTTTCATGAGTGAAGTTTTACTTGCTTTCATGGACCGACACAGGGATAACTACATGCCATATATTTCTTCCGTGCGATACACCCAACCTTGTTTCGGGAACCTCAACACAGCGCAAACTATAGACTTTTGATCTTACAGAAATGCCCTTTTCTCCTGGTATTTAAAGCATGTTTTTCAGTAAAATTGCCCTAAATTGGCTAAAACCCATCAGATTCTTTCCATTCAAAAACTGTTGGAAAGCCCTTGTGAGAGGACGAGAATACATGAAAGCATTTAATTTACTACGCATAGTCTGTGGTCTACGAAAGTGCCATTAAAAACTTCGGACAGTGCATGTATGTAGTGGTCTCTGTCAAATACGATTGCACAGGACCAGCATTACTGTATTTCCCATTCAAGACAACAGTCCATTTTGGTTCCAATTTGGCACCCCTACTTAGGTTTTTATACAGCTTATTGTGTATGATACATGAAGTCATTATCGCTGCACACTTTCACCCATGCCCCATAATAATAAAAAAAAAAGAAAAAAGAAAAAAAAAAATCAAATGACTATCTGTCATTTCGATCATTATTTTTTTTCTCACGAAAACTACATAACAGATACTGCTGTGGGATTCAGGAAAACCGGCAAGACATATTTGATATTTTTGGACATGTTTTTCCAGTCCACAGATATAAATGAGCACAAAAGCGAAGAAATACTGACCAGATCGATATAGCTGAATTTTCAGACATTCACCCAGGATAAACAATTGCATGAGAACAAACCAGCAAAAATATTTGGCTGTAAAATATGGTCTTCATCAGGGAGTCTTATAAGCCGGGTCAAATGTGAAGCGTGACAGTCGTGTAGGCATGTTTGCTACCATGTGATCAAATCAGCGGCCACACAACCTTCACCATTGGGGGGGGGGGGGGGGAGAGCGGAGATTTGCCGTGAGATATTAATTCCTGCTGCAGATTTCTTGAACCCATTCCCCAGCCCCAGCCCCAGCCCATACAATTCATCCTTCTGTTGTCAGGATCACAAAAGTATGTGGTCGCACTGATATGGCTCACTTATCCATAACTTCAAGAATCTTACTTGTACTTTACACACAACTGACCAAGAATTATGATTAAAAAAGCCACTGGTGTCTGGATGCACACTTAATGTGATAAACAAAACACAAGTGCCCATCCCCCTCCCCAGCTAGTTTTTCTCAAAATTTGATTATGAAACGTTAACTTAAATATATATCAATCGGTATACATATCACTTTTAAGATGTGTAGAAAGGATACTGAAATATTTGTGGTTCCTCTTAGCCTGGTACTCTCTCCCTCCCCCCCCCCACCCCACACACACTTCCTGCCTGCGTGAGCCCGACAGGATTGATAATGAGAGCAACCACTGGTCAAAAGTTACTAAGGCGGCTGTAGCCCTAATTTCGCTTCTACCATACTGACCTACTACTGGCCAATCAGAAGGCTAGAAATCTATGGTCTAACCACTACTGCAACCTACAGTTTTTCAAAGATTAAACAGCTGGGTCCTCATAAAATTACCCCCCCCCCCATAAAACTGTATCTGATCCTGACGAAGTAAGTGTGAAAGGATATCAATCCAGAAGGGTAACCTTCACACAACTTCCAGCTTCAATTATTATTACAGTGTTAACTCCTTTCAGAAGTGTAATTTCCATTCATTGGTACATTCAGTGGTGTCTTGACCCAGTCCGACTGTCTGAGGAGCATTTTTACAGCAATCCTTTGATAAAACCACCTGGGTCACTGATTCTGTATATTCTGCTGGGGGCCTTCGCCGGTTCCAGCATCCCATTTGGCTACCCATTCCGTGCAAGACTGACCCTGATCACCCTATCAATTTATGAGCAGCCTGTGAATTCATTTTATTCCAGCTGGCTGGGGGAGGGGAGCACTTCTGTTTGTGTGTTTGTTTTCAAACCATAGAGAAATTCTTACGTGTAAGCGGTGTCTTGATGCCTGTGCATACGACTAGCCGGGCATTCCATCCTCACATTGAGTATGGAGACCTGACACCCTCCACCACCTCCTGGGACCACTGCTTATTACCTTATCACCATACAGTATCACACTGCCGATTAATGGACAGCTGGAGATTGTTATGACTGACTAAGATGTAACCCGACCTTGTGTAAGAATGTACCGAACCACTGACACTATTCATAACACAGCGACACAGAAGAGGACGTATTCTCTGTGTTCCTGGTCAAAAGACTAAAAGAACACAGGTACTCACCAAATCTGAAACAAAAACACAAAACTTCAACAGAAGCTACATGTTTTTGTATTTGCAAATCATGAATAAAACACAGACATGTGTAATACATAATATACATTTTATATTCCAACATTTTCATTTAATATGTCAATTGTCCAGTCATACCACTTTAATAGGAACAAGCTGTAGAGATACAGATACACTCTCTTTCAGTCAATAAAATTTTACTACTTACTACCACTTTAACCGGTCTTGGATGCATGATACAATCGACACGGTTTGTGCACTGTCTGTAAACACTTGAAAATTCTGGGATTCCATTGGAAAAAAATATGGACCTTGAAGGTCTGAAATTCACAGCCAGTCTTTTCAATTCTTGAAAAATCCCAAGTTATCCTATTGCATTAGTTTAAAAATGGACCCTGTTTTGTATTTTTTTAGCTTGACCGACTTATTAGCCAGGGCTGAGCTGATAAGATGGCCCTTTGTCCGTCATCCGTCCATCCACAATTGACATTTCAGCTTCTTCTCTATAACTGTCAGCCATGTTTACTTCAAATTTGGTGGGATGTACCTTGGGTAGGTCTTCACCAAGTCTGTTGAAAAAGTCACGCTCCAGTGATTTTTGGATTTTTTATTTTTTTATTTTTATTTATTTTTTTTTTTTTTGGGGGGGGGGACAAATCTTAAACAAATTTCTCTGAAACCGCTCACCCAATTGCTTTGATATCACACAGGGATACTCCTAGGGACCCCTAGTTGTTCACCACGTGGCGCTGCAATTATTTCTATTTGTGTGTGTGTGTGTGTGTGTGTGTGTGTGTGTGTGTGTGTGTGTGTGTGTTTTGCTATTTTTGACTTCTCCAGAACCATCACTCACATTAAGCTGAAAGTTGGAGGATATGTTCCTTGTGGAAAGGGCAAACAACACTGTTCTCTAGGTGGCACTGCTGTGGATTCCTGATTTTTAACGATTTTATTTATTTATTTTATTTTTTTTAATTCAGGTAAGTACTTCAAGGTAAATGCACCTTTCCTATTGATTACTATGTAAGTCTCTGGGCATTCTAATGCTTATAAGGGCTGGGTGACAACCCAGACATTTTGTTTTTCCAAGAATTAATTCTTTCTATCTTTCTTTCTTTCTTTCCTTCTCTCTTTCTTTCTTCTTTACGACCAAATTTGTCCGGAATGTTCTCTCTGACACTATCATTCCGAAAACCACCAAACTTGCCATTGTGACTGACCTACCTGTGAAATTGAGCACCTGGTTTGGAATAGTCATGATGTTTAAATTATGCAAATTAGGGGCACTTAAAATTTTGAAAGCTCTAGATCTTCCGAACTAGTGCAGATAGACAAAAAATTTCAATGTGCATATACAGGTTTGTGACACCTGCCAATATAATGGACAGTATATGAAAGTTTCTTTCTTTCTTTCTTTCTTTCTTTCTTTCTTTCTTTCTTTCTTTCTTTTTTCTTGAAATTATGCAAATGAAGGGCAATTAAAATTTTAAAAGCTCCATATCACCCAAGCTATTGCAGACAGGCTCAAAATTTCAATGTGCATGTACAGATTTGAGACACCTGCCAATAAAATGGACAGTAAATGAAAGTTGTAGAATTTCAAACTATGCCAATCAGAGGCACTGAAAAATGTAAAAGTTGAATATATCTAAAACTATTATACATATAGATGCCTTTCCAACTTCAATCTAAAAGTTTGTGGCAAAGCCGTATCCAATGAACCAAAGTTGTAGGATTCTAATTTATGCAAATTAGGTGATTTTGCAGGATTTAAATCATGAATAGCTTCAAAAATATTATAGATAGAGGTGCCATTCCATTTTCAATCCATAGGCTTGTGACATAGCCACATCCAATGAACCATGATCCAAAATTGCACAATTTTATGTGATGCAAATTAGGCAAATACATAAAATTAAAATGTTGAATAGCTGCGAAACTGTTATAGATATTGGTGTCTTTCAACTTCAGTTGATAAGTTTGAGACATGGCCACATCCAATGAACAACGAACAAAAATTGTAAAATTATGCACATTAGGCTAATACACAAAAACTAGATTATTTAGAACAATGGCAACGTGCAACATTTCAAACTGTTCTCATTTTGAAGGCATCCAAATTTGCTGTGAAGCATTTTTTTTCTATTTCACATTTTTGACTTCTTTTCTGAAACTTTCAACCAAATTGACCTCAAAATTTGTGAGGATCTACCTTGGGTCAGTCGCTACGAAGATGCTTTAAATAGTCACACTCCATTGATAATTTTTACTTTTCATGCATTTTGGGGGGGGGGGGGGTGGCCAAATTTTAAACAATCTTCGTCTCAGAAACTGCTCACTCAATTGCTTTGATGTGACACAGGACCACTCCTAGGGATTCTCGTGGCGCTGCGAATTTTTCCTAATTTTTTATGCTTTTTTTGTGTTTTTGCTATTTTCGGCTTTTTTCTCCAGAACCGTCAATCAGGTTAGGCTGAAACTTGGTGGATATGTTCTTTGTGGAAGAGTCAAACAAACTGTTCACTACGTGGTACTGCTATGGATTCCTGATTTTGAACTTTTTTTTTAATTGGGTGCTTATTGGCAAATGAACCTTTTCTATTGACTTCTATGCAAGTCAATGGGCATTCTAATGCTTATAGACACTTTGGACTTCTCTGAAGAAACCATCCGTCAGATTGGCCCTAAAAGTGGTGGCAATGTATCTCAGTTGGGTCCCTACCAAGTTTATTTGAATGGTCATGCTCCAGTGATTTTTTATTTTTTTGTGATTTTTTCGGAAAATCTTTTAAAAAGTTTTACATGGAAATTTCGTGTAATGATTATAACTTATAATTTTTGGCCAGATGTGTGCCAAACTTGGTTAAGATGTACCTTTCATAAGTGTCTACATATTTGTGTAAGTGATCATGCTCCAATGATTTTTGAACCTTGACCTCATTCCCAAGGTAACAAGACAACTGACATGAAAGTTATTGTTCACTCGATAACTTGATATCTGTTTTGAGTTAGGAACTTGATGTTGCATATGTTAATGTTTCTCTATGAAGGTCACGCTTAGACAGTACAGGAGTGACCTTGACCTCGTTTCTAGGATCACAGTGCAACATACATGAGTTTTACTCTTCACTGTAACTTGAGAGTACTTAAACTGGAACCTTGATGTTGCACATGTTAGTGTTCTTCCATAAAGATCAGACTTACTCAATACATGGATGACCTTGATCCTATCCCAAGTTCACAGAGCTGCAAGTGTGATGAATCTTTATGTTAGCTGAGTATGGACTGTTCACACAAACCTCTTGTTACTTGTTATATTAATATGCGATGTTCTGCTGCTTTGCACATAATCTGTCCACTAAAGTTGATGATGTTGAGCAAAACAATCAAGTAAAGATTTATATGATGTATTCATGGAATTGAGCCTTGGGCTTATGATAAATTCATTTGACTTCAAACGTATACCCTTCGTTTGTAGGATCATGCATTAAAAAATAAAATAAAGGACATACCCGCAGCTTTACTTTCACCAGTTCCCCATGGGATATATTGCACAGATTGGACTATGAATCGCATCCTTCATCTCCATGCATATGTGTTGTATTGCATGTTGGTACATTGTAATCATAAACATATATTTCGTGAACAAGAAGGTGGAATTAGAATAACATACATTCTGCAGGGCCGTTAGTGACATGCAACTTGAATTCATATGATGAAAAGGGTTCGCAGGAGTGTAGACATAATTTGTCAGTTACAGCATAGATTCATTTGTTGTTTGCTGACTCTCGGGTCGAAACACACGTATCAATAAAATATTAAATGTAAAAACGAGAGAATGGCGGAACGGTGTACAGTGTACTGTCTTATGCACGGGGAGGTTTTAATTGAAAGGATTTAGTATTTCTTGGCGGGACATATTTATCATCTTATAAAAAATGGCACCATGGATTACATGCCGGTGTGTCTAAAAATATATTCAGGCTTGTCTGTTTGATTACATTTAAATTTTGAAAAAAAAAAACAGTTTCATATTTGTGAAACGGAGATATTAACAACTCAACTCGGAAAAGCAACAGTATCAGTGGGACTTTTCAATTGATTGATTTTAATGTGTTAAATTAAAGTATCCAAGGTAAAATGTTCACCATATTAATGATCATGTAAGGATGAATGTTGTAACGCATCAGATAAAGATTTAACTATCGGGGTGGTTTTAATGTAGAAAACTGATCTAGAGTCTGTCTTAACTCGTTAAGAGACCTATGACCCTACAGATCATATTATGCACAAAAATTTCAACATAACATATTCATGGTATTCTATATGACCATACATACATTCACATTAACGTGAATGGATTTTTTTTAACATCACAAAATTTTCTTCCTGACGCCAACTTAAAAGACTGGTTATTTTACGAAACTTTATTTTTCTAAAAACTAATTATTGCGCAATGAAGAACCAATAATCTCACACATGAGTTGATGTTAGTGTATGAATCATTACCATTAGGTTTATTTTGAAGTATGCTAGTTTTATTTTTGATGATTAAATTCAAAACTGATTTTTGAATATTTTCAGTAGTTTTTATGAAGAAAAGTTTTTTCTTGGTCCAACAAAGTCATAGGTATTGGGCTGTCGTCAAAGGCAATAGCAGGAGCAACTCACATTGAAGTTATTGATAATAATATGGCAAAAAAAGTTCATTTCAAGGGTTTCATTAGGTCATACAGACTGTAAATCTAAACAGTAGTGTGATTATAATAAGAGGGCTGTAGGAACAGCCCATGCTCAGCTGATGTTGAGATTCATTACACTTGTGTTTCTGTAAACTTGGGATAAGACAAAATAGGTAGACACTTATCAAAGGTACATTACTACCAAGTTTGGCATAATAACCAATAGGAAAGGACAACTTTGTTTGACCTTTTCACAAGGAACATATCCACAAAGTTTCAGCTTAATCTCAGGGACGGTTCTTGAGAAAAAGTTTAAAATAACGAAAACAGTTTAGAAATCATTATTTTAGATACAGCGCTACCTATTATACAAATTAAGAACTAGGAGTCCCCAGAAGTGTTCCTGTGTGATATCAGTGGTTTCGGAGAAGTTTTTCTTAAAGATTCGTCAAAAAAAACAAACAAACAAACAAAACAATTATTATAAAAAATAAAATGAAATAAAAAATCGCTGGAGCGTGACCACTTGGACAAACTTGGCAGCAATCCCCTGAAGGTAAATGCCTACCAAGTTTTAAGTGAATCTGGTTGATGGTTCCAAAATATGAATTAGCATTAGATCTATAATGCCCTGTGACTTACATAATAATCAATAGGAAAGGTGCATTTATCTATAAGTACCCAAATTGAAAACATGAGGAATCCACAGCAGTGCCCCATACTGAACAACTTTCTTTGACCCTTCCACAAGGAACATATCCACCAAGTTTCAGCTCAATGTGAGTCACGTTTCAGGAGAAAAGTCGAAAATGGCAATAACATACAAAAAAAATAAATAAATAAAAAATAGCAAAAAAATCGCAGCACTACCTGGTGAATCAATTCAGAACAAGGAGTCCCTAGGAGTGTTCCTTCCTGACATCAAAGCAATTTGGTGACCGGTTTCAGAGAAGAAGATTTTTTAAGATTTGCCACCCACCCCCCCAAAAAAAAATCATTAAAAAAATCCAAAAAGCAATGGAGCATGACCATTTGAACAAATATCCAAGAGACCGACCCTAGGTACATTGCCACCAAGTTTGAAGTCTCTCTGATTGACGGTTTTGCAGGAGAAGTCAAAAATATGAATTAACGTTCGAATGTCCATTGACTTACATAGTCATCAATAGCAAAGTTGCATTTATCGGTGAGTACCCGAATTGAGAAAATCGTTAAAAATCAGGAATCTGCAGCATTGCCTCCTAGTGAACAACTTTGTTTGACCCTTCCGCAAGGAACATATCCCCATAGTTTCAGCTTAATCTGAGTGACGGTTCTGGAGAAGAAGTCGAAAATATTCATAACATACACAAATCATAAAAACATAAGAGAAGATTTTTTTAAATTTGCCCCAAAAGAGAATAATAATCCAAAAATCACTGGAGCATGACCAATTGAACAAACTTGGTAGAGACTCACCCAAGGTACATTGGCACCAAGTCTGAAGTGAATCTGGCTGACGGTTTTGGAGTAGAAGTCGATTGTTGACGACAGACGACGGACAAAGGACTATAAGAAAAGCTCAGCTACTGACAAGTCAGCTGAGCTAAAAAGCTGGTTGCAATACGGGAGTGGTCTCTTTATGGGGTATTTTAAATGAATATTCTATTGTTTATTTGTATATACAATTATATGCATACCAAATAACAGTCCTTGAGGAACAAATGTATACAATGTATATTATTTTGGTTTGAATTTCGCACCTGCTTCTATTTAAATTTATACAGTGTAAGTCACCTAAACTAGTAAATATTTTGAAATTGACAAAATGATCCAAAAGAGAAGGGCATTTACAGTAGAAACAATATGTAAGTTTGTCAGTGTAACATATTTTTTGTTTATCATTTGGCACAATTCAAAGTAAGAGATGTCGGGGTATAATGCAGTATATGCAAAGTTCCACCTTTGTCACGCTGGTAATTTCATATTACCTGCATGGGCATCATAACAAGTTAACAATTTGATGCCTTTCAAGGTGATCTACACAAACAATGCTTTTAATGGTGGCCTTCTTTGATATGTACACAAGGCCACATCATTTTTCTTTTTTCAATTTACCGGCCCTTCTATTTTCAAAATTTGCAAAAAATGGGGAAAATGAAATTTAAAATGGGGATTTTTTCGACATTTTTTAAATCAGTACATAGACATATAGAAAAGTCATTTAACATCCTGTTGCTTTACACTTTTCTCAGATATAGCCGGCTCTTAACTGTTTCTTTCCAATACAAAAGCTTTAGAATACGATGTTTATAAATTTATTCTATTTAACTAACTTGACAGAGCAAAAACAAAAGAACATGATTCTCGATCTTCATTATCTCTGACTTTTTCGGACTCCCTCCTGTTTTCAAATTTTGGTCATCTAGCCCGCAAACCGAGAATTGATAATTTACCAAATGCATTTTTTATTTAATGAATTACATTAAAATGTTTATATCCATTACATAAAAATACTAAACAACTAATTCAATATTTCAGTCTCACGCTCTACCCTCCATGGTTACAGACTGTCAGCATGGACAATATGACAAGAATTCATTATGATTCTCATTTTTTCCAAATGTTGAATAAAATCTAAGATCAAACATTGTATATTCTCAGTGTAAGCACTACATATACCTCAATTGGCAACACTCAATGTCACATGAAAGATAGAAGAATGAAACATACATTTTGGAGTATATGCAGTGATAGTATTTGCACTTGGTAATATATATGAGCGGTCGGCTAGTCAGTATCACACAAAACTGGCTTAAATTTTGATAATTTACTGCTTATGGCTGAAGTTTGAGGATTAATATTATGGAAATTGGTGGTACAGATGTTTTGATATTGTACAAGAAAGGCAGAAATGTAGCTTTATCTACAGCACAAAATTTGACCACGTTGACATAGAGAAACACTTGAAATCGACATGTAAACTAGCTGAGAGTATTTTGATATTTCATAGTTGTGGTCAGATATTTTTTTTAGAAATAAGCAGTCAAGTATGCATATGCTCAAACTCTGTGTGAGTTGGCTGGGGGTGGGAAGTGAGGTTCATGTTCATACCATACCAAGTCTCAACAAAAAAAAAGACCTGAACCTGGTTTTTTTTTTTTTTTTTTTAAGCTTTCTCCTTTGTAACACAGGAGGCTGATTACACTAAAACCAAAATAAAATTTTGTCCATCGTAACATCATATTATGGTCATGCTAAGAAAGGCTGGTTTACATACAAGGACCAGATATGAAATACCCCTATTCCCTATCACCATATTGTTACTGAGTAGCAGCCTGAATCTATTTTCATTTATACATAATGGACAGTGTGTACATGGCTCAGATCAATGCATTACGAAGAATTTTTTGCTCCATTCACAAGCACCTTTCATAGGATTTTTCATGGTACTTCATGTCTGCACTCAAAATTTATATTTATAATTGCAGAGAGTTTATGGGGTTTCTCCCCATACCTTTTTGGTGTGTGTGTGTGTGTGTGTGTGTGTGTGTGTGTGTGTGTGTGTGTGTGTACTATATGTAAACATAGATCTACTTTATTCATCTGTAGCTCTGTTCAACATCTGTCAGATCTCTCAGTATCCAACTTCTACAAATCTGAGATGCTGGTTATACATGTAAACTTTTCTGCATACAACATACAACTGGACAGTGCTCTGTGGTCACCCAGTAAAGTAGCTTATGTGTGCCCCTGACCTGGGAACTAAATGTTACGCATCTATATGTAATGTGTCAGGGAGCCGGGAATGTTTGTGTTACCGCTAACATGTGTGCTGTTTTATTGCCATGATAGGACTACACTTTCAATTAGCAGTGGGCTCTTGTTTCAATGGTAGAATTTTGCAAAGGAAGGGGAAAATTCAGGGCTAGTCGTGTGACTCGTGGTGTGATACTGACTGATTGCAATGAGGGCGGGTGTCACTTTCACTTGGCTTGATCAAATTGCCATTATGTGATGCTCATGTGTGCGCACACACACACACACACACACACACACACACGTGTATCAACGTTCCATGCCGATAACATGACACCCTACTGGGAACCACTGGCTGACACCAACTTGACAGCAAGAATGCAAAAACAAGCGGATAGCAAGGGGGTACTCACAGAACAAAACCCTGCCAGAAAAAAGCATCTTCCTCAACAATCACAGTTTGTCCACTCCACTGTTTCCATCACTACAAATGATGATGTGAACACCTGGCAAAAGTCATATATTGCGATGAATCTCAAGACTTGTAGGCCTATGTACCCAATGAGAATGCATGGGTTCAACTTGACACCATGCATGTATGTGAACTGAATGGGGTTGGATGGTGGTGGTGGGGGGGGGGGGATCCCACGCAGTTCAAAGAGGATATGTGCTGCATCATGAAAGTGAGTTGTATCTATCTGTCAAGGAATATTTTCACAAACACTGACGTACATGCATGTATGTGTGTTCTGTGTCATCTAAAATGAGTTGTTTCAAGAATGATAATGCTACCAAAGCAAATAGCCTAATTTAGCTGATGCACAAAGAGTTTTTGCTGTTTGGACTCTGTTCATGCAAGAAGATTGAGTGTATGGGGGTAAGGCAGGTGGGGTCCAATTGTGCTAGTAGAATAAATTATTTTCCCCCAATAAAGAGTACAGAAAACAAGAATATTCCGAAATACTGGCCAGTAGGGAAAATTGGAGGCCTTCAGTACGATGTTGGTACTCAAAAAAGAATATGCCCCTGTGCCGCAGTGCAGAAATACACTCTTCCCTTACCCTCAACCCCCACCCCCACCCCCAATATAGTGCTGTAGTTTATTCTTGAATTCACATAGTGATAAAAACACCAATAATTTCAAATTGGGATCTTCATCAGATTGAAATTACTTTGTACCATTGAGTATGTTCTATCATTTGCGTGCAGACTAAACATCAAATTTCCACTGTATCAAATGGAAATTTTCATTGATCTTCATTCGTTCAGTTTGCCACTTACAATTCTGTACTCACTGGTTGGGCCTCTTCACACTCATACAACATGATGGGCTACTTTTTAGACCAAGCACGCATTCAGAGGAGTATTTACACACGTTGCAATGTGTTGTCTGAGATTTTTTTTTTGTTTGTTTGTTTGTTTTTTGTTTTTGTTTATGTCAGCCTGGTCAAATTTTGTGCTGTAATAAAGCTTCATTTTCTGGTTTTTTTTGACAATATCAAAACATTTATACCACCAATTTCCATATTAACCCCTCAATATTCAGCCATAAACAATGAATTATCAAAATTTTACGCCATTGATGGCAACCTTTTTGTGATACTGACTAGCCGGCCGCTCATATGCATTACGAATTGCTCATATTTTAGATTCTGTCACTGCATATATGCAAACATGTATGTTTCATTCTTTTATCTTTCATGCGACGTTGACTGTTGCCAATTAAAATACATGTAGTGATTACGCTGAGAAAATACAAATCTTAGATTTCAATCAACATTTGGACAAAATGAGAATCAAAATGTACTCCTATCATTGCTCATTCAGACAGCCTGTAACCAAGGAAGGTAGAGAGAGAAACTGAAGTGCTGACTCAGTTGTACATGTACTGGGTATAAAAGATTTTCATGTATTTCATTAAATAAAAATGCTTTCGTTAAATTATCAGTTCTGAACTTTTGCATTGAGCATTGCCTTAAATTAAAATACAACCAACACTTTTACCATTAACATTGAAATCCCCCCCCCCCAAAAAAAAAGTCATGCAAACTACTAGCTGTAACCAGGGAAATGCCTCTCTGGCACTCCCCTGCCGTAACTATGTGATTTACCTTTTCCAAAAAGCCCCCCCCCCCTTTTTTTGTGGTTTACGGGCCAGATGACCAAAATTTGAAAATAGGAGGGAGCCTAAAAAGTCAGAGATAATGTAGATTGTCAAGAATGTTCGTTTGGTTTGGCTCTGTCAAGTTATGTAATTTGGACAAATTTATAAACCTTGTATTCTTAAGCTTGTGTATAATAGGAAGAAACAGCTAAAAGCTGCTTATTCCTGGGAAAAGTGTAAATTAACGAGATATCAAATGACTTATCTATGGGTCTATGTGCCTATGGGTCTATGTGCCTATTTTGAAAAAAAAGGAAGAAAAAATCAATTTTTGTAATTAAAAAAAATGATGTGGCTTTGTATACAGAAAGAAGGCTATCATTAAAAGCTTTGTTTGTGTAAGTCATCTTGAAAGGCATCCAATTGGTAACTTTTTATGATGCCCATGCAGGTATATGAAATTACTAGTGTGACAAGGGGATACATTGCCTCTACTACATTCAACCCTGACATCTCTTAGCTTGAATTGTGCCAAATGATAAACAAGAAATATGTAACACTGACAATTTAACATATTGTTTCTACTGTAAGTGAGCTTCTCTTTTGAATAATTTTGTCAATTTCCAAATATTTTCTAGTTTTGGTGACTTACTCTCTATGAATTTAAAACGGGTGCAAAATTCAAACCAAAATAATATATCTTGTATACATGTGTTCCTCAATGACTGTTATTTAGCATGTATATAAATGTACATACCAATAATACAGTAGAATATTCATTTAAATTCCCCAATAAAGAGACCACTCCCCTCTTGCAACCAACTTTTTTATCACACTTCTGTTTACATTTGCAGTCTGTCTGATCTAGTGTGACCTCTAAAATGAAACCTTTTTGTCATTCAAAATAACTTCAATGTGAGTTGCTCCTGCTATTGGCTTTGACCAAACCCCTATACCTATAACTTTTTGTTGGACAGAAAAAAAATTCCTTCATAAAAACTCCTAAAAATACTCAAATATGAGAAATTTTGAATTAAATAATAAAAACTTTGATTTCTAGCGTACGTCAAAATAAACCTAACGGTAGTGAATCATAAACTAACATCAACTCCTGTGAGGTTAGTGGTTCATCATTGCACAATTATTAGTTCTTTAGAAAAATAAAGTTTTGTTAAAAAACCAGTATTTTAAGTGGTCATTAGGAAGAAACTTTTGTGACGTTCAAAGAAAATCCACCCAAGTATATGTGGAAGTTTGTATAGTCATGTGGTGTAACATAAAATGTAATATTGAAATTGTTGTACATTATGGGATATTTAGGGTCATGGATCTCTTTAAGAGTTAAGACAGACTGTAGATCAGTTTTCCACATTAAAATCACTCCCAGTTAAATGTTTATTTGATGCGTTGTAACATGTATCCTTACATGATCATGAATATGAGGAACATTTTTACCTCGGATACTCTAATTTAACACAAAATCTAGTAAAAGTCCTACTGATAGTGTTGATTTTCCAAGTTGAGTTGTTAATATTTCAGTTTCACAAAAATGAAGCTGGTTGCTCGTCAAAATTGAAACGGCAAACTTCATTCTAATCCATTGTACCATTTTTTATGAGATTATAAATATGTACATGTACAGTCACGAAATACTAAATCCATTCAATTAAAACCTCCCCATGCATAAGACTGAACATCATTTCGCAATCCTCTCTTTTTTATACTTAGTTTTTATTCATAGGTGTGTTTTGACTGGAGAGTTAGCAAACAACAATTGAATCTATGTTGTTACTACCAAATTATGTTAACACTACCTCGAACCCTTGTCACCATATGAATTCAAGTTGCACGTCATTCGCGGCCCTGCGGAATGTGCGTGTGTTTTTTTTAATTCCATATTCTTGTGCATGAAATGTAAAGTTTATAATTAAAATATACCAATATGCAATACAACACATATGCATGGAGATGAAGGATGTGATTCATAGTCCAGTCTGTGCAATATAGCTGATGGGGAGCGGGTACAGGTAAAACTGCTGCTATATCTTTTATTTCTTTTTTAATCTATAATCCTACAACCGAAGGCTAGGTCTGAAGTTTAAAGTTTTTTTGCAGAAGTTAGAGTCTTAATTTCATGAGTCCATCATTTAAATCTTTAGTTGATTATTTTGCTCAGGATTATTAACTTTAGTGAATAGGCTATGTGCAAACCAGCAGAACATCGTATATAAATATAATTAAAAAGCAACCAGATATTGCGAGCTCCATGCCCCTTCGCTCATTTATAACCTTGCTAATTACAGGTCTCATTTTAGAATGACTGTAGTCAATAAAAATAGGCAATCACTGTGACCAAGATACTTGACATACTGACCTACTTTTATGTATGACACACTATTGGGTCCAGATACACATGTGTGCAAAGTTTCATGATTGTCAGTCAAAGGACAACTGAATTATAACCCGGGCATGGAGTGTAATGTAGTTTTACATAATGTATCACCATGACCCAGATACTTGACCTACTGACCTACTATTGTTTCATGACACACTTTCAGGTCAAGATACATTTATGTATGAAGTTTCATGAAATTAAGTTAAATAGTAAAGGATTTATAGCCCTGATACGATTTTACAAGAATATGTCACTGTGATCCAGATACTTGATCTAGTGACCGACTTTTGGTTCATGACACACCCTTATGCGTAGTTGCACCTGTGTGTAAAGGTTAAGTAATCTAACTATAAGAGCAGAATTACAGTTCCGCCATGAAGTGTCATGTAGTTTTACATGATTTTGTCACCATGATCCAGATACTTTATCTGGTGGCCTACTTTCGGTGCATGACACACCTTTATGTGTAGATACATCTGTGTAAAGTTTCATTAATCTAAGTCACATAAAGTAAAGGAGTTTTATATAATCTGGACACGAAATACAAGAATCTGTCACTGTGACCCAGATACTTGACCTAGCGACATAATTTTGGTACATGATGCACTGTTATGTCAAGATTCACCTATGTTTAAAGTTTCATTAATTTAAGTTGAGGTATAAGCGAGTTATACACCGGACACAATTGCGGACAGGGACGCATGGACACGCGGATGTTTGACATAAGTGATTTCTGTATGCCCCTCCTCCATTAGGAAAGGGGCATAACGAGGAAAAATAATGAAATGGAGTCCATTTTATAACTAATGCAATATGATAATTTGGGATTTTCCAAGGATTAAAAAGACCAGCTGTGATTTTCAGACCTTCAAAGTCCATTTTTTTAATGGAACTTCCAAGTGTTTCTAGACAGTGTTTGAACCAATTATGCATCCAAGGTCTATTAAATGTTTTATTTATGTCTGTGTACCAACACAGATATATTGTTTTTCTTTCTTTCTTTCTTTCTTTCTTTCTTTCTTTCTTTCTTTCTTTCTTTCTTTCTTTCTTTCTTTCTTTCTTTCTTTCTAAGCAAATTTGTCAGACATTTCATTTGAAAACCATTATACGTAGAAACCCCAAAACTTGGCATGATTATACTTCCATACATGAAGTATTGAATTTTTGTAAAAAAGTTCAACGGTTTTGACAATTATGCAAATTAGGGTCATTTGAAGATTTATATCTTGAATATCATCAAAATTATTATAGATACAGAAAACCAATTCTTATTCAATGAATATGTTTGTACCACTGCACATTTTTGTAATTTACTTGCAACCTGTAAAGGTAAAAAATCAAGGTCATTTGGACCTTTAAAACTTTCATCTAGCCATAACTCTGTCAATTTTCAACCAATTTTAACCATGTTGGACCCCAGTTGCAGGTATTGCAACATTGCATATTTTTGTAATTTACAAATAACCTCTAAAGGTCAAAGGTCAAGGTCATTTGGACCTTTGAAATTTTCATGTAGCCATAACTCAGTCAATGTATGTCCGATTTTGATCATGTTGGGATCAAATTGTAGCTAATGTAACACTACACATATTGTGACTTACGAGTGACCTATATATTTCAAACATCAAGATCATTTGGACCTTTGAAATTCTCATGTAGCCATAACTCAGTTTTTTATCCAAATTTAATCATGTTGGACTCAAATTGTAGCTATTGTAACAGTGCAAATTTTACTTATTGTGGCTTCCAAGGATCAAAGGTCAAGGTTATCTGGACCTTTGAAAATTTCTTCCAGCCATGACTTGGCCAATTTTCAGCCAATTTTAATCATGTTGGGCTCAACTTGTAGATATTACAAAACTGCATGTTTTTGTGATAACAGGTAACCTGTAAAGATCAAAGGTCAATGTCATTTGGACCTTTGAAAGTTTCATCTTGTCGTACTAAACTTGGTCAACTTCTCTATGATTTGGTTCATGTTGGGCTTAAATTGTAGGTATTGTAACACTATATTTTTGTAATTTACATATGACCTTAAAATGTCAAGGTCATGTGTACCTTGAAATTTTCATGCAGCCATCAGCTTAATGGAATTTGAAGTACCCCAGGACAAGAGTTGTAGGTATTATTGTTTACAACTTTTGAAGGCACACAGACAGGTTTGCTTTGAAGCAAATCTTCTTTTCTAGTTGGCTCCTGCATGTTGTTCCTGTCATAGTGGTATCACGCGACAATTGAGATACTAAATGAATGCCCTGGAGTATAAACTGTAGATTAGGTACTACACATGTTTGTGTTTTACTTATTCTTTCGCACATGCAAAAACATGTACCTCTGTTGAAGTTATGTGTTTTTGTTTCAGATTTGGTGGGTACCTGTGATTTTTAGTCCTTTGAGCCGGATCACAGAGAAACGTCCTCTTCTGTGTCACTGTGATATAAATATAGCCAGTGGTTTTGGTGCATTCCTACACTGGGTCCGGTTGCATCTTAGTCAGTCATAACAATCTCCAGCTGTCCATGTAAGCAGTGTTACACTGTTTAGCGATAAGGTAATCAGCAGTGGTCCCAGGTGGGTGTGGAGGGTATCTGATCTCCATACTCAATGTGAGGATGGAGTGACCCGGGAAGTCGTATAGGTAATCATTTCTGTCTGATGACAGCTATATAGGGACAATTGTATACCAATGGCCGATAGAGTTGAATTGGACAAAACTTAAAATTGACCTGATAACTGCTTATTTCTTCTATCTGACACATATCACAATGCCAATACACACTTTTGTGATTTATTGTATGGGCTCGAGGTGGGGAATGGATTCAAGAAATCTGCATCAGGAATTATTATCTCATGGGGGGGGGGGGGTCATTTGATCATTTTCCCCCACCCCAACAGTGGATGTTGCGTGGCCGGCTGATTTGATCACATGGTGGCAAACATTTTATAGACTGTCATGCTTCACATTTTGACCCAGCTTATAACACTCCCTGATGAGCGCCATACCTCATAGCCAAAACGTTTTGCTGGTTTGTTTTCAATTGTTTATCATGGGTGAATGTTTAAAAATTTGGCTACGGTCATATAGTCAGTATTTCTTCGCTTTTGTGCTCATTTATATCTGTGGACGGGAAAAGAAATGTCCAAAACTAGAAAAGATGATTTGCTGCATAGCAAATCAGTGTGTGTGTCTTCAACGCATATTGGTATGGCAATGTACAACTATTCCATAACACAGGAGTAGAAGTTGGAATGGCATCTCTATCTATTATAGCTTTTTGAAGTTATTCACGATTTAAAATTTCTAATGGTGCTAATTAGCATAAACTGAATTGCTACAATTTTTGTTTTACATTCAAGAGATACGCAATGGTAAAGAAGTTGGAATGACATCGCTATCTATCATACTTTTGAAGATATTCAAGATTTAAAATTTCAAATGCCCCTTATTTGCACAAGTTTAAACATCTTCATTCCTGTGCATAAAAAGTCAAACTCCTTGTATGGAAGTACAATCCTGCCAAGTTTGGAGTTTCTAGGTAAAATGGTGTCAGAGAAAGGTGATGGACAAATTGACTGGTAAAGAAGGAAGAAAGAAGGAAGGAAGGAAGGGCGGACGGACGGACGGACAGACGCGCTTTGTCTGGACACACAGACAGACAGACCGACAGAAAGAAAGAAAGAAAGAAAGAGAGAGAGAGAGAAAGAAAGAAAGAAAGAAAGAAAGAAAGAAAGAAAGAAAGAAAGAAAGAAAGAAAGAAAGAAAGAAAGAAAGAAAGAAAGAAAGAAAGAAAGAAAGAAAGAAAAGAGTGTGTCGACACACACACACTTTAAATATCAGATATGTCTTGGGTGTTTTCCTGCATCCCACTGCAGAACCTGTTAAGTAGTTTTTATGAAAAAAACCCAGATCATTTGAATTTTTTTTATTGCGGAGTATGGGTGAAAGAAACCTCCTGAAGGGTGTAGAGATTATGACTTTACATATCACACATAATAAGCTGGACACAAACCGGAGTTGGGGAGCCAATTGGAGCCTAAATGGACTGTAGTCTTGAATGGAAAATATGGGAATGCTGGTCCTGTGCAGTCGTATTTGACAGAGGTTAAATACATGCACTTTGCTACGTTTTTAATGACACTTTCGTACGCCACAGACTTTGCTTTGTAAAGAAAGGGCTTTCATGTGTTCTCGTCTTCTGACAAGGGCTTTCCAACAGTTTTTGAATGGAAAGCACATAATGAGTTTTACCCAATTCAGGGCAATTTTGCAGAAAAGCATATTTTTAACACCAGGAGACAAAGGCAATTAGGTAAGAATTTTTGGCGATCAAAAGTCTATAGCAGGGGCAAATTCAGAGGGGAGTCAGACGGGTCCTGGACTCCCCTTTTTGAGGTCCACAAAAAAAAAAAAAAAAAAAAAAAGAAAGAGGAAAGGGAGACAGAGAAGATAAACGACGTGGGACTCATCAACAATACCAGAAAGAAGTACATAGGCTTACAAATTCAGTTTTAGTTGCAAACTGAGATAAGGAAATCGTACAACCCAGCAGCTAGCATACAGCATGTTTCAATACAACCACACTGCAGAGGTAGCGCAGAGAGGCAGTTGCATGTGAAACTACTTCCAGATGTGGAGATGGGTGCAGCACTTGACTTCCCGGCCAGTGTCCTGGGTTTGGTCAAATTTTAAAAGCAAGGGTCAGTGAGTGTCATTCAGCCCACATACTCCCTGCGGCCACCGGGGTTGCTCTTGTGAATGATGCATGTGAATGGAGTCATGACCTAACTTTGACACGTAATGATTTAATCCACACAGTGACATGTTTGCTTGCTTTAATCTTGGGCTTAATATAATTGGTATTTGCAATAAATATGGATCGTTTTCTTATAAAGAAGCCAAAACTTGAACAGATAAGGTCCCAAGAAACTAAGGATGGACAAAAGGTAAGAACTATTATCATTACGTATACCAAATGCCATGAAGTGAAATGTGTATGCTTATCCCCCCTCCCAGCAGCAGGGAGGCCAAATGTAGTGGATTTTGTGTCTCAGAGAAATCAAATTATCCTATTAAAATACAGTCTCAAATGCCAGGAAAATGCATCTCAGAGCATCTATTTTTTTTCAATCCCCCCTCCCCCGCTGTGGCCTTTGTCGCTTTCACACGCGCGCTTTGGGCTTTGTTTAAGTCACTGATCCCCCTTTCCTGAAATCCTGCAGCCACCCAGTTTGCCCTGTGTCCAGGATTCCCAAACAAACTTGGGTGTATCACACGGAAGAAAGATTTGGCGTGTACTGTAGTTATCCCTGTGTCGGTCCATGTCAGCAAGTAAAACTTCACTCATGAAGGTATACAGCTTTGGCACAAATGTTTACGCATTTTATCACAGGTTCTAACAAATGAACGCCAACAGGACGCGGAAGATGACTAAGGGCCAAATAGGTCACCCTCCTCCCTTCCAGCGCCATGTTTGATGAACTGGCAATCTTTTGGCATGAATATTTTAAAAGTTTTTACCTAACCCCAGACTCCACACTCCTCAACTGATACGCTACTTGCATCAAACGCCCCTAAAACCTCAAAATCCAGGGCTCAAAATACGAACTCTGTTTTTGTATACGAGGGTACCAGTCAAATGTTCTACATTAAAAAAAAAAAAAATATCATTTCATTCATTTCAATTTTTCATGGCATGTTGAAAAGGGTGAGTGGCTTCACTCTAATTAGATTAAAAACAAACAGCTCTGGTCTTTCAAGTGAGTGTTTTCCCTCCTTTTGACATGATTCGGGTCAACTGAGTTTCTCCACTCACCGGTCACCTTAAGCTTTCATGCAGCCACACAAGGGCTAATGAGTCTTTTCCCTCGTGTGGGCCCCGCTTCGAATTTCTTGTGCCATGTAGGCGAGTGTTTCCACTCACCAAAGCCTTGATGCAGCTAGTCTGAGTGAGTGGTTCCCCTCATTTGGGCCTCATTTCGGATATTTTGTACCGAATGAGGATTCCCACTCATCGATGGCATTGTGCAGCAGGTCCAAAGTGAGTGGATCTACTCAGTTGGGACCTTTTTTCCAAGGTTTTGTACAGAATGAGTGTTTCCACTCATACAAAATGTAGATCTGTAGACGTAACAGGCATCACAATCCTAAATTCGCAGCAACATGTTCCCAATTTCGGTAAATTAAGCCAAAAAACAGAAAAATGGATTTTCTGTTTTTAAAATAAATTGTGTTATATATATATATATATATATATATATATATATATATATATATATATATATATATATATATTATATTATATTATATTATATATATCGAGTCAATCATTAGACTAAACCAAAGAATTATTTTTTCATTACTATGACAAAGACATAAAAATATATTGAATAACAAAAAACATTATCCGCCCGTCGCCCCTGATATCAAAAGGTCGCTTCCCCTGTTCCATGGGCGAAAAATAGCTTGAATAGGGGAACAATTAAGTTGTAGTGTATCAGATAATCACCAGAGTGCAGGCTATGACAGACACACATGTTGAATAACATACCTTCGTTTTTATTTTCACAGAGCAAACACATACCATCCATAACGCCGACACACGAATGTAGCAAATTCATCATTTATTGGACTGACAAGCACGGAGTGTAGAAATTTACATTTATTTAAGAATATGTTTATCCTGGGTGACCCTTTCAAAGCACAGCTCTGTTCTTCCAAGGGGCCCAGCATACATCTAGATGAATAACTTAACTAAAAATTGAATGTAAAAGGAAACAAAACTAAAAGTTATTAAAAGCTTAAAAGGGTTAATATGACTAGGCGAAATTTCTAAACAAATCTACAAACTAGAGAACTAAAAGGAGTTGAGAAACACAGTTACTAAAATACATCATTTAAAAATGTGAACCTTATACTGACATTTAAAATCACATACATTTTTACAGTTCTTTAAAAAGTCCGGCAGGCTATTAAAAATGCAAGTACCTTCATACACAAGCGAACGTTTGAATATACTTTGTTTTTGGAAAAGGAACATGGATATTACTTCCCGTTGCGTATCGTGTTGAATAGTGATTAATTTCGTTTAGAATGTAGATTTGGTCACAAAGATAGTTAGGTGCTAGACCATGCGTGCATTGAACATTAAAATAGCCATATGAAACTGCCTCCTCTCTTTGATTGTCTGCCATTTCAAACTTCTAACAATGTCTTCACCCCTAAAGTTTACATAATCATAATTACTCGAGACTATACTGGCTGCAGCGTTTTGCAGTCTCTGTGCTATTTTAAGCCCCTTCTCCGTACATGTACCCCTTACAGTGTCGGCGTAATCAATACAAGGTAGGATTGTTGACTTAAATATTAATTCTAATGTTTGTCTTGGTAAAATTATACTTAATCGTCTTAGTACAGCTAGTTTCTCTATGACTTTTGTATGCAGTTTCTCCACGTACGTATTCCAAGAAATACATATACCCACAGCTGTATTTCGAAATTGACCCCCTATGACTTTCCCTTCAACTCTGAGGTGGCTGCGCCTGACGTGACTGGTGTCCCATTTCAAACCACTCACAACCTGGGTCCAAGCCAAATCAAATGCAAGATTACAGTGCCAAATACATTCATATAGTGTCAGCGAGAAACGCTTGAAACCAAGTAATAGTATTGACCGGAATGGTCTATGCCCATGGATATTTGAGCACCTTCCAATAAAATGGGTAACAAAGCTGCATGTGTTGTTCCATAGAGTGATTATAAGTGGCTACTCGGAATCATGACCACATGGTTGAGAATGTTATTCAACTAAGTTGAAAAATTGTTGCGACAATTACAGAAACATCATCATCATTACTACTGTTAAAAAACATATTACTACATCTTATGCCATAGGTTTACAGCAGATCGTGAAAAAGCAGGGACACACCCCTAACATGGATGGCTTTTGCAGGCAGTGACACTGCGGCTCAAACGGTATCTCTGTTCCTGTCCACTCTCTACTGCATCTCGCATTTCCTTCATCTACCTATGCCTTACTTCTGTCTCTGGGCAGTAGGCAGACACACAAATAAATAGACCTTTTGATGTGTGGGACAATTTCATATCTAAATTGCATAATTCGGTAGTTCATGTGTTCCTCCCTAGGAGGAGCGCGGTATCGCTGTACTGAGCGCGCCTCCTATCTCCGACAGGCGTCTATCATCAGGTATGCGCCCTCACTGTCTGTACGGGTGTAACCTTCTTGTTCCTATTTTTGACCTGGCTTACGCACGACCCCGTATGACTATAGCGTCTTCTAGTTAAACATGAATAGTTGATTTTAACTGTAACAGTAAATCATTACTATCTGTGCAGGGATAGCACTATTCATATCTGGTCGCAGATATAATCTTTAAGGGCGTTCATCACGATGCCGAGGAGATAGTGGCCTACCATAAATCCTCAAACATAGTCCCTGAGAATGACTGGCAAGCATTGGAATATATCTCGGGACTGAACAGTTGTATAACCTGGATGAGGAACGTTTCACCTCTAATAGCACCACGCTCTCTGTTTTTGAACGATTGCAGAATATTGCCATCAAGATTTATGTGATAAAGCATGATTGCTAATATCTCAATATTGCGTGCTTGCTCATCAAATGGACTGAGTAATCACAAATTTTGTAAATCATTATCACGGACGTGTTCGGGATCTCGAAAGGTCCGTGAGTGTTATAACAGCATGTCTACAAAGTTTTACATACTAATTACTATTCCTAGGGAACAGTGGAAGATCCTGAGCCTGGAGTACTTCTGCCTTACTTCACGTCGCAACTTGTTCATTCAGCGGTGTGCGCGAAATGGCCTCCGGCAAACCAAGCTGCTGATTTTTGTTTTAAATTGCAAATGTATTTTACTCACAGATATGATAACATGTGTATTTAATAGAATTTTGCTTTCAAGTTTACGTGTTTATAAGCAGTTAATTTCCAAATTTATAATAATAATAATAATAATAATAATAATAATAATAATAATAATAATAATAATAATAATAATAATAATAATAATAATAATAATAATAAGTAGTAGTAGTAGTAGTTGTAGTATCGTCTTCTTCATCATCATTTGTAAATAGTTGCAATTATCAATGAAACATATGCAATGTCCATTTCCTTGCGCTTTACATAGCTTTGTCCCAGAGAGTGGTTTATTTCTAGCCTTAGCGCAAGGGAAACATTACATAGCGGTAATTGATATTAACGTTTTCAACCTGACATACATTTAAAAAGTAAGCGGTAAATATTACCGATAGTGGTGTTTGTACGGCTCTTAGCTAAACGTACATACACGCAATCACTTTTTACTACATAGACAACTTATATGGATCTTACATTATGCCGGTTAATTGGCACTAAAATGAAAACCCACCGGTACCTTGGGACTTGTATCCATTATAGGGCAACATTCTCCACTAATCTCCATCTTTAACTCAGCAGGAGGGAGAGGGGAGCTCTTGCCTCAGGTGTCCTGTGCTGCTACATATTAATTCATAGCCTGGGGGCGACTCCAGATACAAAATCCCTATTCTGGGACCCAGCGCTGCCTACTGTACGGCGTTGTATTTGCATTTTTCTGCATTAAACTTCCCATAACACTGATCACACATAAATTTTGGGTACTACCTCTTCCAAATATCCAGTCGGCACTGCTGATAGTTTGAAAAATGTGGATTCCGCACCCAAGTTAACCTTCCAGACAAGTTAAAATAAAATGCTATATTTGAATTGACTTTACTGCAAAATAACGGCACACGATGACCACTTTTTCGATAAAATCTTTCAGTCTGGGTCTATAAAGTTTCATTACGGAAGGGCATTTTTTTTTTCTGCTCCATTGGTTGAACCTTTTTAGTAGGGTCTGTCAAGTTACCATAGCCACACATATATTTTTGTTACGCCTTAGGTAGCTTGGACATTTGTTGTGACATGTTTAAAATGGATCTTCATTCTCCTTTTACACTTGTCACCTCCTTTAATGCCAGTTTAATTTGTTGCCTGGGCACAGCTGTAGGCACCTGTACCATTATAAACATCCCAGATACACCATGGAATTACCCCTACGCCATCCTTCCTCTCATTGTGAAAGGGCAGATTTCCAAATGAATTATTATTATTAGTGATGCTCTCCAGGTCCAGATATCCCATGCTGAATGTTCACATATGTACGTCCGATAGACAAAAGTGGGTGGAGGACATCAACAGGTCCAAAATGAAAAACAAAAACAAAACAAAAAACAAAAAAGCAAAAAAAAAAAAAAAAACAAACAAACAAACAAAAACAAAAACAAAAAAAACCCCCAAATGTTGGCTGGCGGATTTTTTTGATAGACGTAAAATGATAACGTTTGAACAATAATAAGCAAGTTGTGAAGAAAAAGGCATTCACATACGAGGTAGGTCACAGAGTGAAGAAGTCATGCTCATTTGCTGCATACAAGGTACAAAATTTCAGTAGTAGCTTTTGGCTGTGACGAAAGATGGCTATTAAGAAAAAAGAGATCTCTGACATATTACACTCTGAGGATTTCACAATAAATACAGAGCGTGACCTTTCAACATTAAAAAAAAATAAAATCTGCATAAAGAAACCCTGCAAATGCATCTGCTTACTGTTGACATGTATTATCACTAACGTTCATGGTTGCTATTATTTACAGACGGTTGTTTTTGTATACATAGATCATGCTACAAATGAAGTGTGAAGACATTTGTGCAGATACTAATTGCATACTGTCAATATAGGCTCATCGTTCTGACAATAGTTCATCTCAGAAACGCATCCCCTTGTATGATTTAATTTTTACTGAACGAGCTGTCCAAATATTGGACAAAAAGAAGAGTAGAAACAAGTAACAATGAACATGCATGGAGTAGATGCGGCAACCCTGTACTGATTAGAATGAAAAGAAAAACAAAAGAATAAGGTAAATACTTCCCAGTACAATAGGGGATTAATCATTTGTGACGGACATAGACCCCGCAGCACTCGGCCAGGGCAGAACCTGCCCAAATGTGGTCACATGCTATTAAACGCAGATGGTACTGTAAGTGTGATGCAGGTTGACTTATCTCGTCAGCCAATTTCCATACGATACTATGGGCCTAAGCTTATTTCATTCGACCAGAATCCTTCCACAAGCAATTCTGTAATATGGCAGCATGAAAACCCAGGTACTCTGAAAGAATAACCTCATCAACACTATCAAATGCCTCAATCAAGTATGACTATTTCGCACACAGTTTCCAGTTCACAAGACCAAACAGGTCAGCGCATCATACCTGACGGCGTAGCAAAGTAAAGTACTGAAATTTGAAGCGGTGCCAATTTGTTTCTGTGTGAATGTGTGGTTTTTTTGTTGTTTTTTTTTTAGTTTTGTTTGTTTGTTTTTTGTTTGTTTTTTTGTTTTGTTTGTTTTTTGTTTGTTTGTTTTTTTGTTTGTTTTGTTTTTTGTTTTTTGTTTTGTTTTTGTTTGTTTTTTGTTTTTGTTTTGTTTTTGTTTTTTGTTTCGTTTTGTTCTGCTTGTTTGTTTTTATTTTGTGAAAATAGGTTAACTGCCTATCTCATGGCTATTACATGTACATATACACCAAGCCTTTTTAAATGTTCAACGGTAAAATGTGACATATACATGTAGTCAGTCTTCCTCCCATTATTGATAGCACTTACGAGACAGTCTGCATCCGCAGATTTCCAGCGAAAGGTGCTTGACACCAGAAATGAAGTTTTATGACAAGCAGATTTAAGTCGGGATTTAGTACGCATGCTCAACGGTAATTTAGGTGACAAAGCGTCCATTCACGGTATGCGGCTAGATTGGTTTCCTGCGGAAATCCTGTTAAAAGGTTGTTAAATTGCTTCATAACGGTACACAAAGTTACAACCCCTGCTCATCTCTACACACAGTGTAAACAGGTCTGTTGACAGAGTGAACTGAACTTTTTATTGAACAGAAGATTCCGTATGAAGTTCCAAAAACATAAAGAATCTAGGAGCCTACACTCTGTCGATCTCCATGTCACAGAGATCCGCGACTAACGCCATCCCCGCGAATTCGCAGGGCAGCTCTACTGTGCGGACTTCCTCCTTCTTATAAAAATATAAGAGGTTGGAGAAACAAATGCAGATGGACACATTTAATTTTAAAAAGGATCCAGTTACATTTTCGTTACTGAGGGAAAGGTTGATGTGAATTGATTAGCAAGGAATCTCAGTCCAAAAGAAAGAAAGAAAGAAAGAAAAAAAGAAAGAAAGAAAAAGAAAGAAAGAAAGAAAGAAAGAAAGAAAGAAAGAAAGAAAGAAAGAAGAAAGAAAGAAAGAAAGAAAGAAAGAAAGAAAGAAAGAAAGAAAGAAAGAAAGAAAGAAAGAAAGAAAGAAGTACGCTATTGTTCTTGCATCATAGTATATAATATTTGCTATTGAGAAGAGTTGCTTGGATGGGCCCCATTGTCCATCCTCAATTGCCAATTTGCATGAAACTAATACCACTTATATAAAAACGCGCCGGTACTTTCGGCCATGTATCCACTATCGGGGCAACCTTCTTCACTAAGCCCCGTCTTTGACACAGTGGGGGGTTTGGCTCTCAGCCAATTGCTGTAACTGAGGGCGACTTCAGTGTCTGACACAAAACCCCTATTCTGGGGCTTACAACTGGTAACTGTTTGTCGTTGTATTTACATTTTCGGGAAATGCCCGCTCTGAAAAAGTCCCATTATATATTGTACATTACATTCATTCGACA
The DNA here is from genome assembly GCA_964020975.1 of Hermodice carunculata. Lineage (NCBI taxonomy): Eukaryota > Metazoa > Annelida > Polychaeta > Eunicida > Amphinomidae > Hermodice > Hermodice carunculata. The sequence goes on along the minus strand of OZ026620.1, from coordinate 85,713,936 downwards.
AATTAACCTTCCTTTAACACAAATCAAACATATATTTTGGATACTACCTCTTCAAAATATTGAATCGGCTTGGCTGCCATTTTGAAAATAGTGAATTCCGCGCCCGACGGGTTGTAAATAGGCCGCGGCTATTGATACGGGTCCGTCGCCTTCTGGCCCGTGCTATTCATACGGTCGTAATAGTCAGGCTAATTAACATGCTCTACTGAGCGACAAGGTCACTCTGTATCAAAAGCTTTGTATATTATTGATACGGCACTGAACTCGCGAATAAATAGCTACTTCCATTAGCAATACAGCGCCATTTCGTATACAGCATATAGCGTTAGTTCGTGAGATATGCCCCGTTATAATTGTACTGACGGACGTTTTCTCTCCCTGCTTTAAAATTTAGTCTTAGTAATGCGTCAAAATCAGTAACAACTTTGGGTGCGTTTTTTTTCCATTTCACTTATTACATTTCTACAGTTGTCAATCCGCCATATCAATCAGTCGGGCAGTAATGTGTACGGCGAAACTAACGTTTTAATTAGGTTTGTCCTTATTCACACGTACGTCAATCATATTTAAACAGACTTCAGAGGAAAAGATGCCTTTCAGAGACTGTCGTATTAACAGATATGAGCACTATATGCACGGCGGAACTACCGTATAAATAATATAAGTTTTTATTTATACGTCAACCATATTAAACAGACTTCAGAAGAAGAAGAACTTTCACAGACTACCGTGTCGACCAATTCTATGCTGGTTTGATCCTTTACCATAATTGACCAAGGGCCCAAGTTAACGGAATACAATAGAAGTCTGCAAAACCGCTCAGGCCTAGTGCCCCATGGTGGGAAATACAGGCTGAATGACGTTTACAATTAGCATGCAGGACCTACTGGCTTTATAGCAGTTACAGTTATAGCATGCAGAAACAAAGGACTTTATAGCGCTTGCAAATAGCATGCAGGATCCGCGGGCTCTATAATGGTCATGCGAAACTTACAGGCTCTATAATTGTTACAAATAGCATGCAAGACACACCCCCTCTGTGACAGTTACAAACAGCATGCACGTCCTACAGGCTGTATAATTGGTACAAACAATTTATAGGACCTCCATGCTCAACAGTTTTGACAAATGACACGCAGGTCGCATGGCCATATGCTCTATAATGGCTTCAAATAACAAATAGGAGGACCTACAGGCTTTATAATAATTTCAAATAAAATGCCGGACCTACCGGCTCAATAACTTTTACAAATAGCCAGTAGGAACTACAAGCTCAATCGGTGTTACAAATAGCGCACTGGACCGACAGGTTTTATAATGGTTCCGAGTAGCACGCTGGATGGACAGGGTCTGTAACGGTTTACAAATGGCACACGGGGCCCTCAGGCTCTACAATGGTTGCACATAGCATACAAATGCACAAGCTTTCTTTTGGTTATATATTACACAGGTTTTTGCGCTTCCACCAGGAACTAATGCCCTTGGCCATTTCAGATACTGAGAAAGGGAACGGTATCGTGAATGTGGCAGACTGGAATTGATCAAAGACGTCATCAAAATATTTCCAGGTCACAAACTGGCTCACTGACTGACAATGTATTGGTGCTGGAAATGAATATTCTCGGACATCCCCCTAAAAACACAGACTGAATATACTGTGAGTGTGAGTATAACACCATGGACAGTGTATGGCAAAAATATTACCTTAATGAAAGGCATAAAATATATACACCAACGAAGCGTTGCACACAAATATCCTTGCTCTAATCAGATTATAGTCAGAAAGTCGGCCTCACATCAAGGTTGTCAAAATGAGTGCGAGTCTTTCACAACACTAATCGATTGATCAATGTTTCTCACATCCAAAACAACAGACTTATCAAAACAGTTGGATTGCACCGTTTCACTTGCGCCCATATCACTATATTTTAGCTAAGATATAGTAATATGCATAAAGTTCGTCTGCATTTGACCAAAATGTGTCTACAATGCTTGCTCTTAACATATCACTGTCGCAGAGGAAATTTTCTGATCTGTATTTTATTCTTCGAGCTATTCCCGTCAGGCATCGCTGGTGCTTTAAGCCTATTACCCAAAAGCAAATGTGTCATTCATTTGGCTAAAATTTGCAAATGGCCAATTTATTTTAATAGGAATTGATAAGAGTTAAGTCGAATTCTGTAGTGAATGCCGTTTTATTTCCCGATTTGGCTACAACTTTTTAAGGCCCAGATCTGTCCCTCTTCCGTATCATAAAATCATTTTCCAGAATTGTTTTTACTATGCCGCTATATATGCAATGTGTGTTGTGATGTACTAGCAGAGAAAACAAGGCAGATGTGAAAGTGAAAGTGAAATTATATTTAACAAGTGAGCTTTGGAAAGTTACAGTTTTATGTTTTAAGTTATTTCCATGGTTTGCTTTGTTTGTATTTTCAAAATTGTTACTCTTATAAAAATAAGCATTGACAATAGGCAGGCATATAGTTCTCCCTTTTCACAATTTATGGTTCATGTTCCCAGTGTCGTGTATTGTGATCATTACACAATCATAAACATACATGCATACATACATACATAATACATACATACATACATACATATAGACATACATACACACATACATACATGCATATCTATCTCTCCATTCATCCATCCATCCATGTATATATTGTGAATTCCGAAATTTTGCTGTTTTCTTAAGTTCACCTATTTCACCGAAGCTTCTAAACCGTGAAAATATATGCCCTTCAAAACTAATGTATTATATGTATATATATATATATATATATATATATATATATATATATATATATATATATATATATATATATATATATATATATATATATATATGTATATACCATATGTATATATATGTATATATATAAATAAATATATATATATATATATATATATATATATATATATATATATAAAACGTGAAATGTGTATTTCTTTGCATAAGGGCATGATGGCACTCGAATGGGAAGGGATTTTGCATGAAAATTGAATCTGAAACCAATACAATGATTCAGACGTCTACTGTGAGATATTAACCCAGTATCCCTATGGCAAGCCTTACATAATCTAATTACATTATTATTATTATTATTATTATTATTATTATTATTATTATTATTATTATTATTATTATTATTATTATTATTATTATTATTATTATTGTTATCGTTATCGTTATCGTTATTGTTATTATTGTTATTGTTATTGTTGTTGTTGTTATTATTATTATTATTATTATTATTATTATTATTATTATTATTATTATTATTATTATTATTATTATTATGTATCCAGAGGTCTACAGGTACTGCACTAATATACACTAATGGCAATCCACCCCGGATATCACAATTTCTAAGTCACATATTCTTTTGCCATGAAAAATGTATAATGTATGCATACTAATATAGTACGTTTCACTAATATGAAAAATTCTAAACTATTATAACAAAAGCCTTTTATTTTTAGAATACATGAAATATTTGCTACACATAGAGGGCAGCACTGAGAAGAATACAGTGTGCTGGACCATCAACATTACATGGAAAAACTAGTATAGTGGGCTGCAAAACTGTTGATGCCATGTTATACTTACCGTATCGTGGTTTGAGCTAGAATCTTCCTTTTTTTTGTTTTTCTTTATTTCCGCCCAAATTTTGTCTGTCGCTTCATACGTTCCATAATCGTCATACACCCTCACCGTGTATCCGTGATGTATTTGTCTTATGTAGTCTTTCTTTGTATATATATATATATATCTATATACATATATATATATATATATATATATATATATATATATATATATATATATATATATATATATATATATATATATATATATATATATATATATCTTTAAAATACCACACTGCGCCGATTTTATTTCTCTTTTCGTATATAAAGCTGTGACCCAGAACACCCAGTTGCTTAAGTTTAAATTATACATTTAAAACAAAGGGTACCATTGAACATAACATTTGGCCATGTTACCATCACTAGGGACCCCCAAACATATCTTATACGAAATTTCAGGCTAAACCTGCTCTTATTTGCCCCTTACCCTACCCTGGTGAGACAGAGTTCGAGCAATATGCCATGCCGAAAGATGTGCTATGGAGGGGCAACATCAGGTTAGACCATTACCTGCCACTTAGATACTCTAGGACCAAAGAGGCTTCGCCTGTGTTGCCTCCGTACTATTAAGACTCAGTCAGATGAGTATAAGCCCTGTGCCTATTACAGGAGAAAGACATGGATGGTCCATAATCAAATTCGTGCCCGATGTGTATGATGGCGTTCGACTGGGAAGGGATCTTTGCGTGAAAATTGAATCTGAAACCAATACAATAATTCAGGTGAACGCGGGTTTTGTTGTGAAAGTGAAAGTGTTAAGAGACATGTCCACTGTGAAATCTTAAACCAGCAACCCCACGGTAGCACTAAACAATGTAATTACATTGTTTCTGTGTCCAGAAGTCTGCAGGTACTGGACTAATATACACTAATAGCAATCATCCCGGGTTTCGCAATTTCTAACACGCACATCCCTTTGCTATGAAAAATGTATAATTCATGTATACTAAGATAATACATTTCAGTAATATGAAAAACTCTGAGCTGTAATAACAAAAATTTATTCCAAAGAAAACGCTCTTTTCCAGAATACATAAAATATTCGCTGCACATAGAGGGCGGCACTGAGAAGACTACTGTGTGATACGACCATCAACATCAGGACAAAAGTAGTCTGCAGAACCGTTGATGCCTTGTCACACTTACCAATGCACAGTTGAGCTAGAATCTTTCTTTCTTTCTTTCTTTCTTTCTTTCTTTCTTTCTTTCTTTCTTTCTTTCTTTCTTTCTTTCCTTCCTTTTTCCTTTCTTTCTTTCTTTCTGCCTAAATTTTTTCCGACGATTTTCTTGGACACCATTGTTCTGAAAACCACCAACATTAGCAAGGTGACTGACCTACGAATGGAATTGAACATATTGTTTGCAATTGTCATGATGTAAAAATGATGCAAATAATGGACAAATAGGACTTAAAAAGCTAAATATCTTCCTGACATTTGTAGACAGTCACAAAATTGTGCCTCGCAAATGTAGGTTTGTGACCGTTGCCAATCGAATGGAACATAGACAAAGTTATAGCATTTTTAATTATGCTAATAAGGGCACGTGAATAAATACATTTTGATTATCTTTAAAACTATTACAGGTAGAAGTGACATTCTCATTTCAGTTTGTAGGTTTGTACAAGTGTCGAATCCCATAAACTGTGAAACAAAGTAGTAACACGGAACAAGATCTATCACATATATAGATACAATTATAATTTCAATTTGTAGGTTTATGTCGGTAATGAATCCAATGCATAGTAAAAAAAAGTTGCAGAATTTTAATTTATGCTAATTAGGGTTACTTAAAATTTTAATTCCACATGTTCTAAATTTTAAAAACTATTACTAGGTCTCATTCCAATCTCAATTAATATGTTTGCACCATAAGCGATTTCCATTCCTCAGCAGATATACCCAAATAAAAAGCTAACTGTCCAGCAAACGGCACAAAAACACCCCCAAAAGATAAATACATATGATGATATTATAACTTTGGAAGCTCGCGGAGAGATTTGCTGTAAAAGGTTTGTGTTTTGTGGCTTGAGATAGAGGTGCTTTCCCAACTTCAATTCACAAGTTGTTATATTTTTGTATCCAAGCAACCGTAAACCAAAGTTGTAGCATTTTACTTTGTGTAAATTAGGTGAATATCCAATTCCTATCATTCAAAGCATCCAGATTTGGTGTGAAGCAAATCGTTTTTTCAAGTTGCCCATCGCACTTCCACCTTGAAGTCATACTTATTACACATACACCAGTGTCTTATTACCATATCATAATTTCGGTGATAGTGTCACCAGTACTAAGTTCCGCAGCACGTTTACATCGTTAATTATGATTATAATGAAGACGGCGACGGCGACGGCGACGACGACGACGACGATGATAATGATCATGATGATGACGAACACGGGACACACAGACTGATGAATCCGGTTAAATAAATTGTTTGTTGATTTATTTGTAGAACTTCTACAAACAATGTATGTATACAGAGAGGTCACGCACACATAAATGTGCATGTATGTATGTACATGTATGTATGTATGTATGTATGTAGGCATGTCGATATGTGTGGATACAGATCAATTCTGATTTGAACCACTTCTAGCTTATGGTAATACAGGTATTCTCAGCCAAATCATGAGATAATATCTATACGCACCAAAGTTTTACACTGTACATTCATTCACCATACCATACCCATTATATGGCAATTTTAATTTACAATCAAAATTTCACTGTAAGCAATAATATCTGCGTCTAGGTTTCTATGAGTAGACGAGTCACAATCCTGTTACAAATTTAGTGACAAACTATCGTCATAAATGACAAAATTTGGAACTGATTTATTTTTTTTATATTTTTGGGGAAAAATACGGCATACTTAGTAGAGGGAGGTGGAAATTTATTCTTGTAACCAAATTATGGAGCACCAAATGAAAATGAATTTGGTATTTTTAAACTTAAATTTCTTTAAAGGGCAAGTATTTTGTAGCGGGTGTGTGTGTGTGTGTGTGTGTGTGTGTGTGTGTGTGTAGGTGGGGGGGGGTTGCCCTGACCTGTGTGCACTACTGGATAGGAGGGCAAGAGAGGCCTAGATAAACAGTGGAAATGACCGAAGGTTAGCAAACAACTGGTGCAGGTGCTCTGATCATGTAAGTTCATGCAACACGAGACATTCATATTAATTCCCCGCTACAAAGCACGGGGCTCACGCCGGTCAACCATATAGGTCACACGGGCAGATCACTGGCACATACAGGGCCAGAGACCCCTTCCTCACAAAATGAGTGTCTTTTAGAGAAATATAAGTTTACAAATACCAGAGTCATATCCATTTAGTGCTTCATGAATTTATTACAAGAATAAATTTCTATAGACAGGATTCAGCATATGTTTATTCAACCAAATTGCACAGGGTATGTTTTAAGCATAATTCATATTTTGTTAGGGAGACCATCATCAAGACAAATATCTGTCGCTCTCATGAGGGCCACATCATGTACTAAGTATTCTTTATTTCAAAAATAATAGTGATATCCCGCTTCCCTGCACAGGCAGTGGCCCGCATCTCGCTAGGCGAGACAATGGTTACTGACAACCAGTCATGTACTTGTGGCGGGAAATTAATTTGCATACCCCTTATGGCATACATATGCACGTGTTGTTCTGTGATGTGGCCAAATTCAGCCAATCAAAACATAATGTAAAAAAAAAAAAAAAAAAACTTTTCAGGCTTTTCTTTCATTTTAAAACTCCATCTGCAATTTTCCAAAGATTACATGCAGCGCACATGTGTTTGGTCATAACTTTGCAATCAACTTCTTAAGTCAAGTCATGAGCCAACACTTTGTGTATCCTTGGGGTTCCATTGTTCAACGGATGCGTACTTTCATTTGCGAACACAATAGTAATTATTTAATATATGTCATTTTCGGCGCATTCTAATCATTGATGCGGGACCGCAGAACGATTGACCAGTTTTTCAACGTGGAGTTGTATTTCTGGTGTTGTACCTATCAGAACCGTCTGTTGCCAGGCCATATTGCACGTTTAAGACAAAATATTCTCTGTGTTTGCAGCAACCAGTCGGGAATACTTTTGAGGAAACTTATCTGGAATGTTGTCAGTTTGTTTATTTGTTTTGTCAGTCCCTGGACTCCTCTCAGGGCGGAATCGATTTCCATCTGGAATTCTGTAATCATGTCGTGCCTGATGTCGTATAAGGGCCGCGTGATCTCGTCCTCCGGTAGCTCAAGGAGCCACTTTTTCTCCCGCCACGTTAACCTCTTATTTCTCATAGTTTTGTGGATGATTTTTTCCCCGTTTGTAATTTTATCTAAGTCACTTTGTAACTGTCTTGCCTTTTTCTTAATCTCTAAGTCATCGTTTTGCAACAGGGCGTGGACAAACTTTTGCTGTCCTTTGAATAACGTGAAGCCCCTCTTGTCGCGTAGGTACTCTCTGTGCCAAGTGTCTAGATGGTATATAATTTGCCTTCTCTTTAATTCCCTGAAAAACGATGACTGCCGATAAATGGAGTCAGTATCTCGCATGTAACTGACCGCGTCCAGTTCATTTTTTGATAGTTCTCTTGGGTGTGGAACTCTGCCAGAAAACGTCAGTGTCAAATCGCGTAGAATGCCGCACACTTTCTCCTGTCGCCTCTCATCTCTGGCTTGTTTTACGATATCAGGCTCAATGTGTAGCTCTATCTCCTCCTTTACCAATTCATAAAATTCTTTTAAGAGGCCCTTTTCTTGTAACAACCTATATACAAACACACATGGAAACCATTTTACGGAGTAGAACCCAAGATTTTTGTTATTTCTTTTTGTGCCCCTGGCAGAAACTAATGACAATGAAAACGACTGAAATTATCCATTCGATATAGACACAGATACTATTAGACTAGAATTAGGGCATAATTGTAAATGTAAAACATCACTATGACTACAGCGATTTTTTCTGTGAATCCGTTTGACCTGCATATGTAATAAAATAAATAGAATATCTAAAACGACGCACAGCTGGTATTCGATTATCTTTGCTCACTGCGTGATATCAAGTTTTGCCAATTTTGAATGAAGTGGACAAAAATAATTGATTAATGTCAGTACAATTGGACGGCCATGAATTATTTGGAATTATATGCTAAAATGTCCAAATAGTTAAAAGATTAATATTTCATAACATATTCGCACCTATTTTGGGTCTCATACACCTCTGGTATTAAGGCCGTTACATCACCTGCTGCATAAGCCATCATGTCCCGCGTCAGTGGCCTTCTGGACCAGTAGTCTTCTATATATCTCCACTCCTCCTAAACGCAATGACAGCAATTGTCCCTCAATACTCTTGTCATCATCATAGTCATTATCATCACCACCATATGCATCATCATCGTAATCAACATCACGCCATGACACATTAATAGCTATTCCTGCCGATTACAGCTGTTGTAGATTTTTTTCGGTATTAATATTCTTGTGACTATTTGTTTTAAGCACTATCATTTATTACTATTATTTGTTTTCACAATTTCCATGATTACTGTGATCATAATAATCATCATCTTTGTTTTCAATATTTAGTGGAATGACAAACGTCAACGTCATGATTATTGTTTTCTAAATCACCTTAGACACGGTACACCCTGTCCTTACCCGCAGATCTTTATCCACATTGGGATGACCGCCGTATTGCTCCGCCATTGCTTGCAGTTTGATCTTGTGTGGAAATGCCACGCCGTTGATCCGCTCTTCTATCAGCAGATGTCCTACCTGTCAAGTGATCACAAACTTCTGAAACGTGCATGCATGTGCAGGGGAAAATATGGTAGCGTTGTTTATATAGATATTCTTCTGAATATTGAAGTCGACTCAATCAAAAGCAGTACTTTCTGGCTGCGCCATGACATTTCTTGCCTTCATCGGCTGATCTATTTGTTCTGTTTGTCGTTTACATTTATTCTCAAAATATGAGAAAGTGTCAACGCATTTATTTAATTGCTCCCCACCCCCTCCTCCTCACAGGCTTTAGCCCTCACCCGGCCATGTTGCGAAGCTGCATCACTAGCCTTCCTGGGCGGACTGTCAGCGTCCAGGGTGCCCTGGTTAAATGTGCTTAGTGCGGGCATACCCAGAAACCTCCGCCAGAGTGTTAAATGAAATTACATCAAAAAGAAAAAATAATAATGATAAAACAAAGAGCAGACGACATTTAAAGCTAACGGTCGTTGTTAACCTGTTTGCCGCGAAAACGATATTTAGTTACTTACTAAACCTGTCATCTGATAATAACACCAAATGTCGTACCTGGGGATCAAACACATTACATAGCCGCACAGCAAACTGATGATACAGCGCACCACTATCACCACAGCAGCCGTGAATAATCTGAAACGTGCGTAATTTTCACATTATTGCAAAGGGTCTATAAAACACGCCAACTTAACTTGCACGAAAGACTTGTGCATGCACGCAATATGTATTTGTCACAAGATTGTCACTGTCAGCTCCATTTAGCTTCAATGTATTCATGTCTTACCTTTGGGGGCAATCGAATATCAAGTTTTGCAGAAAAGACTTCATTTTAAGAAAACCAAGTGTATCAAATAACTGCTGGACACGCAAATCAGTGTCAGTTGTAGAAAACGTACTGTTCAAACAGGGGTCGAAATTAAGGGGTGTCTGGTTGCCCCATACAACTTAAAATTTGTTGGACAACTGAGGGTGATGCCCTGGTTGACCCTTGGACAACTGTTTATTTTCAGCTTAATCGTTGCGGTGCTTTATGATACGAAGCGAGCCAGAACAGGAATTCCAAATGATCTGGCGACATTAATATATATTTTAAACAAGAATTACCTAAGTACATGTAGAATATATTTTATCAACCAAAATCACAACAAAGAGAGGTCACAATCAACTATTATCTGTGTATTTAGCTAAATATACAACAGAGTAAACAAAATTCTTTGAAGTAACACAATATGACCCTGTGGGATATACACAAAGATTTGTCATTTCATATATGCCTTTTTTAATTATGCAAATGAAATATTAAATCTGAAGTTTCTCTTCGTGAAATGAAAATGGAAAATTTGAAATTTGTTTACTCGTTGGCTGAACATGCCAACATTTAATACCATGGTCCACATCAATTAGTCAATAGCTTAAATGCTATATTGCTTTTTAACCTGTTTTTTTTTTCTTATTTTATTTTTTTTTTTAATTTGGATTCATTACTATCTATCATTATGTCAACAATCAATATCTTTTCCAAAGCAGTAAAGTAAATCAATTGCACAGGGACACTGCCCGTTGTGAAATGGCGCAAGTGCTGCGTGACTCAGTATACAATTATTTGATGAATTATTTTCTTCAGAGAAAATGTGTGCCTTCAAAGGTTGTGGGGCAACTTGCAAATAATAATAATAATAATAATAATAATAATAATAATAATAATAATAATAATAATTTATCCCTGATTGGCGATGCCCTAGTCTTACAGATTTCATGCAGCTGATAGATTCCTCTTAAATATTTAATAGTGAAACGGTGGCCTCTGTGTGTTTCGGTATATTACGCGTAATGCGCACCGGTAACCAGGTGAAGTAGGTCAATGTAGCATAAAAAAGTCAAAGTTGTCAGCAATTTATCCCTGACCCCCCCCCCCCCCCCGTGCTTCTTCTAGACACGTTTTACTTGTATCATGGAAACAGATATCACCTCTTAACCTCAGGGACACGCTTCGTCACACTGCTTGACGCAGCGCCGTCGCTTTGGATGATCCACGCAAGTTAACTGTGCTGTTCGCCCAGATCACCATTACAACAACAATCCGTCTTTCGAACAACAAAATCGATTTTTTTTTTAAATGTTCATAATATAAAGAAAAAAAAAAGAAGAAAGAAATGCGATATATCATGAATTTGGGGGAAAAGTCAGATCAATCTGGTACTATACCTTTATGATATCTTTGTGCTCAAGAAGTGCCTTTAACCCGCCTGTCTTGAACAAATCAGGGTTGACTTGTACATCAAATAAATATACTTGTCCGTCGTAGGTACCGATTTGGAGCAGAGTTAGGGGGCCTTTTGGACCCAGGCAAACTCCTTCCGCGTCCACGGCCACGGGTTCTCGGGCTTCGCACAAAGCTTTCACGATCTTCTGACACCTCGAGGTCTCTGTCACTAACTGTGGCGGTTTTTTCAATTTACACCCCTTATCATCCATTTTGTCCCGGTCAGTCAGTTTAACTGGTTGCCGTTATATGCGAGCAATGTCACAGATTTAGGAGCGCGTTCTGTGTGACACAATGATATCAACAATGTGCCAGGACTTCTTGACTCGTTATGCTCCCGTTAGCATGAGTATGTAACAAACCTGTTGTTTGTTAAAGTGTGAAACTATTTCCTGGTCACGTGATTAAACTCATCCGTCCCCGAGTGTTTTCCTTGTAACACTGCCTTTTTGGTTTCAGGTCTGTAAAAATAGACGATCGAAACAGAAAGTTGTGTGTATTCGACGAGTTGCCCTTCCATTATAAACAAGTCGCTAGATCAAGCCTCTGAGTAATCAAGTTACGGATAACGCTGGTCAATAATCGATAAAGCTTGATATATATGTATGTATATATATATGTATTTATATATATATATATATATATATATATATATATATATATATATATATATATATATATATATATATCAAGCCTCTGGGTAATCAAGTCACGCATAACGCTGGCAATCGATAAAGCTTGATATATACATATATATATATATGTATATATATATACACATATGTATGTATGTGCATATATAAGACTTCAGCTTATTTAAAGTGCGCCGCCGATGGATCATTCTAACGTGTCTCCCCCCCCCCCCTTCCAATGCCCATGCACAGTACCAGGTTAACAGGTTGTCGATATTTGTATGGCGAGTCAACATCTTGAGCGGTCGAGTGGGGGGGGGGGGGGAAGGGCTACTTCCATGTAGGATTGTACTGGGTATGTGCCGCGGGAAAGGCCCTGTTTTTATTACTTCCAGTATTAGAAAAGCCCCCCCCCCCCCCAAAAAAAAAATGTACATAGCTGGATTAGGATAGGGGTAACAATTATTCGTAAGAACTGAATGTCTTATTCAATTTTCAAAGAAATGTATAGACCTTGGACATAGGCTGGATATATACTACATAATTAGTAAGTTCTTTGGGGCGGGGCGGGGGGGGGGGGGGTTTAAGAAATAAGAATATGCTAAAACTTGTTTAAACTTGGTCTCTCAAATGCACCAGGATGCACCAATGCAGCACTCAAGGTAATAGATTGGCCAGTTTCAGTACAGTTAACCTACTTACCTTGCATATTCATAAGCCAACCAAGAATAACAGACAATACAGCAACATGCCTGGATCAAATAATCACTAATATGCCCAACTTTTTTCGTAACACATGTGTCTGCCCCACTTGCAAACTGTGACCACTGTCTTGTTAGCGCCAATCGATTATTCCGACGTAAGAAGGCACCCGCATTCAAAAGAACTGTGTGGGACTATGACAAAGCAAATTTTGGCAATTTTAGACAAAAGCTTCTGGAATGTAATTTGGACGCTTGGTTTGACTCTGATGACATTGATTCAATTTGTGATAACTGGACTAGCACTTTTCTGTCAGTTGCACAGGATTGTATAGCCAGTAAAGACGCTACAATAAGGCCTAGCGATACACCATGGTACACGTCCGCTCTTCGTTCCTCCAAACGGAAAGTCGAGCGAATACATTCGCAAGCAAAACTTAGACCATCACTGTGGCCCTACTTCAGACAATTACGCAACAAATACTTGATTGATCTCAAACAGGCAGAAGAAGATGATTATAAACGTCTGAATGATTCTATGAATAATACACAACACAGGAAGAAGAATTGGTGGCAAACAGTAACATTTTTTTTTACACAAAAACGAATCATCCGGCACACCGGCGCTACTCCACGACCAAAGAACATTTACCGTTAATGACGCCAAAGCTGAGATCCAGTTTTTTTCTTCGATCAAGGCAAGGTCGATGATTCGAATTTCTCTCTACCCGAGTCCGCCGACACTGCCGTAAACACTTTGGAATCTATTTCAATGAACAGTTAATGAAGTTCTTTGGATTCTGAAAAGCCTGGATATCTCCAAGGCAAATGGTCCTGGTGGTGTAAGTGCGCGGAACCTCAAGGAACGGGGCTCCGTCAATTTCGGAGCCACTTGCCAAATTATCTAATATCTACTTGGCCAAACACAGGTTTCCTGCCCAATGGAAAAAGGCAAACGTTGTTCCTATCTTTAAGAAAGGGTCTCCGAGTCTATGCAACAACTATAGACCAATTTCGCTCATAAACTATGTAAGTAAAGTCTTCGAAAAAGTTGTATTCAAATACGTTTTTAATTTCTTTCGGGATAACATGGTTATATACGAAAGCCAGTCTGGATTTATACCGGGTGATAGCGCAGTCAATCAACTTGTTTAATTATACCACCATTTTTGCGAGGCAGGCAATCTGCAGAAAGATGTCAAAGTAGTTTTCTCTGACATAACTAAAGCGTTCGACCGTGTCCCCCACCCGAAACTCCTATATAAACTAAAAAAGTCGAAAGTGAATGGTTCGCTGTTGCAGTGGATTGGTGACCACTTAGAAGGGCGGACACAAAGGGTTGTTGTCCGGGGTGGACAGTCTGAACTGGGAAGAGTCAACGCAGGTGTCCCCCAAGGATCGGTCCTAGGACCACTGCTGTTTCTTTTTTATATAAATGACATCATGGTCGATATCATTTAATCCTGCCAAAACTACAAGCATGACCATCTCTAAGAAACTAAAACGCTTGCAATATCCTGATCTTAACTTTATGTATGAAACTTTATCAAACCAAAACGAACACAAGGTCTAATATTTTGTAGTGAACTAACATGGTCTAGTGACATCAAGGACTTAGTAACGAGGGGCATGAAAATGGTAAATATACTTAAATATCTGCAGTTTCGTTTTAGCAGAAAGACACTCAAAATTCTTTATCTATCCTTCATTCGTCCATTTCTTGAATACGGGTCAGTTGTTTGGGCAAACTGTACCACACAGGGAACAACTAGAAAACGTACAGTTAGTTGCAGCAAGAGTTATAACAGGGGCCACATCTGGCACAAATCATGACTTAATTTATGAAGAGTCCGGTCTTGAGAAATTGTCTGAACGTCGTAATAAAAGTAAACTTATTCTATGTTTCAAAATTCTCCATGGAGATGCCCCACAATATTTGCAAAACCTTGTACCAAACACTGTTCAAGATGGCAATAGATATAATGTTCGCTCAAGGGCAAATTTATATCTTATCCCAGCTCAAACAAATTACTTTAGCTCTTCTTTTTTTTCCGTCGTCCGACAATGGAACAATCTTCCTGTATCCACTCAAAATACTGAGGATCTGGCCGATTTTAAATAAAGGTTAAATTACGTCAAACCCGTCAACCCATTATATTATCAAGGTGAAAGGAAGCTTGCTGTATCTCATGCTCGCCTGCGCATGGGATGCAGCAAGCTGAATCATGGCCTTTTTCAGAAAGGTATTAAAGACCCTCCACTGTGTGCTTGTGGCAATGGTAATGAAAACTTTTTCCATTTCTGTTGCGAGTGTAATTTGTACATTACCCATCGAAATTTGTTATACTGCAAACTCATCCCCTTTGCCCTTTCACTATCCACACTCTACTATTTGGCTCTAAAACATGCGCCATGGAACAAAACAAAATTATTTTTTAAGCTGTCTTCAATTACATACAAGCCACGGGCAGACTGGGAGCAGTAACATAAGCTACACATTGTATCGCATATTTGATGGGAGCAAAAGCTACCAGCCCTAATCTATGGTATATACAATGTATATTATGTATTGGTAGACGTATACTTCATTCACTTTTTATCTATATGTGCGGCGTCGGGTGACGTCCTTCTTAACTATATACGGCATTGCCACTCTATCTGTCCTAGTTATGTGATGTATTCCTACCTAATGTATTATGTGAATTGTATAACCCCTCTTCCTTTTCATGTACAAGAGGGATTAATATAGGGCACTGCCCTGTTTCCCAATTTTTTTTTCAATAAAAATATCTTTAAACCGATGCAGCACTCCTTTCAACATATTACAGGGTTAAGAAAGGTTATTTTTTTTCTATCTAGTGTAAGATTAAGATAGGGTATTGTACAAAAAATGTCCGAGGCACCCAACCACCCTGATGGTATGTGCCCCACCCCCACCCCCACCCCCGTATCGAGTGCGCTAGATAAGGCGGGAAATGTGTCCATTGCCTTCGGGGGACGGAGGCAAAGAACAAATTAAGGGGATAGTAGAAACGACCCTTCATCACTTCCGTTTCTTTCTAGGCACGTTCATAAAAGATTTAACATGTGCCTGACAACTGTTCAAGAACCAGCAACGAAAACAGGAACACTGGAATCTTTAGAGATTTGACAGATTGCTAATTGGAAAACATCATATTCTTGGGTGCAACATTGATATAGGACAGGGTGACCCCGGATGTGCACGGATTAGTGGATTGGCCGAATGCTAATGATTCTCAAATTTGATTGTTATTCCACGGTCATTAACAAGAGGCTAATCTGCCATTTCCGAGTGACTACTTTGATACTTTTATGATGAAATTATTTTTTTATCATGATATTGTTTTACAGTACCAAAAGGATCACGCGCATAAATGTATATGGCGTCCAGTATGGACAGCTGCCAAATAACGACGTTAAAGTTTTGTGTAAGGAAACATGGCCATATCAATTGCAGCGCTGTTCTTTGTGGCGATATCATTGCAAGAACGAATACTACCATGGATTCTAATGATGATGATGAAAAGGAAAAATAACATACATAAAAATATAGGCAATTCTGTAATTCATATCACATTAAGCAAACTGTACTCAGGTAGAGGCAAGTATGTACGAGTAAAAGTTGCTTGACAGATTAAATTTGAAAAAAAAGAAGAAGAAAAAGAATATTTGCTTCAAACAAAATCTGTCTGTGCGCCTTCAAATCTTGTAAATGTGGCTAGATGAAAATTTCAAAGGTCCAAATGATCTTGACCTTTGACCTCTAGATGTTAAATAAAAATCGCAAAAATGTGCAGTGTTGCAATACCTACAATTTGGGCCCTACATTAAATGAAAATTGGCGAAATTTTGGCTGGATGATAAGTTAAAAAGCCCAAATGAATTGATCTTTAGAGGTCACATGTAAATTACCAAATTGTACAGTGATACAATATCTGCAATTTGAGTCCAACATGAACCGAATCAGATGAATAATGACCAAGTTATGACTAGATGAAAATGTCAAAGGGCCAAATAAGTTGAAACAACCTGTACCTTTGACATATAGAGGTCACATGTAAATAAGAAAAATGTGAGTGATATGGCAAGCCGTTTTAACATTTAATCAGGTTTATGTATATCCAAAATTAAGTTTTGGATATCCATAAACCTGATCAAATGTTAAAACTTTCTTGCTGTTTCATTGGGAGCAGATAACTCTATCACAAACAGGACCGGGTAAAATTACAGCAATATGACAGGCCGTTCTGTCATTTTATCAGATTTATGGATGTCCAAAAATAAATTTTGGATATCCCAACATGATTGTTTGATATCCAAAATTGATTTATGGATATCCAAAATTGATTTATGGATATCCAAAATTGATTTATGGATATCCAAAATTCAATTTTTGATATCTATTATTCAATTTGGATGTCCAAAATTAAATTTAGGTATGTATAAATCAATTTTGTATATCCTAAGTTATCATTGTTTATATAAAAAATAATTCTTGATATCATTAAAAGAATTCTTGATATCAAAAATTATTTTTGGATATTAAAAATAATTTGTGCTGTCCATTAAAATTATTGATATCAAGAATTCAATTTTTGATACCCAAAAGTGAATTTATGATATCCGATATTGAATTTTGGACACCCAAAATTGAATTTTCACAGTGTTGCAGTACATACAAGTTGAGTTCAACGTCATTGAAATTGCATGAAAGTTAACCAAGTTATTGCTGGACAAAACCTTGAAAGATCCAAATGACCTAGATTTTTTATTTTTACAGGTTACACGTCAATTGAAAAAATAGGCAGTTGGCAATACCTACAAGTTGAGTCCAACATGATTAAAACTGGATAAGAAATGACTAAGTTTTGGCTGGATGAAACTTTTGAAGGTCCAAATGACATGGACTTTTGAACTTTAGAGGTCTCATGTAAAATACAAAAATATACAGTGTTACAATATCCACAATATAGACCCAACATGAACCGAGTCAGATGAAAATTTGTCACGTTATGGCTAGACGAAACTGTCAAAGGTTTAAATGACCTTGACCTTTGACCTTTAGAAGTTAAATGTGAATTTTAAAAAAATCAATGTTGCAATACCTACAATGTGCATCCAACATCGTCAAAAATGGATGAAAATTGACAGAGGTATGGATGGGTTTAAATTCCAAAGGTCAGACTGACCTTGACTTTTGACCTTAGAGGTCACATATAAATTACAAAATTGTGCAGTGTTAAAAACCTATAAATTCAAGTTAGATTGTTTACCTGCACTTATGATAGTTTTGGAGATATTTCAGGGGTTTTTTTCAAATGACCCTAATTTGCACAATTTTCAAAACCATTGAACCTCTTTATAGAAACTCAAGACTTCATGTTTGGAAGTATCATCATCCCGAATTAGGCGTTTATACGTATAATCGGTTTCGAATGAAATTTCGGACCAGTTGGCTGCTTAAGAAAATTAGAGGAAAGAATTCCTAAAAAAACAAAACAATATGTCTGTGTTGGCACACAGGCATAATAACCCTGACGATACAACCGGTGGGTGGTTATATGCATTGTTTTTGACTTCCCCCACAAACATTGACTATCTGTTTCTGCGCAACGTGTATTTTCACACATATTCCATGATTATTTGGATTTTGGATGAAAATATAATCTTAGTTCTACAGTTATAATTATAACTAAAGCTTGTGCAAAATCATGTTCTTACCTATACATGGTGTTAATTCAAGTACTAGCAAAGACTTGTGCGGATTTTGGTATAGTAACCTATCGACGTTCCAACGTATCGTCCTGAAACGTGACTTGCAGCATATTTCATGGCGTCATATCTTTTGTAAGCGTCCATTTCCATTATCCTTACCGTGCAAAATTTTCATGTCTAATGCAAACCCATGTAGTATGCCTACACATAGATAGGAATCGTAGCATTGTAAATGCGTACCGGTTGATTATTATTATTATTATTATTATTATTATTATTATTATTATTATTATTATTATTATTATTATTATTATTATTATTATCATTATCATCATTATCATTATTATTATCATTATCATTATTATCATTATCATTATTATTATTATTATTATTGTTATTGTTATTATTATTACTATTATTATTATTATTATTATTATTATTATTATTATTATTATTATTATTATCATTATTTGTGGCTTGGCTCTTGTTGGGGCGCTGTACAGCCACAAAATGTAAAGTCAACGCAAAAAATAAGTTTTGAAATTTCTACTTCTGCAAATTCTAAAGAAACCAAGGTGTTTGAGCAAAATGTAAAGCAATGGTTTTGATAATGCAAACCGTAAAGACATCCAAAAAATGGCAAAAAACAAACCAAAAAAACAAACAAAAACAAAAAACAAACAAAAGCAAACAAAAAAACCCCATGAGGTTTTAATACATGCTTACATTCATTCATACATACATACATACATACATACATACATACATACATACATACATACGTATGCACATGAATACATTACTTGCCAAATTTCGAATGAGATTGCATTATCAAATGGAGTACATTTTACCAATCATTATTTAAGGATATTGATATCGGGAGATAAATAACATGAAATCTCTTTACTTTCCAAAGTCTTAATTGCTATCCAAATCAGGTTTCAATAAAGGATACTCGTGTTACGTGTTGTTTTGAAGCCGCTACTTGTTAAGGGAAAGCTGGATATCCATGTAGCAAAGGGATTGGCATGTTGTGAAAAACATGCTTTGGAAACCCCTCATCATGAATTGCCCAACAATTACCTACGATCCCACGCAAAGAAAAAAAAAAGAATGTTAAATTAACGGTCTTTTTCAAAGCAGAGTCTCATTAAGAGGTTCCCAGCTTTATGCTGTTTGAAACAGACCTTCGAGTAACATTATTTCTTTCCTTGTAATCACACTAATGACTATGTTTTGTCCATGTTTACACCAAAATTTTACGGGATTACAGTCAGAAGCATTGGCTCTGATCACTCTCTCCTTTCCATCTCTAATACTCTGTAATCTCTGTGTCATTCTCATTCCCTGACACCACATGTTTCCCATACAGTTTTAGCATAGTCAATGCAAGATAAAATCGTTGTCTTACAAATTAATTTTTATCTATGCTTCGGGGGGAAAAAAACTCGCTTAATCGGGGGACAGTTACTTTAGATATAACTTTCACCTGCAATATTTGCAAATGAACAAGCCAGTTAGTGTCCGAGGAGACACCCAAGTATTTCCTATCATCAACCTTTTGTATATCCTCGCCATCCGTACGAAGTTCTAATAGTTTCTTGTCGTTACTGTATTAGGTGACGAGCACCGCCGTCCATTTGCCTCCATTGACTGAAAGTCCATCCCCGTCGAACCAGTAAGGAAGTCATCACGACCATGCAGTCAAATTAACTCATTTGATTCTCCGTGAACGCAACTACATGTAGAACAAATATCGCATTGTCGGCAAACAAGTCACCCGATGCTTTGCTTACATGCTGAACAATGACATTTGCATACAAAAGAAACAGAGAGGGGCCGCGGATAGACCCTTTGAGGATCCTTATTGTCACACTGTGCTTACTAGGCGATTTTCCATTACACAATACAACCTGTTGTATTTCTGATATATATGAGGAAAAAACACTGGAACTCATTGTCAATGAAACCACAATAGACCAGTCATAGGACTCGGGTTTGTTCGGTTCACTTCGGGAAGCACATCCTGCATTGTTTACATTTTGTGCTCGACCATGCTGGTCGGATTACGTGAGGAGGATCACAATGCAAAACACAGGATGTTCTTGGATTTAATGAAAAATCAAACTCTCAGCAAACTAAAAATGCACGTTTCACCACTGATGTGAAATTTTCGGCAGAAGATTTGCACTGTTCAGCACAATCCATGCTGCAATCACTAGCGTTAGCCGTGGCATCCGTTGTGAACATATGACGGCGTGAGCGAGACTCGGCCACTTTCTGATTGGACAGGCAGGCTAACAATGGAATGTATAGTTAATTACTGTCCGGAAAGGGTCGGTACAACTTGGTATGAACAGGTCTATTTCCAAATTTAAAAGCTGAAATATCAAGATTTATGGCATCAAAACATTTCTGTATATCCAAAACGCAAACTGCCGCTATTAAGTTATCATTAATATTTACCAGCTTCTCATCTGCTACCTTGTATTGGCAAGTCTGTGCTGAATGATGTTTTCAACACTCAGACTGCTCAGTACTGATGACGACATGCACAACTAACTAGTCAAGTACAGTGTCGTTGTTCCTGAATAACCATTTCAATCAGGTTGCCGACATAAACACCCACTGATATGGGTGTATAGTTTACTCTTTGTTACCTGTGACCCGTGCACACAGGAACAACATGTGCCTGAGTGAGGGGCTCGATGCCTCTGCTCCTAAACTTGAAAGTTTTGCATCAAAACCTAGCAAATAAAGGCTGCTTCTGTCTTTTAACAGTTCAATCTGACAGTAACTGCAAATACATCATAGAGACACACATGGAATTTATGCACACTGGTTGACCCTTTCCACAAGAAGTCCGAACTGATGTCTTCTTGTAATTTATCAGGCACCAATCGACCTATATCAGTAAAATAATCATTAAATTCCTCAGGAGAAATGTCAACACATATACCATTTTCCTTTTTTTCTTTATTTTTTTTTTCAGGTATCAGGGTATACCTTGTTTGATTTCATAGCTGGCGCTTATTTTAATTTTCTCTTTTTACAAGACCCTCAAAATACATTTTTCACATCTATTCTAATGAAACCAGTTATGAGGTTACGTACATTCTTATATTCTTCCCATGTGGCCAGTGTACTAATTTCAAAATATAAACTAGGTACATGAACGTGTACACGAGATCCTACCTGCCCCTTTAACTCGATTGATCGGAGTCATTTTGGTTGGGCTTATTTTAATTATATTAATTACGGCGTTAATTATGTTCATAACGGTGTTAATTATGTCGGCATTGTTAGCCTCCTAAGTCTCCTCGAAAACAGAACCAAAACTTGTAATTTGATATCTACTATCAACATAATCTCTATATATGGGCTACAAATTCAAGGCCTGATACGGTGGATAAGACAAAGACGGCATCATCGGCATAAAGCAAAACTATGGAATTTGCTTAGCCGTTGGTACACTACTGATAAGATAACTTTATTTACCTCCACGAAAGGGGAGAATAAAATAAAATACAATATAAGAAAAACAACACTTTACTGTCAGTCCTGTGAAGTTGACACAATAAGCCGCTAGGCCATCTACAAGGATATTAAAAAAGAGAAATTGTCCAAGAGGGCATCGCCATGTTGGTGCCCCTAGTTACTTGGAAACGGTCAGTGAGTGTATGTTTTCATGAGCAACTGCATACATGCCTTTGTTGCATGAGTATACTATTGATGACGAACGCCTTATTTCTGGATTCCTCTGACGACATATACCTACGAGCGGTCATGCTATAAATAGTTATGACTTTAAAAATCAATGCAGCTGACAGGTCAAAAATGAGATTGTATATATCATAAAAAACAAATAAACAAACAAACAAACATTTGGACGTTATTCGCAAACAGTAAATAATTTTGAAACTAGAAAAACATAACGATTTTCGCGTTTCTGTGTATAACATCTGCAATGAAAGTGGGATATATTAGAGCGCCAACCAAAGTTCTTGTGTGTCGAAGAATTTGTGAGTTCTGTCTAGATTTCGAAGATAAATTTTACCATTATGCAATGTCATGCAATAAATCTCAAATTCTAAGGAAAAATGTCATTAAACCATAAGAGATATCTTTGTCGAGTCCGTATCATGCAATAATCAGGAAACGGTTCACTTCGTTATGACACTTCAGGGTACCGAACAAATATACCCTTTCGATAGTTTGGGAGGAAATCATGTCGCTTGGAGACAAACCATTTTGATCTGTTTAACCAGGACTCCAGATAAATTTACACGCTGAAATTAATGAAGTTTTTTATAAACTGCAGACGTTGAAGTGTATATGTACTCATACAGGTCTTTTAACAATACAAATGTGTGTCTCATGCTGTGCAGATTGCTATATTTTCGCCACAGCTAAGACAATAGAATCATTCATTCATTCATTCATTCATTCATTCATTCGTTCCTTCGTTCGTTCGTTCATTCATTCATTCATCAATTCACATAAACGGTAGGATAGTCAAAGACGCCAGAACAGGCGATATCAAATTTTACATGGCCAGGGGACAAAGTGTTGTAGATACTGCGATTATGTTCTTGCACTCATTATACGTAAATGATATGTTATCTAGGAACGACCTAAGTAGGCTGATCATACTTGTTTTGTTTTCGTGTAATTCAAATCCACTAATGAGCTTGACACATATAATTTATCAGACAGAGTATCAAGTAGTGAAAGATATGTATGGACACCTGAGCATTATGAAAGATTTACTTGCAATTGAATATAAACGAAATAAGATTTCAGGTCAAATAGATACGTTGAAAATTAGTTATACCCTGGAAAAGTTGACAAAAATGAGATTCCCATGATGGGTGTGTGTGTCTGGGGGGGGGGGGGTGGCATCTTTACAGCCGAGGAGAATTTAAAACAGTAAATAGTTTAAATGGAGATTTTACTCTACCCCTCCAATTTCAAGGTGTGCCAATTATTTATAAACTTGTGGCTTGCACAACTAAGGTTTAAACTTGTGCCACATATTTGAATGGAAAACAAAGCTTTCCCCACTATTTCTTTAAAGTTCATGAATATGGATATATCAGATTTTATTCCCATTCTGCTGTTGGATTCCTTGATCATGTTGTGTTAGTTGAATGCAATGCAATATTACACACGGCATCTTAGGCCAAATGCCCGAATCAGGATGAGCATGTTAATAAACATTCTGCTCAATTAATTGCCGTTTATTCGGTGTGTATTATTATTATTGTTTAATCCGAATTTTTGCACATGTATAATGTTTCGCATGCTCATTCCTGCCAATACGTGATACGCGTATACGTGGGAGGGGCATAACCAAGAAGCAGGAGGCGGAGGAGATGATGATGATGATGATGATGATTATGATGATGATGATGATGATGATGATGATGATGATGATGATGATGATGATGATGATGATGATGATGATGATGGTGATGATGATGATGGTCAAGTATTCACCTGGGATGAATGCAAAGGCACTATTTAACCCACGGGCGCTCGTAATGTTCAGTCACGCAGACATTCGTGCCAACAAGAGACATGGGGGGGGGGGGGGGTAGAGAGAGTAAACGCAGATGGAGCCTTATCTGCAATAAAGAATTGTGTATTCATTTGTGCAGTCAATCATTTGTCCTAATAATATGGCGGGTGGACCTGGAACCACTAGGCCTATGTCGTCAGACGGACACTTCTTTTCCAAACCGTCACTCATATTGTTCTGAAATGTGATGGAAATATAGCTTTTGGGAGGTTAAAACAAAGGTGTTCACTCGGTTGTGATACTCTGGATCCATGTTTTTTTTTTTTTTTTTTTTTTTTTTTTTTTTTTTACCCTTTTTTCAATTTGGATACCTGTTGGTTTATGCATTCATTCTCGTTGATTTCCGTTAAAGTCGATGGGAACTGCAAGGGAAATTCACAGATTTGATCTCTCTCCAAAACTGTCAATTAAATTCACGTCAATCTTGAAGGGAACGAGCTTGGGTGGGTTTCTACCAAACTTGTTGAAATGGTCAGGCTCAGTAGCCTTTTCTTATTTACAATGATTTTTTAATGTGTAATTTTTGGCAAAATCTTTAAAGAATTGTTCTTCAATACCACTCAACCAATTGCTTTCAAATTGGTTAGTGACCCCTCTGAGAACCCCCAAACCCTAATTTGTTCAACAGGTGATGCTGCAATTTTTTATATTTGTGTGTTTTCTCAATTTTTTGTTTCTTCTTCAAAGCCATCAGTCAGGTTGTTCCGACCTAGAGGAAGATTAGGTTGTGGAAGAATTAAACAAATAATTTCTCTAGGTGGTGATACTCTGTGTCTCTGTTCTTTAACGATTTTTAATTCTGCTACATGTCAGTTAATGCATGCATTCCTTTTAAGTACCTTGGAAGTCAATGAGTATTGCAACGGATTTACACATTTTCGACTTCTCCAAAACTGTCAGCCAGATTTATTTGAAACTTGGTGGGAATGTAACTTAGGTCGGTCTCTTGGAAGTTTCTTCAAATAGTCACGCTCCATTGATTTTAATATTTTCTATGAATTTTTTGCTGACTATTGGCAAAGTCGTAAAAATATTTCCTCCAAAACTGCTCGCCTAATATCTTTGAATTGCATGGTTGCACATCTGGGGACCCCCAGACCACAATTTGTTCAACAGGTGACGCTACATTTTATTTATTTATTTTTTTTTTTGGGGGGGGGGGGGGGTTGGTGTTTTTTCCCCATTTAGGACCTCTTTTATGAAGCCTTCTCTCAGATTGTTCTGATACTTTTAGGAAATGCATGTTGCTTCTGGGGCGGGGGGAGGGGGGTATATACTCTGGATCCCCAATTTTTAACGAATTTTTCGATTTAGGTACCTGTTAGTTAATATGTGCATTCCTATTAACTGCCTTGAAGGTCAATGGAATTTGTATTGGCAACTCGTCTTTTTTACTACTTCTCCTAAATCTTCATCTCCGAAACTAGAATGAGACTTCTTAGCGGTTGAATCTTATGGTTAGGTGAGGACGGGCTGTTCATAAATGAACCACAGCCAAATTTTAATGTTAATAGACCGGTGTTCCGCGCAAGGTAAGAAATGAAATGTATCTTGGCAATACACAAAAATTGTGTTTCGGTGAGATATACAAATGTGGTAAAAATAAACTATCTGGTTGGTTCAACACTTGCATAGAGTGCGGAACTTCAATATTTGAAAACGAGAACCACTATTCGCCAAATCGTCGAAGTTAAGGTAACTCCATGTAAATATGCATCTTCGTACCGCAGGAATAGTACCAAACATTCCACATCAAAAACGGCGCCAAAAAAACTTTGAAGTTCTAACAAATGCGAGTCTGAGACATATTAGGATAAACCAAACTCATATTATTCCCGGAAACTATTGAACCTTCCCTTATGAACGTATTGAATACCCATAATCGTTCCATGTAACCCAGAGATGGAAAGAGCCAAATTTTGTAATAATTATCGTCTGTTTTAAACGTTTATTTTAAAGTATAGTTCTTATGACGATTTTGGCGTAATAAAATTTTATGCAAATGTTTGGATTTTCAAAGCTATTCAAATAAGCTCTACAATACCTTAGTATCTATTTACCCAATATCATATTTACCTTATTTTCTTTTTTTTATTTTTCATGTTTGAAAAAAAATGAGAAAACAGTTCACAGTGTTTATTTGCGTCGACTTAATTGCTGGAGCAATGTAACTTATAATAGCGTACGTACTTTATGGATACGGGTTGAGGACCGCAAATGAACGTCTTGTTTCAATGGCTTAACATGTACACAGAATGCAAATATTGAGCCATAGCTACACCATGGCAACAGTGTACCGTCACGGCTGATATCACCTGTTTTGAAACACTTTTTACTCTATAATGTATTGAAACACGCACTACAGTTTCCTGGGGAGATAGCCACAATGTCATTATTTTTATGCTGAGCACAATTTTAGAACACAATGATGTAATCTCCTCGTGCGTAATGAAAAAAGTACAGTTGAAATAACCAACAATAGCAGAAAACAAGGCATTGGTTTTTCATCTGTGTCACCTGACAATATATATATATATATATATATATATATATATATATATATATATATATATATATATATATATATATATATATATATATATATATATATAATTTAAATGATAATCAGGGTGAAATGTAAGCCCATCTTATCCTATAGGTTTTCAAGTTCCAGTCAATATTTTATGCATGAGAAGCAAATGTAGCTATTGTGTATTCGTGTATTTGTTTAGTAAAACATTTTTCGCATGTCAATAATTCATATGGCATAATCATGTACTTTACTTTCCAGAAGACAGACTGCTGTATCTAGATGTAGGTGACTGTTACATCTAGATATAAGTGATTAGTACATATGGATAGACGTGCCTGCTAGGTCTTGACATAAGTCATTACTACATCTTGATATAAGTACGAGGCTCTATTCATCATCACATGTATGCAATGGTGTTAATTGTTCATTTTAAAACAATGTATCATATACTTTATGTGTTTTTCATTTATTATCTTCATATCTGTACCACAAATAAACCTTTCTTTAAAGTTATATACACATGTCGTCTCTTGCATGAAACCAATTTTTTTTTTTCAAATGACCCAACAGTTGCTGGCAAATGTACCCAGCAAAATAAGATGTTCGGTGCCGGAAGTAGCATCACATAATTCAAAATTTCATTTCTTCAATACTCTGGTTATATAGCCATCATCATCATCATCATCATCATCATCATCATCATCATCATCATCATCATCATCATCATCATCATCATCATCATCATCATCATCATCATCATCATCATCCTCATCATCATCATCATCATCATCTAGCCATCATCATCATCATATAGCCATCATTATCATCATCATCATCATCATCATCATCATGGGGGGGGGGGGGATAAGAGTGTTTAAAATGATCAAATTACCCCCGGCAGGCGTCAGAATCACAAGGTAAATCTCCCAGTTGCCCTAGTTTTGTAACTCTGATTGTCAAATGTGGTCTCTTTCATTTGCTTGTAAATTAAATTTTAAATGATATTTGCATATGAACCCTACTAGGCAACATTCCTTGTCAGCAGCTTATCGGATCAGTATTAGGCACCAAAGAAATCTATTGAATTGAACATGATCTAACAATATGGGGCTCAGGCTTTAACCCCACGCACCAGTGCTGCCAGAGAGTCCAGGGTTGTCGTAGATGTTTTAAAACAGGTAAGTTTTTTAACAAAACTATATTAAATGAAATCAGTGCCACACAATAGATTTATCAAGTTTAACAAGTTAACCTTTGTCACGGTAGCCCTCCTTGCATGCACTTTTTTTTAAGCAAATGCTGAAAACATACAAGTATTTATCTTGTCAGCAAATGCTCTGTGATATCTACAATGGCCTCGAGCTTAGCGAAGAAGCTCGCAGGGTATTCCTTGACATATCTGAGGTTTTTGATGGAGTGTTGCACACCAGCCTACTTCTCATACTGAAACAGTTTTGGTTCGAAGACTACAGTATGAGGTCCGCGAAAGTTATTTGTCCGGTCTTCTACAGTGAATTATTGTTGGTCACCAAACTTCTTCGGGGCGTTCATTTGAGGCCGGCGGCCGCAAGCCTCTATCCGTGACTCTCTATTATTAGAGAGTTATAGATTTACCTTACGCAAACGTCCTGCTCACGAGTAGCATGTAAATGTGTCACGTAATTAATTCGTCCTGACTGTTGTCACATTGAGCTTACGAGCCAGCGGTATGCGAGCAACCGTGGCTGTCTTAAGCAATATGTTCGGTAGATGAATAAAACTGTTCAAGTAAGATTTTAATCATCAAATAACCGTAGAAACATAGCAACTTGCTACACAAATTGAGTAATTGCACTTCACATGGCATAAATTTTAAAAATGTACAAATTATACATAGAAATTTACGAAAGTGCACGAGTACAGTAACGCTCATTCGCAACGTGGAGGACAGAGCTGAAATACAACCTGAATCCATGAATACCAACCTAGCGAAATTTAGTTTTCCAATTTTGACCAACAGGATCGCGCGTCGAGATTAAACGATATATCGCGGGAAGTGGGACACCCCTATCAGCAGGTCATCGGCAGCCATATTAAAGTGTACAGACGTGAAGGAAATTGCAAAGTTTATAAGAATGATTTTGATCAAGTTAACACTTAGCACTCTGGGCAGTTTGGGGATCTGGCACAGTCAGCAAATGGGCATTTTTTTTTGCGCAGCATGCGATATGCTGGCGTAAAAGGGCCGTCACTTTTTTCGTTTTTTGCAATTCACGCATAATTAATGATCAGCATGACTTTTGTTCAGTAAGACCTTCTCTACATATCAATGTGGTTTCTTTGTCAATTTAAACAAAAACTCCAGCCCTATACCCTAACATAGTGAATATATCGATCTCAATCAGGAATTGATCGAAATATTCAAGCCAGTGTGAATACAATTGCATGGGAACCGGTCCGCGCATTTTCCTTGGTTAGCGTCACGAACGAGGGTTCCTCTTTAATTTTTTTTAAGATCGGTGTTGTGTCATAATCGTTATTTAATTTTAGTGGCAGAGTTTGTTTGTTGCTGCAGTAAATAGTCAATAAACGCACTTTATCCAAGTCACTGACAAACTGTCAACATGACCAACACATGCGGAAGCGGTATTTTCAATCGAGCCATTTTACCTGCGGCTGGCGTATTTTACTCTCTTTCCGTAAAAAATAATAAAAAATTAAAAGGATCCTCTGCTCTATTGTATGAAAAGACTTGTAGTATTTTATCATTCTGACCAGCTTCCAGTGGTAAAATTTGTTTCTTGCTTTAACAAATTGTCCGTAATCGTCTCTTGTATTCATAAAAATGTCGCTCATCTTTCGAGCCAGACTTCACAACACGAGGTAACGAGTACTCCCGAGCGAATCATCGTTAGAAAATCGACGCATTTGATTGGACGGCGAACACCATGTGATCGATTCCGCCCCCTGACTGACCAAGAATATTCCGGAAAATCGTCAGTAGTTTGCGACTAAAATAACGACGTATCTGTTTGAAATATAAGGAGTTTTCGCGGGGTTTCCCGTAAAATACTTTGGATTCAGCCAATGTGGGGGCTTGTTCTTAAAATAGACAATGTTCTCATCATTCTAACGATGTAAAGAAAAATCAAACAAAAAAAAAAAACCCACATGGCGGGTAGACGATAGAAAGATCGAGACAGGGCATTGAAATCACCCTATTTTTGCGCACTTTTGCAAAGTAACATCATTCAAATTGTCACAAACAACGACCGATAATCAATTTCAATCATTGTAGAAGGAATATATTTATTTTTAACGCAAGATCTAAATAGCCATCGGGCTTTCGTATTCACCACGCCACTGGCCGCCAATGGCCCATGACGCCATGGCAAATGAACACTAAGCCTGTCGTCACTTGCACAGTTTTCGATCAATGAATTTGAGTGACTCTTTCTAGCGCATATACCATGCAAGCAATTCACAACTTTTCATTAGTCGCATTTTCTTTTCGAATTTTTCTTAATTGTGGACTGAATCAGCAGCTTCTCCTCGACGCGCTGTGTGCAAAGCGTCTCGAGGAAAGCTGTTGATCCGGACCATTATATTTTCTGGAACTATGGGCATATCAGTGTGTAAAATTGAACGAAAGGTCTTTCCACAGGGAATTTGAGTCTAGTATTTTTTTTTTTTTTTATTATTCAGAGTAATTGGTCTTTAGTAATTCGACTTTTAGTTGCAGTGAGCTGGGTAACTAATAATCTGTGATCATAAATAAGTTTCAGTGGCACCCTGTCTGTCTCCAGTTTCAAAGCAACTTACCAGCCACAAAAATGGCAAAATAAAGGTTTTGCGCTGACGTGTAACACGCAGTTATATAAAACCTAGCATAAAAAGAAGAAAGCCTAACCTATTAAAACGTTACAACAGTTTGTGTAAAAAGGAAGAAAAAAAGAAAGAAAGAAACAAGGAAGGAAAGAAACAAAGAAACATAGAAAGGGGAGAAGGATAGAAAGAAAGAAACATGTTGCTTCAGGGCACACCTCCGAACACCTTGCAGTCTAAAGTCACGGGAAAATACGAGGATGACCCCTGAGAAGTGAGATAGGTCACGGTCAGTGAATTTCTTTATCTCTCTACTTCTAGTCTGTATCAATGATGCCAGGCGAGACTATGGCTACTAAGGCAACCAGTTATGCAATTGTGGCGGGAAATGAATGTGCGTGTCTCCTATTCTTCCTGACCTGTCTGAGATTGCATTAAACTTATTACTAATATTGAACGGATCTACTTTTGGGTAGACTTTGGCGCATGAACTTTAATGCAAGCCAATCTGCCTCAGTAATCTTCTAGAAGAAAACAAACCAGATCACCCTGTTCTTCATCTCGTTAGTGCACCATTACCTGAAGCTCGCCAACATACACATCTTTTTGTAGGTAACTCACTTACAGACAACCTTCTGGGGCCGAAACACATCAACAAGGCCAGGCAATGCCTTGCTGTGTAACATAGTTCGAGATATATACTCTCTCCAAAGACCCTTATCAGGTTGTATACCCGATTCTTGAATACGGATGCGTCCTGTTTAATGACTGCACTGACAATCTGTCACAGACTCTTGAGTCTGCTCAATGCAAAACAGACAGAATGCGTCTTGGCGCCTTTCCACAAAGCTTTCAATTTCTCGTCCTAATCTCTAAGTGAGCTCGACTGGCATCCACTGTCTGAACGGATCCTTTTTCCATCTTATCTTGTTTTATAAGATCAAGGAGACTACACGTTGTGTAGCTTCGTTTATAAGATGTACAATAAGTTGACTTCGCAATAATTATACGCCCTTGTCTCTCACGACTTTGCTTTAAAAGAAACCATGCGGCCTTATACTAAATCAAATTGTCCCACAAACGTTTCAGTGAGTCGTATCTACCGTCCTCTGGTGGAAAAATCTTTCTGTCGATGTTCGCTATTACAATTCCCTACATCCTGACAGCATTATGTTGAAAAACTGGACATCTTCTTTGCCCTTTTGTATTTTTTTGTAAAAGTCTTCCAGTCACAGAGCTATGGGGTTGACACCTTTGAATCTGTCACAGATACAGGTGCCGTTCCAATTCAATTGAGGGGTTAGTTCTATAGGTACATTTGATGACTGTTTAACCATTTAAAAAAAAATTATTTGGGTATATCCAATGATCACTGATGCACAAGTGGTATTTTTATTTACGAACATGGGGCACATAGAAAGGCTTTTACCTCCTGAATATCTGCAAGTCTAGCCATTTGGTAGAAATCACAATAGCAGAAGATATTAGACTCCGAGACTCTCAAATATATTGGTATGTGTATATATAGAAATACAAGCTATAACTAGAAAAGATGATTTGCTGCATAGCGAATCAGTGTGTGCCTTCAAAGCATATTGGTATGGCAATGTACAACTATTCCATAACACAGGAGTAGAAGTAAGAATGGCATCTCTATCTATCGTAGCTTTGAAGTTATTCACGATTTAAAATTTCTAATGGTGCTACTAAGCATAATTTGAATTGCTACAACTTTTGTTTTTAATTCGTTAGGTGCGCAGTGGTAAACAACCCCCTAGCAGAAGTTGGAATGACATCTCTATCCATTATAGTGTTCAAGATATTCAAGATTGAACATTTCGGAAAGTGCTAATTAGTATAACTTAAATTCCTACAACTTTTGTTTTAGATTTATTACATGCGCAGTGGTCAACAACCCCCTAATATATATATATATATATATATATATATATATATATATATATATATATATATATATATATATATATATCTTTATTTCGTACTCAATTGGTACACATTAAAAAAAATCATATCAAAATAAAGAGAGTGAGAATAAAAAATAAATGATCACATTTCGGAAAACCGAAATGGCTCCTATTAGTTCTGTCATATCACCAGGCAGGTCAAGAACGCATTTATGGTCCACCATTCAAGCAGGTATTACATTTTCATTACTTTCTCAGTTTGAAATGTTCTTTGTGCCTCTTGTGTGCCCCTGCCTTATAACACTGCTGGCAAGCTTGAACATTGGGGCAATTGGGAATGGAAGTTGAAATGATATCTCTATCTATAATTATTTTGAAGATATTCAAGTTCTAAAATTTCAAATGCTGCTTATTAGCATACTTTAAGTGACTACAACTTTTGTTTTAAATTCAATACATGCGAAATGGTCAATAACCCCCTTGTTGAAAGTTGAAATCACATCTCTATCTGTAATAGTTTTGAAGATATTCAAGATTTAAAATGTCAAATGCGGCTAATAAGGATAATTTAAATAGCTACAATTTTTGTTTTACATTCATTAGACGTGCCAATAGTCAATAATGGAATGACTTCGCTATCTATCATACTTTTGAAGATATTCGAGATTTAAATTTCAAATGTCCCTAATTTGCATAACTTTAAACATCTTCTTTCCTCTGCATAAAAGGTCAAGCTCCTTGTATGGAGGTACAATCATGCCAAGTTTGGAATTTTCTATGTATAATGTCCGAGAAAAGTGTCGGACAAATTCACTGGTAAAGAAGAAAGAAACTTTAAGAAAGAACTCGAGCAAAAACCGAAGTGTGTTGACACACAAACTTAAATGATATACGTGAACATACAGACAATCATGACTGTCATAGATGCCCGGCTTTCTATGTGGCTAAGCTGCCTATGAAGGTATCCATTATTTTTGAAGATCATATGCCAACCACAAGAAAGATACATACTACCAATGTGGTGACTTGCACGTACGTGTGATGTTGGAAGCCCAAGATGAGCCACGCTGTAGACAGTAGTATAAATAGAAAATTAGTTGCATCACATGGTCTGTAATAATGGACCCCGTTAAGATGCAGCTTGGATAATACGCTGTATGCACATTATTTTCCCGCCACAAAGCACGGGTTTGACGCCAGGGGATCAAGGGGGACGTGCGGGTCACATCACTGTCACAGACAGGGCCATGTGTTCATTTCTCACAAAATGACCGGGTTTTTTTTTTTTTTTTTTTTTTTTTTTTTAGAAATTTAATTTCACAAATGCCAAACTGGTATTCATTCAGTACTTCCCGAGCCATATAAAGAAAAATCTCCATCTGCCTTTAATAAATATTCTTTATTTCCAAAATATTAGTAATAGGCCTATGCCGTTTGTCCCAACAGGTACCGACCGGTATCTCGCCATATCCCGCCAAGCGAGACTGGGCAATCAGGTATGCATTTGTGGTGCGAAATTAATATGCATATCTCCTATTACAGTGACAGACACAAACATTGCATCTACAGTGTTGCCTGCAGCCACTGTCCTGTAAGGTCACCTGCTCTCTGCAGGCATAGTTTATTGTCACAAGAACCAATGTCTTTATTTATCTGTCTTGACAGCTAAGTCATCTGCTGCATATGACCTCTGTGGTAGACAAGGGTTGCCATATGCATGTTCAACAGAATTCACTAGGGGCATTTTTCAAGTGCTTATTTTTGTGTCAATATATTTGGAACGGTGACTCTAGGTGTTGTTTGCTGAACATTTATTGCACTCATGGTACTTGTATGGATAAAAGTGAAAGCAAGAGACTGCATACATGTGTGTACTCAACAACAATCCAACGAACGGGCCCAGAAAGTTACGATTAACAGAGCAGGAAAACATGATAACATGTCAATAAAAAGAACCTGTGGTAGTCTTGTTGCCTACTAATATAATATAACAACCCAAGAAGCACCCTAAAGAGCGTGCTCAGCTTTCGAACGATACTACAAACAACATGCCGTTTCGTCCAGTTAACATGAAATACATGTTGCAACATGTTACATTCTGACACAAGTACCAGACTGCTATTTTTTAAAAAGATTTCTGAATATCATTAACAGTGTGCTCAGTGATACAGGGAAATTTAATTATACATGTTACTTTGAACTGCTGTTTTAGGCTCTTCTCCCATCGTGGATTACATATTCTGTTCTTAATGGGCATGACAACATTAAATACAATTATATGTAAACAAGTATCACATTCTAACAATTAAAATCGTCACTTGTTCCCATTAACAAAAATGTTCGCAATATTTTTGCCTTAATTTCCTAAGTAACCGATAGGCAGGCGCCTTCAAAAGAGGCCAAGGGCATGACTGTGTTCATCTCATTGTTATCCCAACTAGAAACAGAGCTTGGGAATTTCAATTCAGTCAGAATGAACAGTTCCGTTGGCTGCTTACTTTGGCAAATCAGCGACGGCCGACTCCATTGCATGCTTTTTGGATTGACATTTGATGACAATACATGTAGGGGAGACTGAGGAGAGTTGGAACACGGGGTAAGATGGAACTGTAATGATAACTGCCCCTCATAAATGTATTTCAAAAGTTTGCACCTGTGGGTAGAACATTTGCTTCTAAGCCCACTTGACCATGTTAAGCTAAATTTGGTATCAAATTATGTGTTTGATTGAGAGCGCGATGTTCGTTTTTCTCCCTCTCCAGTATATATTTCGTGTCCATTTTTTGGGTCACATTCTTTACACAATAAAATATTACGCTAAGTTACTGAGTGGTATAAAGTCTCCAGGTGGCAGAGAGTTAGCACCACAAAGTGTGACTGTGAGTAGTTGATGTGTGCCCTACAGTATAGATAAATGTATATTTACAGTCAAAGAGGTGGGCTAAAAAATAGTGTAAAGGGAGTGTTGAAGCATGTTCAACTCTGCCTTATATTCAGTTTGCCCTAAGGTAATATGGAACATATTTCCACTTGCTCCTGGGGTTAGATGAAGCAGTTTCAACCTATGCCTGGGGTTAGGTGGTGCAGGTCCAAGCTGCCCCTGGAATAGAAGAAACAGTTTCAACCTACCCCTAGAGTCGGATGGGACATTAACCGGTGTGTTACGGTAAACTTTTGTTTATGTCCACATATGCATACTTAATTACACACACGAGCATCAAGTAATACACAAACATACAAAAAAGATTAGCAAACACATAAATATTCATATTTCAAGAATGAAGAAAATTAACACCAGCAGAGACTGGGGAGAGTTGGAACACGTAAGTATTCAGAGCCTCTGTCATAAAATATATTCTGTAAAATATTCCATTGTCACATTTAAATGGCGAACAGTTCGGGCTAAAATAAGAATTAATTGACTTGTTTTTGTCGGCTTAATATATTTTAATTTACTGAGAATGTTTCAACTCACCTATTACACGATTCTTCTTATCCTTGTATGCGGCGATATGGATCATTGAACTTGTCGATAGTTTTCAATGTATATCCTAATAATGTTCCATAATATCTGAACAAGACAAAGTCCCTTTTTTTGCATGACCCTTTTGTTGTTGAAATAGTGTCTTAGAATATCCCAGTGATTAAATACTTCGGAAGATACCGGTCCTTGACTCTGAAGTGTTCAAACTCTCCCCAGTCTCCCCTACTTCATGAAGACTTAGTCCAGCCACTCTTGCAGGCCCAGCAAACAGAGTCACCGAAAGTAAAGAAGGAGCCCGTCCTCTGAGTGTCTGCAGGGACACCAGGGTCGTTGCAACCGATATGTGCATGGTGAAAGTAAAATGTTATACACCATATATATATATATATATATATATATATAATATATATATATGGCATTAGATAACAGACACACATCAAAGGACGGTTCATGTTATGATAAAACTAACAGAGTCGTCATTCTTCGTCACAAGACAGACCATATATATATGAGGGTATATATATATATATCAAATGGAACTGGTTGATCAGACATAGATGAGTTTTTCACTCCATCCTGGCCAGGGGTTAACCCAGTCAGAAGTTGGGTTCTTTCACCGCTTTTTCTTACATTTTGAATAAAAAATATCGATTGAGTGTTGTATAAAAGGTTTGAATGTGCAATCCAAGATGGAAGAAATCGTCTTTCTGAAATAAAGATGTGTAACGAGCATATTTAGACTGACCGTGTTTGCCTGATTCACTTGGTACCTACAATAGATCACACCGCCCCAGTCCAGGCTCCCATTGTTCTGGATAGCCATGGTAGCCCCTGTACAAGCAAAATACAAGGCATCAAAATTCTTAAACATCTATCAAATTTGTTTCCGGCACTAACTGCAATACTTATCATCTAAAACTTCCACATTAGTCCCGCAGAATTTTCATTTTTCACAAAGTCAAATTTGTTATAACACAGATTTGACCATCATGGGGTCAGTTGCCACGTTATTGGCGTTGTGATTTTAAACCCAAGTCTTGCAGTAAGGAATATTTGTGACCTATGTTGGTCATGACCAATACATGTAAAAGACTGCCAGCTAGGCAAACAAATTTTTCCTAAGTTACCAAAGTAGGAAGCATCCAGGCCTTAGCGCTCTAAGTCACCAATATAGGACGAGGCCAGGTTTTATTGATCTAACCGCCAACGTAGCACAGGGACAACCAGCAGAATGGTTGTCATCATATTCTGGTCAATACGAACCCATTCATACTGACCGGCAAAGTCACTGTCCACCGAAAAAAATGAGTCACTCTGCCTTGAAGGGAAGTGACCCCCGCGTACGGACTCAAACTTCTCCTTCGTTCTGATGGGCCGTCAGTGAATAAATTTGTATTTTCGTTCACTTACCAGTTTAACTTTCATCACTAAATTGTATACATGTACGTAATTAAGTAATAAAGTAAGCGAAAAAAAAACAAAACAAAACAAAACAAAACAAATTTATTCACCGGTGACCAATTAAAGCGAAGGAGAAATTTGAGTCCGTACGCGGGGGTCACTTCCGTTCAACGAAGAGTGGCTCATTTGGAATCGGGACGCTTTGCGAGGAATAAAGTGGCCTAAGTCGGCTAAAATACGTCCGACAACTCAATATTAGACAGGGCTAGAGAGAGTGGATTGTGAAGAATCTTTTGGTATAGGGATTATATGCGTATGGCAGCAGAAAGTGTCTAAAACAGGAAAACAGTGTGGGGGGGGGGGGCGCCGATTTTTGTTTGTTCCCTTCTAACCCTAATCAGTATTTTGAGCCGATCAGTATAAATGGGTTCGTATCGACCAGGATATGCTGACAACCATTCTGCCGGTTGCCTTGTGCAACGTAAGACGTAGCCAGACTTTATTGCTCCAAGCATGGGGGGGTAAAAGTAGAGACTACTTATACGCGCCTGCTCCAAGTCATTTATCGCTCTGAATCACCAATGTAAGCGCTGACCGGACTTTTTAGCTGATAGTCACCAGTGTTAGCAGAACAGACCAGGTGCTCGAAGTCACCAATGAAAGTAGTAATGTAATGGGAGAAAACAGGCTCTATAGCTCTGAGTCACACATGTAAACAGTAACCAGTCTTTATTATATTCATTGTTCTAAGTCATATTGTCATTGACGCAGAGGTGTACATTCGGTCACCACACGGGTCAAACCGCCATCTAGTTTCTTCGTATAAAATCGTTGCCCTGTTCATTTCGAAGCAAATCGTACCAGCAAAAATTGCAACTTGCCTAAAATATCTTTGCTCATTTCACGGTTATTAGACTGATTGGTTTATCAGCATAAGCATACACACGGACGTCTGGGTGGATGGATGATTTTTGATAGATGTGCTGGTGTGTCGGCCGATAGCAACCTACCCTTCACCTCTGCTTTATCCGAGCTGTTAGTTTGCTACTTATGTCAGACATACTGAGCTCAACAGACAAACTAGACAATGGCCAGTAATGGCCGCCTACGAGATGTGATCTGCAGAGTGTAAGAAGCGCCCAAAACAACCTTCCGCAAAGACAGTTTCTTAAAAGATTCCACCCTTAAAGATCATTCTTCAAGGATCCCATGCCTCCACGCCCGGACGTATATTTCATGCACTGGGTCGTGTATGTCTTAAATAGTCACGAAAGGGGTTATCAGAAAAAAAAACATTAAAACCACTCCTGGATATGATAATTTTCTTCTGATGTCTGTTGATTTCAATGTGATAGAGCAATTTCTTTGCTTCTGAGGCGAGATACAAATTGCATAGGTGGAGTAAAAACAGTTCCGAGAAAATCGCGTTGAAGGAAAATGCTGCTAATTCAGATGCATTTATGGATGCAATATGACAAATGCCCACTTTTTCTGTCCTGTGTTTTTTATTGTGTTAAAAAACTTGTATCTTCACCTCTGTGATCTTTCCTCATTCCAAAAAGGTATATTTCGTGGGTTAAAATTTGAGGGGTTTTTTTTAACTAGACAGCATCAAACGTAACCGGATTTGGTTTGTTTGTGTGTGGATTCTTATGCGGCTTTCCGTATTTGGGGCCCAGTAAGTGGATTATGCTAATTTGTTTTTACATCAAAAGAGAATTTCAAAGTTGTCAGAACAGTGGTAGTGATTAGTCTGAACTGTCCCATTCTTCTCTCCATAGCTAATGATTTCCTGTTCCCTATGAGTGACCCTTGTCAGTGGATCACCTGGTTGCCAGAGGTCATGGACTAATAACTGTACAAACAATGACATATTCATTGCCATGCCCATGCAAACAAACCCCATGTGGTCAGCACTGCTAAAACTCCTCAGTGTATACAAGAGTTTTGAACTAAATTTTCTTATATAAACTTTCTGTTCACACATCTGAGTTTTGTGGAGCATATGGTTAAAGTATCAAACTATCCAAAAATATTAAAATGTGATTAGAGTTTATTCAAAGGTGCTAGCTAGAGAACTCCCACCTTAAACTGCCCTCTTGTGGGTTTTATACGAAACATTAGAAGGACGGCTAGCGGGATCTTGTGGACGGACTCGTTTATCACAGACCAGGAATGTGTATCCTTAAAGGAAATTAGCAAACCTGAAGGAGTAAAATGCTAAAGACTCCTTGCGGACTCTCTCTTCTTCACTACAGCCGTAAAGCTTTTGGACTCCATGAAGATTGCGTTCCAGCTTCAGGATCTTTAAAGACAACATTAAAAATGTATGGATCCTTAAAGGCACCCGTTAATAATTTTTGACTTCTTAACTGCAACCTTTAAGTTTTTCAATTATTGCTTTCACGCTCGCCGGAAGATATCATGCAGCATGTTCAACCTACATGTATTGTGTTCCCATGGTTTGCGTGAAGTTAAATTTATGTGAATCGATAAATTCATGTACATATTTTCTAACCTAACGCCTTACAGGTGCTATATCACGATGCCAAAATACAGAATTGGGATTGACGTGGATCAGATACCTATAAATAAAGGCTTATGAGGCCTGTATATATTCTGGGGAGGCCAAAAAGATTATGGTAACGTTATGTCCGTACAGTAAACCGGATGGAGAAGAATATAGAGGAAAAATGCTACATCTGCGTCATGGCCAACGACAATCCAAAGTTTCAAGGTCTGCAGAAAATTCTTATGAACCACAGGAGTTTCAAAAAGGTTACCGTTTTGCTCTTGAAGTCATAGGATGGCCTGGAAGTGTTGTCACGTAACAAACAACTAAATATTATATTGGCAAAATTGATATCATTTATAATGTATTCTCAAGATATTTTTGATGAATGATGTCCAAGTGTGTTTTCAGGCCAAGAAAATGGGATATATTTATCAGGACAGTGCCTCATCACATATTGCTAAAAGTACCTTTCAGTTCGTCCAGAAATATATATATACATATATATATATATATATATATATATATATATATATATATATATATATATATATATATATATATATATATATATATATATATATATATATGTGTGTGTGTACTTAATGTAGTTTCAATGCTAGATAAGTAAACCCGGAACCTATGAAGCAACATACAACAAATTTCACTTTTGTTTGATTAAAATGATAGAACAATATGCTGAACTTTATCAACGTTTTATTATTATTATTACATGTATTATTATTATTATTATTATTATTATTATTATTATTATTATAATATATATATATATATATATATATATATATATATATATATATATATATATATATATATATATATATATATATATATATATATATATATATATATGTATATGTATGTATGTATTGAGAACAAGAGCCACAGTCATGCTAAGCTCACTTTGCCAAAATGAAATATTTCAATGACATTTGGACTCAAATAAAGTCGCCTTTTTCACGACTGAAAAAATATTTTGCCATGCACATTTATCAAATGAATGGCTTAATATTCTAACTCTAATTCTAAAAGTCAGAGAAGACTTATCCTGTGACCCCGGGAATGAAGACAAGATCACTCTTGTACTATATAAATGTGTGCCATGTAGCAGCCTAACAGTATCAAAGTCTAAAGCTGAGATAATTATCAGATTATCAAGTGAACAGGTAATTAAGTCCCAATGCCCTGTGATCTTGGAAATAAGTTCGTTGTCACCCGTGCACTTCATGGTCTCACCTTTATACGCAAAGGTGTACCCATGCAACTTAAAGGGAATGGGAATTGCTGCTACCACCAGATGGCTAATTCTATGATTATTATATTCATGGGGCAGGTTAGCACACAAAATCTCTTGTCAGCTTAAGAAGCAGGTAACACCTCAACCAATGGTTGCTTGGCCAGCAGGCCTGGCTCAAAGAGTTCAAAGAAAAGCTTAGGATCATATGACCATTGTAGAATGACATCACAACTAAAGAGGAAAGAAAAAGTGGCCCACTTTTCCTCCTCAGTTCCTATTTCCTTTAAAGCAGTTGGCCAAGAGGTTTCTTCGAAAAAGATTGTTTAAGATTTTGCTAAAAAATGAACAAACAATTTCAGAAAGAACTCCAAAAATTAATGGAGGTCGACAGAGACCTGCCCAAGAAACATACTCCACGAATTCTGAAGTGGATCTGGACGATGCTTTTGGAGAAGTCGAAAATGTGAATTCCCATTGCAATACCCTGTTGATTAACATACTAATCAAGTACAATATATGCAATAACAATTAAGCACCCGAATTAAATAAAAAAAAAATCACTGAAGCGTATTCATGTGAACATGCAGGGTGTAGACCAGACGAAGGTGTCCCACAACCAAGTTTGGAGTGGATCTGGGGAACGGCTTTGGAAAAGAAGTTGAAAATATCACTTGCTTACAAAGACACGACGGACGCGGGTAAGATGGACAACTGGCCATCCTATAAGCTCAACTGACTGAAAAGCCAGCTGAAGTAGGAACAGTAAAAGGGTATACAGGTAATTTTTTAATGTTCAGTAGCAAGATACAGCTTTCAGTTTAATTTTTAACAGTGTGATCTCAAGATTTGCAGGCATACTGTTTTCTGAACAGGTTTTCTCTCACAAGGTAAATTTATTCATTAGGATGCAATTTATAGTCATACTTAACACAAATGCACTGACGTTACAACATAAAATCAAAATGTAGGAAATATGTGCCTGATAGAAGCACATAAAATATAAAATTCAGCAGGGTGACTGATCAAAGTTGGCTTCTTCTACTGTCAGGTTTCAAACCATGACATAACAGCAACCAATTTTAATAGAGATCGGCCTAGACCATTCTTGCAACCATTAAGTGGACAGTACTTAAGGCAGTCAGGGCCAGAGCTCTCCATTTACAGCTTAATTCACTACATGTGGAAACACTGACTTTGGCACCGCAATCTAAGAGCTAGACGTCTGGTTAAAATATTCTCAAATGTTTTTCTTTTGGTCAATGATCTACTTTAACATGCAAGCTGGCTGAAATACACAGCTCTACCTAGCAAGTTCTTGTATGTTTGCGTGTTGAACTGCAAACATAATTATTTGCTAGTTGTCACCTCCCTTATTGAAGCACACGTAATGTTGAATTCTGTGTCCACTTACGTACATATACGTACGGAGCACATCAATATAATTTAAACATAAACAACATTAGCTTCTCAGTTTTTGACACACCAGATTGAGGCTTTTATCAAATAGAATTGGTTATCTGTCTTTTCAGTCCTGCATATCTTCATCTTTACGAATTGCTTCAATTTACCTCTTTAAACGCTTCAGCTCATTCTCTCTCTCTCTCTCTCTCTCTCTCTCTCTCTCTCTCTCTCTCTCTCTCTCTCTCTCTCTCTCTCTCTCTCTAACTCCCGTACCAGATCTTGTCGAATCTCACGTGGCTTACTATTCAAGCATTCATTCTGGAATTTTCATAATCAGAAACTATTCGTGGGTAGTCAATATAGGATTTTTGCTTTGTTTCCACATAATCTTGTTAATTTTGTCATCATCGATTGCTCGTTGCAGGGAAAAGCCTTGCAGCGTATCACAATATCTGCGTGGTCACATATTTTGCTCAGATCATTTTCCTCTACTCTTTCCAACTTGTTTTTTTTTCTTTTCCCTCCGGAAAGCTGTTTGTCATTCGTCGAGATTGTAGAGCCTTAGCTTCTCTCTCAGTTCACGTGCAAACATAGATCGTTGCTGAAGGTCGTCCGTGTCGCGGATATATTTCAACGCTTCCAGCTGGTTGCATGATAACTGTTTAACGTGTGGTACTTGACCATTATATTTCCTCTCAAGCTCTCCAATAATTCGGGACAACTTTTCCTGTCGTCTTTTGTTTTTATTGTCCTTAACAGCTTCTGGTTCGATACGTACAAGTATTTCTTCTTCGACTCTCTGCTGCAAAACACTGCACAGTCTCTTTTCTTCAAGAATTCTATACAGGAAAAGGTAGTCAAATATGTTAAATAACATGGTGCAAGACAGCACGACTGACGACCACATTTCGTTGCACGAAACTGCCAGGTCTCGAACCATCAAACTTCGGCACCAATCACCTAGCCGAAAATGGGAAACGCACATACCAATTGCATCAAATCCCACTCTGAAAAGAATGGTTCAATGGAGGCAGGTGTGCGTGGCAGCCGTAATCGACACGGCCCAGTTTATTGTACATGTATTTATTCCAGTACAAATGAAGTACTGTGTTCGGAGTTGTCCCAGCTTAGTGAGTGTGCATGGGAGTCCACCAGCATCAAAGGAGCACCGCATATATATATATATATAGAGAGAGAGAGAGAGAGAGAGAGAGAGAGAGAGAGAGAGAAAGAGAGAGAGAGAGAGAGAGAGAGAGAGAGAGAGAGAGAGAGAGAGAGAGAGAGAGACCTTATCTTTTACCAGTGTAACTTTAAATCCCAACATTTTTTTTATTTATGCTGTATTTATGCAATCTTTGTAAATCATGTACATGCAGACACAGCACATGAGTCTGTATACAGAGCCCTTTGCTGGTTAAATCTTATGTCAGCCTACATTTTTTTGCATCCATCTAAAAAGTGTGGGCGCGCTGTTTGGTTTTCGAAAGGTTAATTGCAACCATAATGCATACAATTTGATTGATATTTGACGCGGAACTGGACAAAGATATTTTGTTGAGAGTGCTTTCAACAGAAGCGAGTCAACAGGGCCGCTGAATATCAGCGCAAAGGACAGAGACATCAGTGATTTTTTAAATTAAAAAAAAAAATCAACGGTGCTTATGCTTTTAGGTTTTGATACACCACTGGCACAAGGCAAGTGACGTCTCCAGCAGCGTAATCCACCATCTCTTTGGTCAGTGGGCGCCTTGCCCAGTAGTCTTTGATAATACTCCTTCTGTAGACAATTGCGACAAGTAAATTAAAAGTTATTATATATATATATATATATATATATATATATATATATATATATATATATATATATATATATATATTTGCCTAAACACAGGAATACACATAAACAAGCAAGGATATGTACATTACAAAAACACTACTATGTCTAACGCCGATTTTGTGACCCACACAGCATGTACAGTCCGCCAAATTT
Source organism: Hermodice carunculata (assembly GCA_964020975.1). Taxonomy (NCBI): domain Eukaryota; kingdom Metazoa; phylum Annelida; class Polychaeta; order Eunicida; family Amphinomidae; genus Hermodice; species Hermodice carunculata. The sequence continues at coordinate 85,669,300 of OZ026620.1, read as the reverse complement.
ATATCCAATTATTGTGACGATGCCCAACTTTTGAATATTAGCAGAACTCAACAAAGAATGACAACAATAATATAACTTTAACAATAACAATATATTAACAATCAAAACCAGTACAAACTAT
>OZ026620.1:85649179-85664179 GCA_964020975.1 Hermodice carunculata | reverse complement strand
TCATCGCAAGTGTTTCGGTTTCGCTGCGTTTCAATGTACTTGTTAAATTATATCAGATGTACAATACATATAGGAAAATCTGTTTTCCAGAATATATTTGAGAAGTCCGGACTTTTGATAGTGTAGAACAGTTAAGGTTTACAAAATATTCAACCTTGAAGCGATCACAAAAATCATATGTTCCCGAAAATAAATCACTTCCAAGTACTTAGATTCGTGTTTTCATACAAGGCGATTATTGTCTAAATATAGACCGGCACTAAGCAAGTCTACATTTTGAATAAGGTGACGTGCAAAATTAGATTTCAGAAATCATAATCTAAATACTGTAAAACGACTTATCTATGATAAAGCCTCCCACACTTTCACAACATCCTTTGCTTCAAGCAGGATTTTCAGATAGCATTCAGTGAACAAACGGTAGTTTTGGAGCACGTCGAAGAGATACACCTGTCCATCGAAGGTGCCAACTTGTAGAAGAGTAAGAGGTCCTTTCGGCCCGAAGCGCACTCCCTCTGCATCAACTGCCACCGCAGCTTTTTTCTGTAGTAACGCGCACGATCTGCTGGCAGCGAGCGCTGCTGGTTACTATTTCCAGGGAATTAGACGAATTAGACAGGCCTTGTCATTGAAGTCCAGCCATTTGAAATATATCTGTTTACATACCGATTGTGCTTTTATATTAGGAAAAAGATAACTGGTAACAACAGACCCAAATGCTGTCTGCAACAGCAATCTGCACAAAAGAATAAGATTAAGACGGACAGGCTCGATAGTCACGCAAACTGAATACTTTGTCATGTTATTTTAAGTGTTTAGTCGTGACAATGTGTATGATGTCGCATTATCAAAGCCAGAAGGATGGGTGTTGGTTTGACCCAGCGAGGTTTTGAAGTTGGTCATTGTAAATAGAACGGATGAGTGACTTAATGCCTTCGCACTCTCACATGCAGAGCGACACCCATTATTATTTAGATAGAAACTGAAACTACTGGAGCAAATGGGGAGCTATTTTTCAATATGCGCGTCATAGACGGGTCTGATAAAGCTGACTCATGCAGCAATCTTGGGCCGACCATTAATACCGACTTTGGTTAACGGCCAAATCCAAGCAGGCCAAGGGAATGTTGCAGGCAACTGTAGCAGAAATTGACCAAGTAAACTATATAATTGTCCATACATATAAAAGGGTACAATAACAAATATCCACAAATTTACTCCAGCATCATCAGGTAAAATTAACATAATTTAAAAAAATTAATTTCTTACAGAATCGTTTTTAAAGAAAAGCAGAAAGAAAAAAGTAGCATATAGGACGTTTTCGAGATATGAGAATTAGAATGCATATCATATGGCTAGGTAATTGAAACTCGTGTCAGATATCTTCCATTTCAACAGAAAGTCAACGGACGAGACTTTGTCATCAAAATATAAAACAACACAACAAAAGCGTCAATTAAACGAGCACACACTGGAATCGTAAAGACACAAAAAGTGTGTGCAGGATGTGCACATGATCAAATTACTCATTTCTAAAGTTGAGCGTGGGGCTGACGTGTCTGAACATTTTCCTGTCCACATAAAGTTTTACAGTGAAGGTGACATAATCATTGAATATGACGTTAAATCTCATAGCAATAGGCACAGAGGTGACTTTAAGGGTCCTGAAGAAACAACAAAATGCCAATTTTATTTTAATATAAAAGTTGTATATGAGTTCTTTGATACATTTGGAAGAAAACGATTTATTTTGATTGTTTTGAGGAAAAAATGGACGTTACTCTCCGATTTCTGTTTCTTATCTTATTTCTAGACAATTTAACACTTTTGATGCTGAGTTTCGAATAAGTCAGCAATTTACATGGGGTACTCTCTTTGCGCCCAAAGAGCAGTAAGGACAGTAAGTAGTTGGCCTTGACCATCCTCATGGTCTCATGTTGCACACAACTGTAGATGTGCTGGTACTGAATAAAAGGTACAGAATATTGGTCTGGTGTCGTTATGTCCAACGACCGCTCGAGATCAGTATATTGGATTTGGTCTACGTTTAGCTTCCATAGGCTGCCTGGTTTTGAGTTCAGGCTGCCACAGACACGTCGCTAATATATATTTGTAATGAATCATTAATAGCGATATACATGTGTTTTCATATGGAGTGCTTACAGTATCCCATCGATCGAACGGCCCACTTGTAAGTTATTCCCAAAACTTGTTTATGTTTGGATGTAAGGGGGGGGGGGGGGGCTATCGGTAGCAAGCAGCGGCCTACGACAGTTACACGTTTGCCTACTTGTATTTATTATCGTGTTAAGAAAAATTGTTTTGACAACATATTTTGGCATACACGCTAATGGCTTTCATTCTTCTTTTACTTGCCTAAATGCACATTTACTCAAAATTAAAAACAGTATTTTCTCCAATGTCACAAACCTGACACATTAAGTTGAAACATTGACTCAGGGTTGGCAGTGAAATAGAGTTTAATTGTTTAGAGACTTTCAAAGTGAGGAGTAGGTATCATCATGGAGTTTGTTTTACATTTCTGGTACAGGATGTCCATTGTTGCAGTCCTTGTTAGGATTTCCATTACACCTTAAAGGTGCTCTAGCTGTCACAGTTCATTTTAATAAAGTCACTGGGACTGAATATAATGCCCCCTGTATGTTTCTACTTAGCTAGACACTGGCAGGTGGTTTAACTAGTATAAGCTATCCAGCTAGAAAGGGTACATACTGGTTCGGGGGTAAGTCAAATTGTTATTATCTGAACCTGTACTATACAAATTTAATAATTATGGTTTGTTTGACAGGTATTCTTCTTTCATGAGGAAGCGCTGCATTTATAAGTAAAACTTCACGTATTCAGCTAATTAATCATTTGCCACGTCCATATTTATTCATTATTATGTGGGTTCTCTTTGCTTAATATTTAACTTAGACATGGAGCCGCTACTCAGAGAGACATGTACGGGTTAGGCTCCGAAACATGTCCTTAGTAGATACTCGCTGAAGACCTTTTGATTTATTGAGGCTAATACAGCCTATTTAATACAAAGAGAAACTTAACAAACCTAATTCTGTAAGCCCATGTACCGTTTGAACACTATCAAGCCCGATATTTTAAGAGCAAAGTCCTATTCCGTATCATTCGCTGAAAAACTGCATAGTTCTAAATCATAATTGCAAATTAACTTATAAAAGGAACAAATCTCATTCATTAAAGTTGAAATTTAGAAGAAAGTTTTAGGCATGATTAGCCTTTATAAAATCGGGTCATCAGCAGGGAACCAGCGCAAGACTTGTTTCGGTGCCATTAATCCCCGGACAAGCCATTCTACTAACTGGCGGCACCATGTTTGCATTTACAATACAAACATCCCAAGCTGATGTATTACGGAATAAAGCGAATATGATGCTCCTTTGTCAATAGGCCTATTTAAAATGTAGCCCACATTACATAAATATAAATAATAAATAATGAAACTACACCTAACATTCATGTTTGGGCCTACCAAATGGAATCTTAAAATAATTAACCCCACACTTACCTACAGCGCTTAGTCTTACAACAGACCCAACTAGGTCAAAATTTTACAGAGGAAGGTTAGACAGGGACAGGTTAGCTTATGGAGAGTAAAGAGTTCGGGCTGCGGAATAGGGCAATGACTACCAGGAAGTGGTTCTAGACTAAAAGACACAAGTACAATATATATATATATATATATATATATATATATATATATATATATATATATATATATATATATATATATATATCCTTATTTGCTGGCCGTGTAATTTCACACTCAAATAAGCTCATTATTCATTAATGCTGTACGCAATCTATATAAAGCGTGTATCTGCAGACACAGTACGTGAGTCCGTATTTAGCAGTTTGCCGGTAACTTGTTCTCATGTCAGCACATTTAGTTTTTGTGTCCAACTAAAAAGTGTGGGCACGCTGTTCAATATAACCAGAACGCAATACCACAATCAGTTCGATATATATATATATATATATATATATATATATATATATATATATATATATATATATATATATATATATATATGTATATATATATATATATATATATTTATATATGTATATATATTTATATATATGTATATGTATATATATATGTATGTATCTTTATTCGTACATAATAGTACACTGTATTGTATATATCACAAAGATACAAAGAAAGAGGTGAAAGAGTAGAAAAAAAACACTGGTCATTCAATATCGAAATAATGTACACTTTCCAATAACGACACTATTTTAACAGGTGCATAGGAAGTCAATGAAGTCATGCTACTCCTTCTGTGTTAAAGTAGTCTGCCAGCTGCATCCCTAATTTCATATAACTCGCGAAGGCAAGTGAGCAAACTTCAGGTGGTATTTGTCTGGCATTGTCAACAAGTACAAGCAGATCGTGTACATTATACGAAGGCAACTTTGATCTTAAAATATTGTATTTACATAGGATATGATTCAGAGAACTACCAACGACAGGGCGGCTCCCCTAAAGAACTGACTCGCCAAGAGTTTGTACAGTAACATTATTGCTGTGGAACACTTTACAAAAGAATGTCAGAAAATGCTTATAGATATATGAAACCAAACCATAGACCAAAAAGGTTATTGATAGTGCTTTCCACAGAAAGGCGTCAGCCGGGCAGCTGAACATCAACTCAAAGGATAAAGACATTTCCAGGGAATTTTAGAATCAAATATTCAATTGTGCTTACCTTTTTAAGTTTTGGTACACCTCCGGCACAAGACAAGTGACGTCTCCAGCAGCATAGTCCACCATCTCTTTGGTCAGTGGGCGCCTTGCCCAGTAGTTTTTGATAAACTTTCACCTCTCCTGTGAACAATTGCGACAAGCATAATGAAAAGTAGAGAAGAATGGGGACTCTACTTATGATGACTGATGACCAGGATGTGTAAATGTGCATATATATGTATATGTATATATATATATATATATATATATATATATATATATATATATATATATATATATATATATATATATATATGTGTGTGTGTGTGTGTGTGTGTGTGTATGCTTATTTACACTTACCTACACACAGGAATACACATGAACACGCAAGGATATGTATATTCTATAAACACTACTTCTAGGGGGTCCATGTTTCACACGTCTATCCCTGACATCATGTGCAGTCCGCTTCAGTTCACTTCATAATATACCGTAAAATTAAATCAAGTCCTTTCCGCAAGTTACAATATAATGCAGGGGCTTGAAACATGTATTTATAGTTTGCATCCCATTCATGCATACTACACACGTGGTAGAAGGATTGTCTCTGCTGGAATACCAAACCAAACTGAAAAAAAAAACTAAAGACTGCATTAGATATTATATCCCGTATTTGCTCAAAAACACTTCAAATACATACATCAAAAATAATTTATCCACACTTTCCCTCTGATTTCCTTCTTGCATCAAGCCATATTTTGAAGAGGGTTATAAAGATATATATGCACATTACCAAATTGCTGTGCATTTAATTGAATAATGTATTTAGGCTATTTGACCGTATGCAAAAAGACATATTTAGATAGAGTCGTCAGTCCTGTGTCACCACACAATCTGACTAGCGACGTTTAAACTAACCCGGTCTTGCGTGATGCACGTCGCATGGAGGTGGTGTTGTAGAGACAAAACGGACGACGCAGGTTTTTTTTAATGTTTATTCTCTTGAAGACAAACGAGATAACCATTTGCTTTCAGCAGTGTTCATATAAAACCAACTTTTGTACTTGACACACGTTTCGCTGGGGATAAAATAAAATGCAAACCTGCGTTTGGCATAAGAAATTTATTCAATTTCACAGTAAATATAAGGGCGTCTATAGATGAAAGTTAAATACTGCCGAGCAGTTGTATCCCATTGATTGAATGATATCTTTGAATTTACCAAATTTCCATTAAACGGAAGGAAGAAGATATGATTTTACCTTAGACATAAGCCAATCTATAAGGTACATGTCTAAACTTTGAAATTTTAAAATGCTAAATTTAAAGAACATTGGTGTGGGCATTTTTATACGAGAATATAATAATACGTACAATTTTCTCTTGAATTTTAACAATATTGACTACTGCATTGAAATAAGTGATAGCCCATGTTGTATAACAGTAGATGAAATAAGGGTAAACCAAATCACAATACAGTTGGATCTAGTATGTTTATGCCAAATTTACATCGAATCTTTTTAATATTCTAAATAAATTGCTATTTTTCTATTAATAAACAAAGCATGTTGTTTTCAATCCAACGAAGTTCTTTATCGAACTACACACCTAAGAAACCTAAGACCTTAACATCTTCAACTTTAAGTAATGTTTGTCCATTTATTATAGGAAAATTTTAAGACATTTTTTTATTATTGCGAGTCCGAACTATGATATAATTTTTTTGTCAATGTTAACTGATAATTAATTTGTTTGAAACCAACGGACAACATCATTTAAATGATTGTTCAATTTCTGCATTAGTTTATCAGAATTTGAGCCACTTAAAAGTAAACTTCTGTCGTCTGCAAAGAACATGTATAGTGACTATTGCGATAAAAGATCGAAATCATTGATATAAAGAAGGAATAAGAAGGTGCAAGAAAGGACCCTGGAGGAACACTACAATTGATATACATTATATGTCAGAATCGTCATTCATATAGTGTACAAACTGTGTTCTATATGATAGATAAGTCATAAACCAATTCAGTGAATTTTCACGTATTTCAGAGAACGATAACTTAACTTTTTACAAAAAAGATGATGACTGACTGTAACAAAGGCATTGAACAGACCAAGAACACAGATACATAACGTGTATGGATATATATATATCTGCGTGTGTGTGTGTCATACACCTTATATATCTGGATCTAGCACATTCAATATTTAATTTGTATATATTCATAAATACTAGCTGTTACCTGAAATTTCTAAGCTGAATTAGGACGACCATCGTATCTCTCAGTCAATACTTCCAACTTCAACTTTTTGGGAAAGTCCACACTGTTGACATGTTCATCAATACAGACGTGTGCCACCTAGTACACGAAGCACGCGTCATCAATATATTTAACAAATCGTTTTTCTTCAAAGCATGCAACGGATGAAAATATCTGGTTTATCGCTTTGTTAGCATTGGATATCACAGCAAGGTGTATATTCAGATGAACCGCCTGTTATCTGTCAGAATTTCAAATGGCAACAAATAATTATTCTCGGCACACTCTAAGGCAGGAAGTCACAAAGAACAAAAGAAAATAGCAGATTAAATCTACAACCACAAATCGTGTATCTTAGTTGCGATTAGCTTTATGCGCAACATAGATGTGACGTTGTATATATCACAAATTTAACAGCATCATAACACTCCACAATCTAATGAAACCGTTAAACATGTCTGTTCATAAGAAAATCTAGTTGGAGTTAATGTGCATTAGCTCCTTCAGAAGGCCTTATATTGTGGTATAGCATTCACAATACCCCCACCAATATTGTGGTTCAAGCGTTGATAGCACATATTTTTTCGCATAGTATTTAAGAGTTACCTTTGTGAAATAATATCAAAGTAACAGTTATAACAGACATATTAAGAGAGTATGGGTTTTTCATGGTGGTGAGAGCTACTTCTATAAAATGACATAAAATTATATCGGTATGGACAAATGAAAGCTACTACCTGGGTGTCAAACACGTTTTGAAGTCTCACGCCGAACTGAAGGTAGACAGCGCCACTATCGCCGGAACAACTGTGAATAACCTGGAAGTAGGTACCATTTGAGTTCACATTACTTACCAGTGTACCAGGTATGTTTAACAACGTATGCATGCACACGTTCTGTATTGTATGTTTGTATGGGGTTGCAATTAATGCCTCACTCCTGCGTGCTATGAAAGCAAGGATTATCTTTCATTAGAGTATATTCAATGAAAACATAAGATGCTAATGCTTCGGACATAGCACATAGCCACACTGCCCGTGTATTGAGACAGGCAATAAATCTAAATTTTGTTTTGTGTTTATTTCTTCAATACATTATAGTCTATCTATCAGCATTTACTATTTTGTCAATTTATTTATTTATTTATTTATTTATTTATTTATTTATTTATTTATTTATTTGTCAATTTGTTTATTTCTTTCTTTCTTTCTTTCTTTCTTTCTTTATTTATTTATGTGTTTGTTTGTTTGTTTCTTTGTTTTTGTTTGCTTGCTGGCTTTTTTGTTTATTTGTTTATTTATTAATTTATTTGTTCGTTCGTTCGCTCATTCATTCATTCATTCATTTCTTTAGTTAGTTATTCATTCATCTATTTATTTATTTCGTTACATCTTCTCGTTATTTCAGTCATCTATTTATCTATCTACCCACTGGTTAGCCCAATTAGCAAAGGATGTACTACCATGGGGTACACACATAAATATGTCTTATTTTGACGTCAGTTGGTCACACTGACCTTCTTGTGTGTGCTAAAATTAATTAAGTCATCAAACAACATTTAACTTTTGAAGTCAGTGATTACAACTTAAGTGCATTAAAAATTAAAAGGTGTTCATGTGACCAACTGGAACACACTTTCTACATACCTCCCAAAATGAGGGGGGGGGCGGGGGTATCGATTATGTACCTTGTTGCAAGTGTACTGTACATCTGTACATCTAGTTTGACAGGTCGAAAATGAATTATTATATTATGAGGTCATTTGTGTGCAAAAAGTATAGCTGGAGCAAAGAATGTAAATATAAACTGGAACTGGAAGACAGAGAGAAATGTAAAAAAAAAGGAAAGGTGAACACAGAAAGTACATATTTACCCTGCTAAAATGAACTGGGATACCTTGCAATGACCCATTGCAAAATTTAGGCTTTAGTGTTCATCAACAGGTTGAGTATGCTTCAGAATCCCCCTTTATCATACTATAAATATAGTAAATTGTACACTAGGAATGTATATGTGAACTAAAAAGTGAGTAACTTTAACAGCGGCAAAATACAGCATTTTGGTTTTAACCATGATATGGTTGTGACGTTGCGATTTGAAGTCAGCACTCAGCATTTGAAATGGCGTCATACTGGCATAAAATGGCCTCACCTGATAAGCCCACATTGACCCGCTCCACAGAGGCTACTTTTCATTGCAACAATTATTGCCCTTCTTCTACCCCCCCCCCCCTTCAAGAATACACAATTCTCTTATAAGAACACAAGTCTAGTGCACTTTGGGTGGCCTTGTCAAATGAAAACCTTTGTATTTAAATGACATACGCCTTAAAGAGACATTGGTAATAATTACCTTGACACTGTACCCAATGTGCTGGGAGTGATTCTTTCTGTAAAACCATTATACTGAAATGTGTCAGCATATGCGCTTGATTACAATATAAAACAAAGTTATTTAAAAAAAACAGAAAATTTCATTGTGTCCCTTAATTGGTGTCCTTATATTCATTGAAGGGTGTGTATATATGTGTGAATGATCATGATCTACGCTATCATCTTAGAGGGCATTTTGGAATATTAACCCGAGACAGTTTGAATTTTTTCTTGTATGCTCGTCTCACATTTTTACACGCAGTATATCTAGTAATTGGGAAGAAACATTTCGTATCCACAAGATTTCTAATTCAACATGTAAGGTACTGTTCAACAGCTTGGCTATTGTTTTTTTTCCGTTTCATAGTGTTTCAATGTATTTATTCAATTGTATCAAATAACTGCCTGAAATGCATCAGCTAGTACAATGAAAATTCCTTATACTGACACCATCTATTCCCTGAAGAAATATGGTAGATGACTGATATTGTCTGATAAATGGATCAAACAACAAAGAAAATGAACTGATGCTATTCAAAACTTGTGTCATCGTAGTGAACATGTTCGATATCTGAGTGTTATTATAATAAGCTTTCACTCTAAATAAAAGATTTTCAGCGATGCTGTGTTTAACGCAAAACTATTAATGCTGACTATTGCTAAAAAAAACTTGACCTTTGATTTCTCTACAAGCGGTAATGAATCCGTGACCTTGCCTTCCCATCTTGGTAAAATCGAGCCATAGATAGCAAAACCAAAACCATCATTTGCCTGAAAACTATAGAAAAAGGGTTTGATTTTTAAGTATGGCGATAGAGTTAAAACAAGAGGACTGTGACAGTCTTGTGCTCAGCTGAATAAGTCACCGTATGACCTTGGAAATGAGGTCAAGGTCACTGATCTATTCTGAATCTAACTCTCATAGAGGGCCATCCCAATGTGCAAGATCAAAGTCACAGTACAAATAGTTTTCAGGTTATCACTCAACCAGTAAAACTCATGTAAGTAGCCCTGTGACCTTGAGAATGAGGTCAAAGGCACTAATGTACGGTCTCAATCTTTCCTAAACAGAGGACCACCAACAATTCAACATCAAAGTCCTACCTTCCACAGTTCTCAAGTTACAATGTGAAAAGTAAAATTCACGTAAGTGTCCGCGTCCCAGTGACCTTGGGAATGAGGTCAAGGTTACCCATATACTGTCTTAGTCTGGCCTTTGCGTAGCACAACCATCGTGTTCAACATTGAGGTTCAAGTTTAAATAGATCTCAAGTTTTCAGGTGAAGAGTAAAATTTGAGCAAATGGCCTTATGACCTTGGATATGAGGTCAAGGTCACTCATCTACTGTCTAAGTTCGGCCCTCATTAAGGACAACTAGCATGTACAATACGAATGTCCTAGCCCAAATAGTTCTCAAGTTACCATATAAACAGTGAATGTCATGCACCTCGCCCTGTGACCTTGGAGATGAGGTCAAGGTCACTCACCTACAGTACATGTTTCATCCTCATACCCAGAAGTGCCCCTATGCAAGTAATTGGCTGTGTACAGACAAGGATAAAGATTTTTTAAGGATTTTGCCCAAAAATGAAAAAAAAATATATAAAAATCCAATAGTTACTGAACCATGACCATTTAAACAAATTTGGTAGAAACCTGCCCAAGACACATCCCCATTAAGTTTAAAGTAGATCTGGCCAGTGGTTTTTGAGAAGAAGTCAAAAATGTAAATTGTTGATGGATTACCATTTTAATCCCCATGGCATACATAGTAATCAATGGGAATGTATGCATTGACAGATAAGTACCCAAATTGGCAAATTCGTTAAAAATCAGGGATCCACAGCCATGCCAACTAATGAACAGTCTTGCGTGACCCTGCAACAAGGAAGATTTCCACCAAGTTTCAGCACAATCTGAGAGATGGTTTTGGAGAAGTCAAAAATGGCAAAAACACACAAAAAATTCATTAAAAAAATTGCAGCGCCATCTGTGGAACAAATTACGGTCTGGGGGTCCCCAGAGGTGTTCCTATGCAATTTCAAAGCAATTGACCAAGTGGTTTGGTAGAGGAAGATTTTTGAAGATTTCAGCCCAAAAATGAACAAAAAAAAAAATCATTAAAAACAACAAAAAATCCTTTGACCATGACCATTTGAACCAAGTTGGTAGAGACCCACCCCAGGCACATCACCATTAAGTTTGAAGTGAATCTGGCTGACGGTTTTGGAGAAGCAGTTGAAAATGTGAATTATCATTGCGACCCCATTAACTTGCATAGTTATCAATAGGAATGCATGCATTGACCGGCAAGTATCCAAATTGAAAAATTCGTTAAAAATCAGGGATTCACCAGGGATTCACAGCATCGCTGTCTGGTGAACAACCTTGTGTGAGCCTGCAACAAGGAACATTTCCACCAAGTTTCAGCACAATCTTAGAGATGGTTTTGGAGAAGAAGTCAATAAGAGCAAAAACGCACAAAAAATTCATAAAAAAATAGAAAAAAATCGCAGCGCCACCTGTTGAACAACTTAAGGTCTGGGATCCACCAGAAGTGTCCCTATGTAATTTCGAACAATTGGCCAAGCGGTTTCGGAGAAGAAGATTTTTGAAGATTTCCTCGTAAAATTGAACAAAAAAAATCATTAAAAATCGAAAAATCTCTGGACCATGACCGTTTGAACAAACTTGGTACAGACCCACCCAAGGCACATCCCCAACAAGTTGAAGTGGATCTGGTCAACAGTTTTTGAGAAGAAGTCGAAGATGTGAATTGTGGATGGATAGACGACGACGACGGACAGACGGACGACGGACGACAGACCCTCTAAAAACTCAGCTGACTGACAAGTCAGCTGGGCTAAACATAGCGCAACAGTATGGACGCTGGAGATACCAGGGTTTGTTTCATATGAGCTGCTCTTTCCATTAGAAACATAGACTTTTATCAGGTGGAAATGTGTTAACATGTCATCAGAAATCCACAAATTTGAATATAGCAAAACATTGCGCGAGTTTGAAGGGTATCAATTTTTGTCATAAATCTACCAATTTTTAAATATACAATATATAGAGAAATCAGTTTTCTGGAATGTATTGGGAAGTCCGGTTTTGTATATGCAGAAACATTTGGCTGCGATTTCACGAAATTTTCAACTTGTAAACGACGACAACAATTATTTGCTCCCTTCAAAGTACTGAAATCAGTATTTTTCATACAAGGCGAGATGTTGGACAGTCACTGGTCAAGTCTACATTTAGAATAAGGTGATGTTCAAAATTAAAAAATAAGAAATTGTCATAAAAGAACTGTACATCAAACTATCTGAGGAAAAGCTGGCCACACTTTCACAATATTCTTTGCTTCAAGCAGGTCTTTCAGATGGCCCTCAGTGAACAAACTGTTGTTTTGGAGCACGTCGAAGAGATACACCTGTCCATCGTAAGTGCCAACTTGAACAAGAGTAAGTGGGTCTTTTGGGCCGAGCTGCACTCCCGCTGCATCAACTGCCACAGGAGCTTTTTTTTCTAGTAACCCATGTACGATCTGCTGGCAGCGGGAACTGTTGGCTACTCTTTTCGGGGAAATAGATGGACCTTGTAGTCGAAGACCATCCATTTGAAATATATATATTTTTTACAGACTGATTCTACTTGTGTATTAGGGTAAGTTACCTGGTACCTGTCGTTCAAACCAAAACTAGTGCCAACAGACTCAAATGTTGTATGGAACGGCAATCTGCACAAAAGTGTGAGATTCAGACAGTCTCGATAGCACTTCATTTATAGCTTTACACCCAGGCAGACGGGATACTTTGTCACGCTGTGTCAAGTGTTGCGATAAAGTGCATGATGTCACATCATCGAAACCAGAGGTATTTGTTTTGGTTTAGCGAGGTTTCGGAGGTATATATATATATATATATATATATATATATATATATATATATATATATATATATATATATATATAATGTGATCTTGTTTCTTGTTTTTTGTACATTATTATTGTTACCTTACAATGTAAGTATTGCGATAAAGTGTATGATGTCACATTATCAAAACAGGAAGGATGGTTTTTGGTTTGACTCAACAAGGACATAGAAGTGGTCATTAGAAGTATAAGTGACACAATGCCGCCGCATTGTTTAATAATCCTACAAAGAGAGACTAATCTAGGACAGATAATGTTGTGGATTCAGCAAAGTTTGACTTAAGGATTTCCCCACTGTGTTCAAATACAGTAGAATCTTCAGTTAAAACCACCTTCATGAGGAAAACACTCTGTTTTAAGACTACAAATTACAGATCCATTTCTGTTTATCCTAAATAAAATTATATCTCCTTGAGACCACTCCCTTTAAAAAAATCAAGTGTAAATAATACACAATAATTATCAATAAATATTATCGAACCTTATATGATTAATAGGATAAAAACGGAGTGACGCATGCTTTCGCAATTTCACATATAAAGGGACATCGGTAATCATATAGATAGAAACTGAAAATGCCGGAGCAAATGTGGGACTATTCTTAATATGTGCGTCATTATAGTGTCTCATAACGGCTGATTCATGCTGTCATCTTGGACCAACCACTTATAACGAGTTTCATTAACGTCCAAATCTAAACAGGTCCACGTGATGTCGTAGACAGCTGCAGCGGAAATTGACCAAGTATACTACAGAATTGTCTATACATATAAAAGGGTATAAAAACATATATCCATATATTAGTGCAGCATCATCAGGCAAAATTAACATAATTTTAAAAAATATCACAGAGTCATTTTTAAAGTAAAGTAGATAGAAAAAAAGTTGTACATAGGGCGTTTTCGAGAAATTAGAATTAGAATTCATATCGTATAGCCAGTTAATTAAAACTTGTGTCAGATATTTTTCATTTAAGCAGAAAGTCAACGAAGGAGACTTTGTCATCAAAATATAAAACAACACAACAAACTCATCAATTAAAGAAGCACATACTGGAATTGTAACGATAGAAAAGGTGTGTGCAGGATGTACACGTTAATAAATTACTCCTTTGTGAATCTCGGTATAAATAAGAAATTTCGCACAGAGAAGGTGACATAATTGTGGATGATGTTAAATCTCATTTCAATAGGTACAGAAGTGACTTTGTTATTATTAAAGTTCCCAAGAAATGACGAAATGCCATTATTAGTTTTGAAATGATGTAAAATTATCTATGGATTCATTGATATATTTGCAAGAATTGCAAAGAAACTCTTCTTTCAATTGTCATGAGGGAAAATAAATATTACTTCCTGCTTTCTGTTTCTAATTTGGTTTTGATTATATCGGTGGACAATTTTCCTCTTTTAATGCTGAGTTTCGATTAAGTCATGAATAACCCTCGGGTGCTCTCGTTGTGACCAAAGAGCAGTAAGGAAAGTTGTTCACCTTGCCCATGCTGATGGTTTCATGTTGCATACATATGTAGACGTGCTGGTACTGAATAAAATGTACAAAATATAAATCTGGTATCGTTAATACCATTCAGAGCACATCAGCTTTGTCCAAATTGAACATGAAAGAGTAAAAAGACGTCCCGAGATCAGTATATTGGAATTGGTCTACATTTGACTTCCAGAGGTCGCCTGGTGTTG